>CM047747.1:43784369-44277405 GCA_026225825.1 Pistacia integerrima
AAGGCCTCTTGGTGAAATCCCTTGCTCATCTACCTATCCGTGTCCCTCCGTTCCGGCCGGTTGCAGCCTTTAATACCGAGGAAGAGGGAAAAAGCTCGTGGGCCGTATATTATGGCAATGCGTCTGCCTCGGATGCCGAGATACGGTACCCGAAATGGAGCGACCAGACTTTTGCCCCTTTTGCAGTCGCGGTCCCGGAAAGAGCTTTGCGGAACTTACTTCCATGCCCATACAATCGGCGTAATGACAAGTTACCCTTCTCGAGCAGTCCTCCGGGCCAGGAGGCCTCGGTAACCTTGCTTTTAAATGGGCCATTTTGGAGTTTAGGGTTGAATCCGACCTAAAGACTCCATGAGTGACCATCAAAGGGCCGTTAATGCGACTTCATCTCGGAATTTTCCTATCTCCCGAAGGCGAGCAACGGTCCTAAGCGGAATTGGGCAAGAAGCTTATTAGAAGAACAACCCAATCCCGAAACCTTTGAACCTCTCGTTGTGGTCATCAAACAGAAAAGAAGCAAAAAGTGGCGGTCTTAACCTCACAGTGATCCCCGGAGGGGAGGGGCCTCGGAATTCCATAGTATTCTAAGGTTCGGGTTTAAAGCGGGACCAACAATGAGTCCGGATTTAATTTAACGCTCATGTGCCAGTTGCGACTTGCCAAAGAAATGGGTGCAACCGCGATCGTATTTATAGCGACTCTATCAAGGTGTCAACCGATCCTAGGAAATACCAAGCTAAGGAAGGAAGAGAACAATGGTCCATTACCTAAAAGAAGCTAAGGTTCCTCTTGGGAAGGGGGTCGTTTAAGCACTTTGAAATCTCCGATCCCAGAGGAGCGAAAACTCTATAAGCGCGCTTTGCAAAGATAGCCTCGTCGTTGGCCATTCTTGGAGGCCTCACCGATAACATTCCCTGTCGTTTGGGTCGTTCTCCCGACTATAGCCTCCAGGCCCGAACAGGTTAGTGCCGTGGTTCGGTCGATTCCCCCTGGATGACTCCCGTTGTCCAAGGTACTCCAAGGGATGGACCTTGCCTAAGCGACAAGGTCGAACAAGAGTCCCTGTAGGGGATTGCCTGGGCCTCGTTCCACACTCATCGGATCAGGTGCTAAGAGAGGGATCCGTTATCCCTACTCCTCCAAGATGTGGGTAACCAATGAAGAAGGCGACCTACATCATTGAGGGGAAATTCATGAAGGATCCTGCCGGATAACCACGCGCTTTCGATCGCTTGCAAACAAGGTTGTTCGTTCGAGGGATATTATTGGCCCCGAATCCAAGAAGATGCGCTAGGCCCTTTGGTTCAAGTGGCCGACAAATGCCGCCGGTTCGCGAACATTCCAGCGAGCCCCATCTCTTGAGCTGATTACTGACCAGCCCCTGGCCATTTTCCATGTGGGGGATCGACCCTTTTATTTCCGGGCCCCGTGCCGTAAAGTGGGGGAGGGAGGGGAGGTTAAGTATCTCAAGTTGGGTCGCGGTAGACTATTTCACAAAATGGGTCGGGGCCTTTGAGCCATTAGCCGCGATCGACGAGAAGTAAAGCTTCATTTTCAAGAACATAGTGTGCCGCTATAGGAATTCCTCACACCCTCCATCTCGAGATAATGGGAAGCGGGTTCGATAATGGAGGAGTTCAAGCGATATGACAGTGAAGGGCATCCATAAAAAGGGGGTTTGGCCTTTCGAAGGTCCTCCAAACCATGTGAATGGCCAAGTTAAGGAACGAAAGTCAACAAGACCGTCAAGCACACTCGAAGGCCAAGGCTTTCCGGGCGCAAAGGAAAGGTGGCCGCGACCTCTCCAAGTATTGTGGGCGTACGCATGACAACCCTCCCAAGATCCTCCGCCTCGGAAACCCCGTTTTCGTTAGCTATGGCCTGGCCGAAGCGGATGATCCCCTGTTTAGGGAGGGTCCGCTGTTTCTTCTCGGAGGACTTGTATGCAGAGGTCAGGGCGGGGAAGGTTGGCTATGAGGACAAGTTTGGACCCACCAGTCGACTACCGCAACAAGGCTTTCGCTTAAGGGTAAAGCGACCTACCGCGAAAGCAAAAAGGTTCTTCGACTCGAAAGGTCAAGCGAAGAGACTTCCGTCGAGACTGGTTCCCTGAAGGTTCTCCACCAGGGACCGAGACCCTACCATCTCAAAAGATTGAATGGCTCCAAATGCCCCGAGCTTGGAATCTTAAGAGCACCTCCCGGCCATACTAATCGAATAATCTCAAAGAAACTCAGCTCGATTTTTGTTAATTTTTTCCTTTCAAGTATTACTTTATTAAACCCACTGAAAATCGTAGCATACAAATTGCAATGTATATAGTAGGACAATTGCTTATGTAATCGCCGAATTGTAAATTGTACATACAATATATAAAAAATGAGCTGCCAAATTGGAAAAGATTTGTTCCATTCATTTACAAAGTCAAAAGACCCAGAATACAAAGCGGGACAACCTTCATTGCAGCTTAAGGAATAGGAAATCGGGGATCCTTTGATCCGGAGAACCCCCACCCCTGCCCCCACAGGTCGGGTTGTGCGGGCGCCCCGCCTCCAGACGTCTTCTACGCCATGATCCGCAAAAGTCGCTTGCCAACTCCCTTCTGGGAGGTTCGAACGTGTCCAAATCCAGGGTTCCCTTGCCCACCCGGCAAGGAGTAGATAAACCCGATTGCCCGAAAGTCCCGCGGCCTTTCTTCCGAGGTCCTACCGCAGGGTGCGCATTTCTACGATTCGGGGAAGCGTTTTGTCCCGACTTAATCCTGACTCGGCCTCAAGAGAGCTGCTTGTCCTTGCTCGCCTTCGCCTGACTCGGGTCGGTCGCTTGGAGCTCCCTTTGATCATTTTCCCCAATCTCCTTGGTGGCGGTTGTCCTTGATTCTGCCTCTCGCACGCCGTTCCACTCAGCCTCCTGGAAGTCCATCGTAGCGCCGTTCCTTTTGGTTAGATGCCACTGTCGCGCTTGAAGCAGCAGGGAAAAAATCTTCAACGGGACCCTCCCAAACTTTGCCCTCCCAAGCTCGACTCCTACCTCCAGTGCGCCTTGTCTTTCATGAAACCCCAAAGTAGCCCCCGTCTTTTCCATGGCCATTTTTTCCTGCATGCATAAGTAAGCACGCTGACAAGATATAAGTTGATTGGAATAAATCCGAATGAAGTTCTGAGTCCGGAACTCGTTTTACCTTGCTCGAGATGCTAAGAAGGCGACTGGTCCCATCAGTGCGTCGCGTGTTCAAGCGCCTCCCGTCGTATGACTCCGTTAGCTCTCGAAGAAAGCGAGCCATAGTATAGGGCTTGGCCGAGTGCTTGTGACTCACCCTAACAAGGTTCCTAGAACCGGGTGGCATCCTTCACCACCTTGTAAGTAATGTGCAATCTTCTTCCATGGGAGGGCTCCCTTTTGCCCGACCTCCCCAACCCCAAAAGGATTTCCTTTAGCGCGTCTCCCGAGGGTCCTTCCTGGTTCAGGTCCGACTCTTCGGCCTGACTGTTTCCTCTTCTTGACCTTGGGCGAGCCTTCCGCCCTTTGGGCGACGGAGACGGCAGCGACTTGTTGCCCATTCTGGGGCAAGCTTCTGTGCGGGCGAAGTAACCATGCCTTGGCTCTGTGGTTGGGTCTTTAAGAATACTTGAGCCGGGCTGGTCCCTCTCCTCCCTCCTCCGATCGAGGGAAAACAAATGGTGCCTCGCAGCGCCCCGACTCCTGGGGGGCCCATGGTCTGGCCCCATTAAAGCTTTCGTCCGGATTAGAAGGGAATTTATTCCACAAACCGAGAGGACCGGTACGGCTCACCTTCCGGTTCTAACGCACCTTGGTTGGTGAAAAACCGTACTCCCGCCAGGGTTAGCGGTTACACTTCTTCCGCGTCCGTTGCTCGTCGTTCCGTGCGAAAGATACAAGTAATGCCAGTTTCGGAGAGTAGCCTAACTTCGGGATCGTTTCTATTAAGCAACAAAAGAAAACGAATAATCTGATAGAATGGTTGAACGATAAAACAAGCCCAAGGGTTTGGAAAGAAAACCTACTTGATCCCACCCGAAAATGGCGGGTAAAGGGCCGTTATAAAAGAAAACCTTTGTCGTAGCCCCGCATTCCTTGGATAAAGTTGTGTAAATTTCCAGCCGATGCAATTTGGTAGGTCGCCGAGACAAAGGGTAGTGCAGGTCCTTGTCCCTACTCTTCTTAAGGTAAGTAAAGGCGTCTGCGAACTCCCGACCGTTAGTTGTTCTCCCCAAGCCGTTCAATGACACGGCCGATGACATGCGCCGTGTTAATGTCGTTCTTGCGATCCCCGGGGAAATGATCCAAGACCGACCTTGATGAAAGGATGGAAGGGAAGGGAATCCTCCCCCCAGGGCCGCCGATCTTCCTCGAGAGATCGCGGCAGACATTGCCGTCGCTGCCGTGCGACCTGGAGTATGGTCGAGGAACACCTCCACCGTAAGCGGATATTTCGAAGCCGCTTTCTTTATTCTAGGGCATATTCCTCGGGGGTGAGAACCAGAGTAGACATCGAAAGCTGCGTCCTCGGGAGCCTCCCCGCGAGGCAGCCAGCTCCTCCCTAAAGGTCCCTTTTTAGATATGTGTCCCATTCCGGGATTCCAAAACCGCAAGCATCGGGATAGACACGGTTCCATTTAGGGCCGCGTGTTTGCCCACCCCTGGTGGCCGGGTCAATGAGGGGACAAAAACTTAAAACCCGGGGGCCGGTGATTCAAGCCGCCATCCACGGCTTTCCGGATTCAATGCAGGCGTCGCGACTCCAGGTGAAAAACCAGGAAGACCCAACGCCCGTGGTTCAAGGGCCAAACCAAGGTTGGGGGGGCAAAAAAAAGAAGGGAAAAAGGAGAACCTTACTCTGTGGGGATATGGTAGTAGGCCGTTTGGGTTTGGCAACGAAAAGTGCCGATCGGGAGAATGATTCTTGGTTTGCAAAAAGTTTGTCACCCGAGAAAGAAATTTCCGTGACTCCCATCACCGGAAAAATACAAAGTTTTTATATGGTGGATTCGCGTTACCGCTCGGAACCGAAAGCCCAAGCCCGAATTCTTCTTAAACTTCTCTTTCCCCAGCATTAAATGCGCCCCCAGCGTTCCGCGGAAATGCCATCTTTTAAAATAAAGGGGAGATGGTTTCCCAAACCCGTTCATTAGTTAAATACAAATAATAGGGTTGTCGTTCAAATGTGTTACACAATGTTCCTGCCTGTCAAAGCATCAGGATCATCCTCTAACATTTGGTGTATGCGCAGATCTGTAACGCGTGGCGGAGAGCGCCCGCAATGCGAGCCGAGTTCATTGAACCTCTAAGGTGGAAAGGAGCGTCCGTCAAGTCCAGTCGCTAAAGCCGATTGCAGATCGCTAGGGGCAAGGATCGCGTGTCGTGTTGCTGAGAGTCCCTGAGCCAAGCCTCGTCCCATCCGAAAGTCGCGACCAAAGCCTCCAATGTGACTTAGAAATTTCCAACTCCGATCCTCAAAGGGCCTTACAAACTAGGGGGAGGCTTGTTATGCCTTGGAAAATGAAGGGGCGCGTGGGAAAATCGCGGTGAAGAGCCCGAACCTGCCCGTGAGCAACACGCACTCACTGGTCCACATGATATGGAGCTCACACGCGTCCCATTTTTTCTGACAAATCGTCCCTGCGAAGTCGCTTTGGGAAGAGGGCAATGGGACGTAAAGCCAGATTATATCCTGACAATCACACCAACCCATGGATTTAATGATGATTACACGCTTCAGTTTGATAAAATATGAAGAAGACCCCTTCATTAAGGGGATTCGGCCATTCTTTACATGAAATAAACTCTCTCTCTCTCTCTCCTGTAAAAAACACTTACTTTTCATAACTCTATATGCGTCTGCTTCATCACATCCCACACCAATATCAATACAAATCAGTGGACGTAGGATTTGCTACCTTAGCATCCGAACCACTTTAAAAGTCTTCTTTGCATTTATTTCACTTCATATATCCATTATCACGTGTGGTAATTCATCAAATAGTAATATCTACGTGACAATTGGTTGGTGCCAAAAACGAGCATCAACAAACTACATCAGTGTAAACTCAACCAGTAAACTTCTAAATCTATTTCAACACATAGAACTTCCTATTCTTCAATTCCAACAACCTAAATGAAGCAAAAATCTAATATGCACTTGCTTCAGGGGTAAAATAACAACATGAATCAATCAGTTAAAACAATTATTGGTCAATTGATAACTGTAGGAATTAAATCTGGAAGGGGTATTTATGTAATTCAACTTTAACAAGTTTAGCTTATTTTAGCTGGTTTGTTAAGTTGTTAGTTAGTCAGTTTTAATTAACTGGATTAGTTACTTAATTAGTTAGTTTGTTAGTAATTAGTGAGCTAAACTTTCTATATAAAGTCTTTTGCAAATAAATGAAAGTCAAGAGCATTATTCAGGAGTTTTTATTTTCTCTGTTCGTTCATGGTATCAGAGAAGGAAAGATATGCTATTTTCTTCTGAATCTTCTTTGAGCTCTTGAAGCTTTGTTTTTTATTGATTGATTACTCGACATGGTGAGAGAGTCAAGTAATACTAGAGCTAGAGAATCACCAGCAAACTGCAACGAAAGTTCAGTTTTGAAAGAAATGGAGTCAAATAATGGAAAGAATTCTATGATGCTGCAAAATTCGGATCATCCAGGCATGCAACTGGTGAATTTTCTACTTACAGGTAACGAAAACTATCTAGTATGGAGTAGATCAGTTTTAATTGCATTAGGTGCAAAACAAAAGTTAGGGTTTATTAATGGAAAAATTTCTAGGCCAGAACAAGATTCAGATAGTTTTGAACTTTGGTCAAGGGTTGATTGCATGATTAGCTCATGGTTATTGAACTCTGTTTCAAGTGACACAGTAGGTGCTTTTCTTTATGCATCTATTGCTGAAGAACTATGGAATGAACTTAAGGAACATTATGGTGAAAGCAATGGACCTCTGATCTATCAAATTCAGAGGGAAATTGCTTCAGTGTCACAAAGAAGTGAGACAATTTCGAAGTATTATACTAAATTGAAAAAACTTTGGGATGAGTTGACTGCATTTTGACAATTCTTGATTGCAATTGTGGATCAGGAAAGAAGATGAATGATATTAACTATCTAAATCGTTTGATGCAATTCTTGATGGGGCTTAATGATTCCTATGATCAGTTAAGGAGCCAAATTTTAGTACTTGAACCATTACCTACTGTTAATAAAGCCTATTCTATGGCTTTGAAAGTTGAAAAACAAAGGGAGGTTCATATCAATTTTTTAGATTCAAGTAGCGTATCTGCTATGTTTGCTAAGGTACAGATGAATCAAGGAAATAATTCAACAAAGAAGTATGGAAACAGTGGCAGTAACTATAATGGGGGAAATAAGAACAAATAGGAAAATAGGAAGAGGAATGCTGATAAACACTGTGATTTTTGTAACCAAAATGGACACACAAGAGAGTTTTGTTTCAAAATCATAGGTTATCCAGAATGGTATAAAGAGTTGAAAGGTCAGCAGGGTAAAGCCAATACTGGGGGTAGGGCAATGGCAACACAGATAATGGATTCTCCTTTGAATTTTGAGGACATTGGTGAAGAAGAAAAGAAAGGATTGCAGGGACAATCTCTCACTGATATTATACAGCAGGAGGTTATGAAGTTGATGAAAGGGAAAATGCAGCTGGAAAATAATCAGGTGAACTTTGCTCATCTATGAGACTTTGCAGGTATAAATTATAGCTTACAAGTTATTGATTGCTTAGAAGTAGGAACATGGATTGTTGATATAGGTGCTTCAAACCATATGTGTGTTGATTTGAAACTTATGAACTCACCGAAACCTGTAACCAAACCTACACCTGTCTATTTACTAGATGGCACCATAAAATTTGTGAACCATATTGGAAACATCCTATTAAACTCTAAATTAACCCTTCATGATGCCCTGCATGTTCCATCTTTCAAATTTAATCTACTTTCAGTACCCAAACTCACTACTAATGCAAATCTTAAGTTTACCTTTTATCCAAAACATTGTGTTTTGCAAGACCTATAAAATGAAGAAATATTAGCAGTTGGGAAACTTGTTGGGAATTTATACATTTTGGACAAAAACAGTCTCCATTTTAGGAATTCTTCTATATGTAATAAAACAAAAACACAAGCTATATCAGCTAAGTGTTTATCTCCTGCTTGTAACATTTCATTTTTTGCTAATAAAGTGGATCATTGCTCATTACCTCTTTGGCATAAGAGACTTGGTCACAGCTCTTTGAATGCATTGCATCATTTACAGTTTATTGATAAATCTACTGATGCATCATTTTCAGATTGTGATGTGTGTCACAAAGCAAAATAGTTGCTGAACATTGTTGATGATCACAGTAGAGTAGTGTGGACATTTCTCTTTTCCCACAAAACACCAACATTCACTACTTTGCAAAATTTCTTTCATCTTGTAGATACCCAATTTGATGCTAAAGTTAAAAGCATTAGAACAGACAATGGAACTGAGTTTCTTAATTCTAATTGTCAGCAACTATTTCATACATTAGGCATTATTCATCAGAAAACATGTGTCTACACACCTCAACAGAATGGTATTGTTGAAAGAAAACATAGGCATCTACTTCAAGTAGCTAGAGCCCTGATTTTTCAAGCTAATATGTCTGTTATGTTTTGGGATCATGCCATTCTCATGGCAACTAATATCATTAATAGATTACCAACCTCAGTCCTTCAGTGGAAATCCCCATATGAACTACTGTATAAACAGATTCATACCTATGATTTTTTTAAGGTTTTTGGTTGCCTTTGTTATGCAACCAATACAGTGCCACACAAGGATAAATTCGCACCTAGAGCTAATAGGTGTTATTTCATTGGTAACAGTTAAGGTCAGAAAGCTTTTAAGCTTTATGATCTATCTTCTAAAACAATTTTTGTTTCTCGAGATGTGTTTTTCCTTGAACATATGTTTCCTTTCTCTACTGATTCTACTACAAACAATTCTTCATGTGTGCCACTAATTCCTTCTGATCTTGAAGATTTGTTTCCTACAAAAAATGATTATTTACCTGTCACATCTCACCCACAATCTACATCTGATTTTGACATTTCTGATTCTATACCTTCTGCTGAGTTAGAAACTCATTCATCACCTAGAGTTGATACTGTTATGCATACTGAACCTATTACTGATGAATTGCTTCTGAAAATTTGTCTCTTGATCATGTAGACCTGCATTCACAGTCTAGTAACATTTCACCTATTCCAATTGCACATTCTCTACATAGGCAAAGTCTTAGATCTAAACAACCACCAAAATGGATGAATGATTATGTGCTGCATTGTCATAATTCCCAACAGCTCTCATCTATTGATAAATCTCATTTTTCTTCAATACATACACCTCCAACTTACCCTTACATTGATCCTCCTTGTTTATCACACACATATATCAATTTCTTAGCTAATGTCTCAATAATCCAAGAACCTACTTCTTATCATCAAGCTTGCTAACATCCTACTTGGATTAAAGCTATGAATGCTGAACTTGATGCTTTAGAGTCCAACCATACTTCGGAATTAGTTCCATTACCACCTGAAAAAAAAATCAATTGGCACAAAATGGGTTTATAAAATTAAACTTAAAGCAGATGGGAGTGTAGATAGATACAAGGCCAGATTAGTGGCCAAAGGCTACAATCAAATTTATGGGGTGGATTATTTGGAAAGTTTTTCTCCGGTTGCCAAGCTTGTTACAGTGAGAGTTTTCTTGGCCATTGCTACTGCTTATTCTTGGCCACTACATCAATAAGACATTAACAATGCTTTTTTACATGGCTATTTGGATGAAGAAGTCTATTTGTTTCCCCCTGATGGTTATTCCAAGGCACAAAATGGAGAGGTTTGCAAACTCAAAAAATCACTATATGGCCTGAAACAGTCTTCTAGACAATGGAATCATGAATTCTGCACTAAATTACTGGCCTATGGATTTATTCAGTCCAAGCATGATCATTGTCTCTTGACTAAACCTTTTGCAGATAGTTTCTTGGCTCTAATTGTCTATGTTGATGATGTTTTAGTAATGGGACCTAATGAAAGTGATATTGCAGCAGTTAAGGCTTATCTACATTCTGTTTTTACTATCAAAGACTTAGGATAAGCCAAATACTTCCTTGGGATAGAAATAGCTCGCTCTTCAGAGAGTACTTTTATCAATCAAAGGAAATATATTTTGGATATCCTTGAAGACACAGGTTTGGTTGGTGGAAAACCTGTTTCTACTCCTTTTCTCAAAGGTTGCAAGCTTAGTTCAGAATCTTCCAATCTTTTATCTTCTCCTGATCAATATAGGAGATTAATTGGCCGCTTATTATATCTTAATTTGAGAAGACCTGACATTAGCTTTGCTGTTCAGCAGTTGAGTCAGTTTGTTAATTCTCCTTGCCAAGAACATTGGGATGCTACTTTATACATCCTGCAGTATCTAAAGGGATACTTCTAAAGGTTTATTTTTTCCAGCTCACTCTTCTTTTACAGTCACAGCTTATTTTGATGCTGATTAGGCTTCTTGCCCTGATTCCCAAAGGTGTCTCATTGGCTATTGTGTGTTCCTTGGCTCTTCTCTTATTTCGTGGAAGACAAAGAAACAAACTATAGTTTCTAAGTCCTCTATAGAAGCTGAGTACAGGAGTATGACAGCCACAGTTTGTGAGTTGCAATGGATTTCCTATTTGCTTCAAGACTTGTTGATTTCTTTTTCACTACCTATTACTCTTTGGTGTGATAATCGAGCTGCCCTACACATCACCGCCAATCTAGTTTTTCATGAGCACACTAAGTACTTGGAAATTGATTGTCATGTGGTTCGGGATCAGTTCAAGGCAGGTTTCATCACCCCCTAACACATTCCATCTTCACAGCAACTTGCTGATTTCTTCACTAAACCTCTTGCTGCTCCTCAGTTTACATATTTCTTGTCCAAGTTGGGCTTAGGTGATTGTCACCTAGCTCCAACTTGAGGGGGGGATGTAGGAATTAAATCTGGAAAGGGTATTTATGTAATTCAACTTTAACAAGTTTAGCTTATTTTAGCCGGTTTGTTAAGTTGTTCGTTAGTTAGTTTTAATGAGCTAGATTAGTTACTTAATTAGTTAGTTAGTCAGTAATTAGTGAGCTAAACTTTGTATATAAAGTCTTTTGCAAATAAATGAAAGTCAAGAGCATTATTCACAAGTTTTTCTTTTCTCTATCCGTTCAATAACAACGAAACATATAAACCAAAGGATGAAACAAACCTCTCCAAGGGCTGCACAAAGAACCCTTTTATTTCCCTCCAATTCACACAGCAACTTTGCATCTTCAGCTTGATGAACCCTAATTTTCTCCTCTGTAACCATAAAATACTTATCCCCACTCAAGTCAAACTTAATCAAGCTCACTTCTTTCCCCAATTTATGGTAAAAACTCCTCCTTCTCACCAAATCAACCATAGCCAAGCACTCGTCTCTCCCCACACTCAACGCAAGCTTCCCAGAAGGATGAACGGCCAAGTCATTGACTCCCTTCTTTTGGGCCTTAACAGACTTCAAAAGAACAAAAGGATCGGCGTCAAAAATCGAAATGAACCCTATCGGTAGACGCCGCGAAGAGGTTGTGAGGAACAGAGAGATTGGGCAGAGTGTAAAAGGCGAGAGAGGTAATGGTGGAAGAGTCTTGGAGGTGGAGGGCGCTGAGAGAGGCGGAGGAGGAGAGGTCATAGATGTGGATGGTGTAGTCATTGGAGTTGTAGAATCAAATTAACGATATATATAATTTTAATGTATATTTTTCATATAATTATTTATGTTAAATATCATATATTAAAACTATAGTTACCAAAAAAAGAAAAAATTACAAAATCAATATTCCCCACTTCCACAGCACTGATATCAGTAAACAACAAACGAGTAAGTTTTCCAATTTTTGAGTCATCTAGAAACAACACCAGTTTCCAAAGTCGTTTCACTAATTCAACAGTGAATCAACTTTTACAAAACTAGAGAAAGATATGGAGAAGGAAAAGAGTAAGTTACTATAAAGGCCAGTGTTGATGACAGCAACAAGAAGTTCGATTCGATCTTCATCTTTTAGATCAGTGTCCTTGGTAATAGAATAAAGATACTGGACCATTTCTCTGTGGCCTAACAGAATAGCCATACACAATGGTGTTGCTCCCTCACTACCTCGGGTTGGTGGCAACTTTTTGTTCTTACTGATTCCAGATGCAACTATGTTCCCAGCTTTATTTTGCAGTGCCATGCCATCAGGTGTCATAACATTCACAAGCTCCTGAACAAATACAATATTTCATTGGAAGCAATTTGGCCAAAACCATATTTCATTGTTATGCCAACATCAAAGCATATAGTTACGCCTGTATCATCCTCCCCTGAAGATTTGGTGGAATTTACAACAGATTTGATTTCTGGAAAACATGTTTGAATGGAAAGGCCCTTTCCGGATCGTGATGAAGGAAGGTTGTTCATCATCATCCACTTCAACTAGTAGAGAAAGTGCCAAAACCAAAGTAGGAGAGTGAGTATATAGTAGAGCAAGATTTGTGAAATTGTTGACAATTCCTACAATAATTTCTTCTACTATTCGTAATTTGAAGAATCATACTTGTCAATTTTAGAAACGAAGTCATTGAGTAATACTCTAAATTAGAGTCTTCATCAATAGATCAAATGGTACCAGAAATCTGATTGCTGTGATGTTTGGCAGGAATCAAAATTGAAATTCATTTGATTTGTTATGCCTGGGAAAATAAAGGGCTGACGTGGGAAAGTCGCGTGAAGGGTGACCTGCTCCTATCAGAGCATCACGCACACGTCAGACCTGCTACATGATATGGAGCTCACACGCGTCCATTTCCCTGCAATAAATCGTGCGAAGTCAGCTTGGGAAGAGAGCAATGGGACATAAAGCCGGATTATATCCTGAGAATCACACCAACCCATGGATTTAATGATGATTACACGCTTCAGTTTGATATAAGATGAAGAAGACCCCTTCATCAAGAGGATTCGGCCATTTTTACATTGAGAAACTCTCCCTCTCTCTCCCCTGTAAATATATTTACTTTTCATAACTCCTATGTAAGTCGGTCCGCTTTGCGACCTGACCCACACTAATATCAATACAAATCAGTGGACGTAGGACTTGCTACCTTAGCATCCGAACCACTTTAAAAGTCTTCTTTGCATTTATTTCGCTTCGTATATTCATTATCACGTGTACTAATCCACCAATCAGTAATACGCACGTGACAATTAGTTGGTGCCGAAAACGAGCATCAACATGATTCAATAATGGGTTTGATGAAAATTGCATCAAGATGTAATAGCCAATGGATTAAAAGAAGTAGCAAAACATAAACAAGATGGATTCTGCAGTACACTGTATGCATGTATCTATATTTAATAATAAACTATTTTAAGTTTCTACATATATATGCTTAAGTTCAGTAGTTTGAGATAACTAACCCAGTAGACAAAGTAGATTCTGTAATTGAATAGTTATGGGTTTGTTAATTACCTTCAGTTGTTAGTTCCCAGCTCAGAAGCAAAGCTTAAATCCCAAATATGAATACAGCCCGACCAACAAAATTAAATGCTAAAAGAGATGACTAGAAGTGAATTATGTATAAAGACAAAAGGAAATTTTAGTCATCCACAATAATAATTCAAACGATGCATTAGTAGCATAAAGTATGTTAATTGATACTGAAATATTGCATCTCTAAGCAATGGTTAAGTGGAGCAAGAAAAGAAAAAGAATTACCTTGGTGAAAGCAGTAGATGATGAAATGTATGCAAAACTAATCTCTGCTGATGTTCTAAGTAAAGTAAAGAATTACATCAGAATGCAATCACTTCTGATTTAGAAAATTTCTAGTAGAGAGCAGTAATTTAACTAAATTGTTGGGAAAATACAGGGGAAGATACCCCTAAATTTGTAAGAATAAACTACAATTTTGGAAGGTATGTTGTCATAGTTTGGAGTATTATATAGAGAAGAAATGAATATTTCTTTTAACATATTTTTAGTGGTCTAATCTTGCTGATCAACCATAATAGAAGGATAAAAAATGCATTATTGAGTTAACAAGTTTCGACTGCAGAATCTGCTGAATGAACAAAGGGTCTTATCATCTTATCATCTTATTAGGAGGGGAAGCTGAAATGGATGAGAAAATCATGCCAACCCTGACATATAAAGAAGCCTAGAAAATTAGGGCGATACTTTCTTCGTTCATTCAATCATGTTGGTATATTTACTCAATTAATTGGCTTTAAAATCACTAACCAACTAATTTTACAGGAAGAATCAAAAGGATAGTGGAACAAAAACATATTTTACACATACTTCAGAAATTTCTTTTCATATTAAGCTTAAAGAGGAAAATATAGAGTTATTACTTTCACAACCACCTCTAAACTCTGTAAATGAAATCATTAGATCCATAACTTATAAGTCTTTATGGAATATCGATTTTAATTGCTGTCAGTTCTATTTGAAAACAAATATGCAGAGAAATGTTCTCAAGTCTTCGACAGAAAAAAAAAAATATTGGTGGTTTTTAATGGAACATTTTGAGCAACAGAGTCAATAATAGCTTCCCTTCCTTTTTTTTTTTTTTTTTTTTTTTTGGGAAAGGATAGGAGATGGGTTATTGCCCAAACAGTTTTTTGCCCCTTGCCTAGCCCCAACCAGATTTAACCCCTGGAGGCAACCACCAAACAATTGATTAAGCATTCTTTGAGTAGCCATTATCCTTCTTCTCCTTCACACTCTTTCTTGCTTTTTCTTTGTAGAAAAGAGTACGCTTTTTAGAATGGAAGAGAGTACTACTCATATAAGTGGAGCGAATTACTTGCCAAAGGAGACCCAACTGTTGCTTCAAGAACAAGGTGAGTGGCACAGCAGCAACTATGGAAACAATAATAACAAAACCTAGCATTCCCTGGTCGAAGACCATGAAAAAGGTTGATAAAAAAATTACCATCATAGCTACTATTGATGTGGAAAGTGTCAAAATTCCAAAGGCCAACTTTGCTGGTAACCAGACTAGGAAATCTTCTTCTTCATATGGAGAAGTATAAAGGGATAGGAAGGTTATAATTGAGATTGAGGAGGATATCAATGATATTCCAAACGATACTCTTTGAATAAGAAGAGGAACACTTGTATCTCTTTCGTTGCCGATTGGCACTTGAAAAGTTGCCGTAAATACCACGGATGTGATAAGTGTTGCCACAAGCATGCAAGAGTTTGCAGTTTCCTTTATCCATTTCTCCCCACTTTCCATTAAGCTCTTGTGCTCCTCAGCAAATATATCTGTAGGCGTTTTCCCACACCAATTTTTCGCTTCAGCATACAACGGTTGCACAACCTTACTCACTTCCTATCATCAATGTTATTATATCATATCAATTAATTAGGAGGAAAAATTGAAACATTGTTCAATACTTTAAATTTCTAGTACAAAATTTTTACCTTAAACCACAACAACTCGCGTTGCATTTGAAGAGCATCTCCTGATACAACACTGAGCCGATCAGCTGGTGGAAGCCTTCCAGCCAAATGCAACATATTGTCGTCATATTTATCTGTATGTGCAGCTAAAATATCCTTAAATGAACCTATTTCATATATGAGTTTGAAGAGGTCCTCCTGACGATACAGAACAGCAAGATGAAATATGCTGTAGCCATAACTGTTCACTTTTAGTATCAAACCAGGATATTCATTAATAAGTAATGTTAGAAACTCAGCATTCCCTTGTTTTGCAGCGTCAAAGAATAGATTCCGAGGAAAACTAATGATTTCTGATATCTCCGAGTCACCCAACAAGATAACTTGTTTCCAAATGTGCTTGACTAGTGCAACAGCTTGTGGGTTCATCTTTCTGTTATTGCTACCCGAAACTGTGAGTTTGGAAGCCAACTTTAGTTTCCAGAAAAGATTATACTAACATAGGTTTAAAAGATTATACTAACATAGGTTTAAAAGATTAGAGAGAGGGCTAACATAGGTTTAAGAATCTCTTCCAAAATCCACGTTGATTTTGATCGGTAAAGTTAGAAGACAGTGAGCGTTTTCTGCCCAAAGCATGCAATGCTGTTTCTTCAGATCTATCACGAACAATGGCCAACTCTGGGTATCTCTCTATCAATCGCAGCGCAACATCTGAGAATACAATAATCAAACATCATGGATAATATAATATAGATTCTGTTATAGGAGAATTTCATCAAATATGATGGAAGCTAAGCTTAGAATTTGATATAGCAAAGAGCCGTTTGTCCATAACCAGGATACTACAATTAAAATTTTCTTTGATAACCTTTTTTAGACAATTTATTGAAAAAAGATATTCTATTTTATAATAAACACATTTTTTTTTTTTAACAATTATCATTTATGCTAGTATTTTAGAGGATTGATGTATATTACTTTTTCATATTAAAAATTAGATCAATTATTCACATTAATTAAAAGATTAAAAGAAAAATCTCTTACAAGTTTTTAAGATCGATACTTCCATAATACATATTAAAAAGTTGTGTTTAATCTCTTTTTTAGTTTCTTCAACTTTCTCTCATTTTCCCTTCCTTTCTCTCCAACCAAATTAACATTGCAATTCACCCTAAATCTCCAAAAAATATATTTGAAGATTCTTCGGATCTTCAATAACCCTTTTTGTTGTGACGTTAATGGAACTACATGTGCAGTATGCTACATCAAATATAAATATTCATTTAAACATGAAATCCACGAGTAATTAGCCAAATCAAATATGAAAGATTATTGCTTACCGTAAAAACTGGTGTTAATAAAAGTGATAAACAATTCAATGCGATCCTCATCATTTAGGTCGTGATCAAGAGTAATTTCATAAAGGAACACTACCATGTCTCTGTGGCCTAATAAAGCTGCTCTTTGAAGTGGTAACATCCCCCAACTTCGGATTATTGCTAAGGTTTCGTTCTTATTCAACATCATCCGGAGAAGTTCCACGTTTCCAGTTCCAGCAGCAAGTAAAAGAGCCGTGTTTCCATCATGATCCATTAGAGCTAAATCTGGCCGTGTCATTCGATTTACAAGTTGTTTCACAAATTGAGTATGATTAGCTGAAGCTGCAACGTGGAGAGCAGTATGACCTTCCTTTGTGATCCTTGCACTAATGTCAGTTGGATATTCTTGATAGATACGTACAGCAGCGTCCCAATCACCTTTAAATGCTGCTAGGTACAAATTCAAGTGTCTAATTCTTGTTTCATCTGTCAATACATATGAAGAAGAATACATAGAGAAGTACAATTAGTATTCATATCTAAGCTATATTTACATGTATGCTTCAGCATATATATTTACTTTTCACTTTTTTTCTCTCATATACACTAGACTTTACCTCCTCTTTCCAAAAAGGACGATACACCAAATATTTTCCTCGGTGGGTCCTCTATAGTGGGGAATTCAGAATCATTAACCTCGTCACTTGCGTGATCTGGTTCTATAATTTCCGAAGAGTTGTTTGGGGCATCCACAGGAAACTCTATTACAAACAGAGATTAAAACATCAAGAAGAGTTAGCAGAAACTTATGAATTATGGTGACATGCACATTTGGGGTTTAGGGTAAATATCTAATATCTATAAGATTTGATTTAAAAGCAAACTCATAACCTGGTTTGGAGAATAATAGAGATATCTCTCTTCCACAATTGTTACCAATTAAGGTTACAGATTGTTAGCCAATATTGCCCTCTATACAGTCAATTTAAAAACTGTACAATCTTTACTTATCCATGTAATTTCTAAAAATTATTAATATGATACCTCCATTTTTGTAGATAAAGACACTTATTATACTTCACTGAGAATAAAATAATTACACTTTGTCATAAAATCTGTTTGGTTAGTTTGATTTCCGTCATGTAATCTAATGAATTTGGGGGAAAATGTTAAAAGATATTTATTTTTTATGTTACATGATTATGAAGAACTTTAAAGATTTAAAAATGAATGGACATTAAAAAAAAAAAAAAAAAAAAAAAATCTTTAAAATCATAGAATAAAATTAGAAGCAATTTATAGCATAATATCTAAACATACCAGCTTCATCTTGAGGAAGAGATGTCCTGATATTAACTATTTTTTCATAAGAAGACTGAATTTTTTATGCAGCCGTTGTGTCCATTATTATTTGATTTCACAATATTTTGTTATACTTATTATGCACTTATATATATAATATATAAATATTGTTTATAAAATAATATTGTCGAACCATACCATTATGTTCTTTAGGAGACGTCACAAGCTCATTCTCAGTTTCATGTAGCTCATCCATCTGTGGTGGAATGTCAACCGTCACTCGATAATTAGTAGCCATTTTTGTGACAAATCCTGCAGGTAAATTTAGATCATGTAAAGTTGAATTTTATTTATTATAAGACTATATATTTTTAGATGAAACTAGTTGGACTTTAAAATTGAAGACGTCCAACACATTTTTATGAATTAATTATAAAGGGATGCAGACTATATTTACAACTTAGAGTACACAATAATAATTAAATATCTAACTGATTGAATAAAGCAGAATATCAAAACGCACCAGCACTTTGTTTCTGAGTTTTTTTAATTCAGACCTGGATGCAATACGCAGCTTCAAAAAAAAAAAAAAGAATCAGAAGGGAAATGATGAGTTCAACTCTTTCAAAGAGAACACTCAAGGCAACAATATTCATTCTCCAATTAAGAGCAAAATTTATAAAGATCCAGTGGAGGGAAATTACGGGGACAACCCTCACTTCCAAAGCCGCCCTGAACCCCGCCTTATAAGCGTGGGGCTAACTAGCAAGAAAAAGGGTAACACATACTCCTCAAGTCAATAAAGTGGAGCCATTTACAGAGCTAAACCAATATTTACAACAAGAAAGATGTAAGCTAGTATTCAACAAATCAACATGTGAATAGTATAGAAATTGGTTTGAAAGATAAGAGTTACCTCTTTTGGTAGCTTGGTAGGATGCAATCTAAGCTGCAAATTAATGGAGCTCTCAAGTTCTCAAATGGAGTGTGGAGAGAATGAGAACAATACTACTCTTGTATAAAGACCTCAAATGTAGACAGATGGAGCTAACCATTAACTAAAGGACAACTGTCTTCCAAATATATGATATTTATAAGTGTGGCAGCTAAGACCATCTCCAACCCGTTGCACCAAATTAGTACAAATTTTAGTATAAAACACTATTCCATCTCCAATCCACTATACCAAACATTACACTAAAAAGAATATTCTTTAGAATATTTTTTTCTTTTTCTTTTATTGTAATAATCAACAATTAATCTATTTCACTAATTATTTTTGTATATATTAATTAAATATTGTGAATGATATATTTATTAAATAATAATTATTTTAAAAATTATACTAATTTAATAAAATTAAACATTTATTTAATCAAATAAACATTATATTTAATACAGAAAAATATTACATCTAATATAAAATGATAGCAGAAAAAAAAAAAAAAAAACTACAACAACACAAAGATAAAATTTCATATTGATAGTAATTTAATTTTCTAAATTAGTATATTCTTCTCACAAATGATCAATTAATGCATTTTAAAGAGCATGGTGAGCCTCTATATCCTTGATTTGTTTATGTCGAACAAGAAAATTTCGAAATTGGACATTGTTCATTCAAACTTTTTAGATTTGTGGCTAATTCAAAAAGATATATTGTCTATTCAAGTTTTTTAGATTTATAACTTATTTCAAAAGATATATTATTCATTCAAGCTCAAAAAGATGTGTTATCCATTCAAACTTTTTAGATTTAATGTTTTTAAATTAGTATTAATTTTTATTTTGAGTTATTATAGTTTAATATCTCCATTGAATAAAGTTTTATTTTTAATTTTTCATTATTTTTTGAATTATATCATTATTGTAAATTTATTATTATAAATAATAATCAAATTCAATTAAATACAAATAATCAAATTTGGTGTAAAATTTAATACTCAAATTAACTTAATAAAATAAAAAAAAATAAAAAAATTAATAACGTGGCACTTAACGCTAGGTTGGAGCAACAACCCACGCGATTTTGTTGTTTTTTACACCAAAATAGCGTGGGTTGGAGATGCCTTAACTAGCAACAAAAAGCGAAACATCGTACTCCTCCTCAAGTCGATAGTAAGTGTAGCCATTATCTACGTGTAACCCTAAACTTTTAAAGGTACTTTTCTTACGTGTAACTCATCAATTGGTCAATAAAAGATAAGGGTTATCTAAAAATCTGATAGCATGATATATATTTATTACTTACTAGAGAATAGATTTTAAGGGTGCATTACCGACTACTATCATCTTATATTACTTAAATTATCGTGTTTGATTGTTCAATAATATAAGATTTTAATAATTTTTTAAAATTAATAATAATTACTGTTATATTATGTTTGGTTAGAGCTATAGAAAGATAATTCTAATAATCTATCTTTAATTTCGGATATTCTTTTATTTAGTTGTCAAATAATAAAAGATTTTTATAATTTTTCAATACCAATAATGACTACAATGGTTTAAATATGGGGTAATCAGATTGCCTTAATTTTTTAGGTATTTTAAAATTATTTGGTAATTTTAATTTTGTTACAATTTTACCCTTAACTATTAATTTTTTTGGACAATAATGCCTTATTTTGAAAAATAATTTACATGAACCTGCTATTATAATTTTAGCCCTAATGAATTAAGTTTTTGGATATTAATGCCCTTATAGTTAAAACAAATTACTTATATAATTTTTTCTCTTGTTTTTAAAATAAGTGTCCCTCAATTGATAATTAAAAAAAAAAAAAAAAAAAAAGTTTCGTTTTTCACTTTTTAATGATAGTATATCCAAAGTAGTGATAAGTCTATTCATTTACATGAATTAATCTTGAACATAGATGAGAATGAGTATATGAATGGAACAAAGAGGATTTAGATTTTGTAGTTAAGCATACATATATTTACATTTAGATTTAGATTAAGAAGTGTTCATGAATTTTACAAGAGATCCTGAACAAATAATGTATGTTTGGCTCCAGCGGAAATAAATGTGAAGAGCAATTTAATGCTTGCAGATTCAAAATGAAAAATAATTTATGCAAGTCTCAAGGAGACATGAGCAGTAAAGCAGTTCCTTTCTAGCTCCCCTGTCAAAGATTTCAGCAACGCTCATGAGTGCCAAGCTTAGTAATCTCGTAGTTCTATTTAGTCTGTTTCATTGTCTGGTGTGCTTGATGTATAGATAAATGGGTGAATACTGATGTAGCGTAATAGAAAGATAGATCCATTCATCACCAGCCTGGTACATGGAAATGTATATAAACAGTTATGTAAGCTTCTGATTCAATTAATGAAAATTCAGCTCCAAGTCTCATTTTATTCTTGACTGCTTTTCTCTGAGTTCTCTCTTCTTCTCTTCAACGACTGAGAATCGTTTCATAACCAAATTATTTTAATTTTCTAGGTCACCATTGCATTACAAATGTCATTCAAATGATATTATTGAGAAGTGTGGGGCTAATTAGGAATAAAAATCCAAGCACGTATACCTCCTCAAACAAATAACTGGAGCCATTAATGAAAACTAGAAAAGTAACATGTGTGATCAATGATTTTACAATTGTGTCTAAGGCAGATGATACTAGTAAGTGGACCGATTAGCCAAAGTGTGGGGCTATAAGTATGAACCACATGAACTTATTTCCATATTTTATGGATAAGTGGAACCATCAACCTAATCTCTTTCACATACAAAAGCACCAAACAATAATTTAATTTCTACATATATGATGCTATGTATTTATTACATCATAATAACTTCTAACTTATGATTGTATTTGAAAAATATTTATGTGCAATGTCTTTCATTTTTATTTAGTATTTATCTTGTTTAGTATTAAGATTATTCATTAATACAACATTTAAATTGTACTATCACTATATTGAATAGTTTTAAATACATCTCATTCAAATTTAATTTTTGATGAATACTTTTAGCTCTATACTATCCTTATTAAATAATAATAATAATAATAAATCATTTGGAGAGGAGATATCTGAAAATGGAAAAAGAGAAAGAAGGGAAGGAGAAGAGAGATGAAAGCAAAAGAATAAAAGTTAACCTGATGAAATATATATTAGCCATAGAAAAACACTTTATAATAAAAAAATAATTTTAGTTTTTAAAAATATTTATATACCTTTTAAAAGGATGCATATACTAAACATCATTTGGATAATAGAGAAGTGATTTTTATTAACTTTAAGGTCATAATCTTTAAGATATTGAAGAAAAGAGAGACAAGAGGAGCAGCTTAAGATATTGACATTGTCATAGAATGCCTAAAAGAGAGAAGCAATGCAAGAGAGAAAGAATTGTTGTATGTTTGTATCGTATATTGTAAGCCTATACAATGGATCCTTGTAATAATTCCGTCAATCACATGAATTAGGGTGATTAATTGAAGTCATAATCATCTTTTTAATCTCAGTAATGCTAAGATCAAGGGAAAGCTGTAACATTCCATTCCATATTTCCTCATAATCAATAAACTTGGTTCCCATAATGTTGTGGAAATTTCATGTGATCTGCCAGCTCAGCATAAAAAAGCACAACTAAATAAACACAAAATCTAACAAACTTCTTATATTTCTTATTTCATTTTCGATAACAATAATGCGTAAATGAAATAAATTCACAGAAGAAATATTATTATATATTTACTATTTAGTCAGAGAATAAACTTCAAAAGAATTAAAGTGATGATACTAAACGACAAAGAGTTTGGTAAGAAACTGACATTTGTAGTTTAGCATACATGAAACAAACCCCACATCAAATAAACATCGGTCTTATTCTCTCTGTTTTCCCTAAAGTGTTTCTTTCGAGAATTTCTTTTTTCTTTCTTTTCTTGTTGAGGCATAGTAGGATGTCTTTTTTACAATTATTGTACAATATTATTAGTGTGAGTTGTAAACTCACTTTTTACAACTTGAGCTGTCAAAGATGGTGGCTATCACTGTCAAAGATGGTGGCTGTCAAAGGTGGCTGTCAAAGATGGTGACTGTCAAAGGTGGTGGGAAGCCTTAATTGCTAAGGAACCACCATTGCACTTCTATAAATAGGAGTGTAGGAACTCAATAGACATGTGTGACTACTGTAGAATTTTCTCCTTTGTTGTAGCAAAAAGTTATTTTTCCTATTTCAAGAGAGAAGTTTATTTGTTTTTTCTCCTTGCATTTAGAGAGAAGTTGTTGTAACTCATATTTTACTATAGTGGAAATCCTTCTTTACTAGCCCGTGTTTTTTCTCTCAATTTGTTTGAGAGTTTTTCACATAAATTTCGTGTCTCAATTTTTATTTGTTGTGTGATATTGCTTCAACCCGATTGTTTGATTTTTCTAACAATGAGAGTAAAAGAGCTTTTGATAAATGTACAGATGTCTTTAAAATAGCAACAGCCAAGATGATATTGATAACAGTGTGGACCTTGTAGCTCTATGTGAAGAAACAAATTGTGGGACTATCATAATCAAGAAAAACATGACTTTTATCTTACATTTTATATATAACTGGAGCCAAATCATATACCTTTATTGCATCATTCCTATTACATCATTAACTTATTACTGATAAGTGTGGGGGCTAAATAGGAAGAAAAATCCAAACACGTACACCTCCTCAAATAAATTAGTGGAGCCATTATTAATCAAAACAAGAAAAGTAACATGTGTGATCAATAATTTTACAAATGTCTCTATACAGTTAATAGCAGGAAGTGTGGTGGATGCCTCAAGTCAAATTAAGCGGAGCCATTAGCCAAAGTGTGGGGCTATAAGCATGAATCACATGAATTTATTTCTATATTAATAAGCGTGTCTTAGTTTAAGGATTACTACATTATTATCACGGCTCTACTAGTAGATAGGCATAGTGTTACGCCTAAAAATATAAGGGCTGATGTCAGGACCCTTTAGCCCGCAAAAGTCAGATCATTGGAACAGCCACCGTCTGCGTCTGTCAGGATAATGGGCGCGTGTTAGGCTAGTCAGGAGGTTGTAGTGCTCCCACGTGTCCAATCCCTGTTCTAAATCGCGCAAATCACTCTGGAAGGTGGGCAATGTGACATAAAGAAGGATTTGCACGGATAATCCCACCAACTCGCTGATTTAGTGATAATTGCCTCAAGGCATCTGACTATAAATTAGGAATTCATCTCTCATGAAGGGGATTCGCACATTTTTCACTAGATTAATTACTCTCTCTTTTCTTAGCAATTGATGCCTTGTAATATCATTATAAAGTCAGTCAGCTAATAGCGACCTGACTATCCCCTATCATCAATACAAGCATCAATGGACGTAGGACTTGTTAGCATCCGAACCACTTTAAAAACTGTCTCCATTGCATTTACTATCTCTTATCCATTACTTTCCCGTGTGATTTCGCCCCCAAAAAAAAAACAATATTTTACACGTGCGTTTCGTTGATGCAAAATCCTGCATTAATAGTTTGGCGCTAGAAGGATGACTAATTTAGTGTTCATCCTTCATCAGGAGAGTCTCCAACCTACCGGTCCAACAGCAACGAATGGCCTGCCAACCAGAACATGAGCAAACCAACCAGGGCACTTAGGGGTCCCCCCAAGTTCAGGGGGATACCTCTCCCAAAAAACCTTTAGCCCCGCAGAATGCTGTGGGAGACATCCCGTCAAGCTCACAGCTTGACCCCGCTATAAGAAGCTACCTGGAGAGGTTTGACAATACTCTCCAGACGGTCAACCAAAGGTTGGACCATTTGGACCAAGGCGCGCCATCTAAGTCATCTGCGGTGGTATAACCGCCAAAAACGCCTACAGGTCGTGCGAAAGCGCGGCAAAGGGAAATAGCCCAGTCGCGAGACCGCAGTCGAACGAAAGCGGTAAGCAAGTGGCAAAAAGCAAGCCCACGGGCTCTAAAAGGCCAGCAAACACCGACCGCGTCCCAAGCAGAATACGAGTCTCGCTGAGACTCGGTGAAAAGACACAGCCTGAGCTGTCCCATGCCACGTCGCAAGTACATACCCATAAAAGTGCCGGACAGGTCGATTCTTATCACCGTCAGCAAGCCAATCCTGGTCGCCATCGTGCGAGAGGGTCCCACACTTCGCGGGGCGGTTCTTACCACCGCGAAGGTCGTGAGAATACCTCGCACCTCTCTCGCCATCGCACGCCTCTAGTCAGCATGTGTCGAGAGTGGCTGGAACCGCCAACTGAGGCGAAGAAGAGCCAGACCTCTGGACATTCCTCAATCATAACTGCGAGAATCGAACTCGCGTGGGTGAAAGCAACCCCCAAGCAGCTCCGTTGCCGCAAATTGAAGAGCTGCAGCGAGCTCTAGACAGGCTAAGGGCCCAACAAAATGAGCAAGGACAGGTCACATCTGCGTCCCCCTTCTCTCCCGACGTATTAGCCGCCCTCCGCGCCAGATCTGTGGGATGCTCGACATGCGGGCGTTTGATGGAAACTCCAATCCGCAAGATCATCTGTATGAATTTAATGACCTGATAGAGCTTCACCAGGTCTTAGACTTGGCAAAATGCCACTGTCTAGCAGTAACATTGACCTCCCATGCCAAACGATGGTTCAGGTCGCCCCCAGCAAGGTTGGTCAATTCATGGCCTCAGATGAGCTCGACGTTGCTCAGGCATTTTCAAGCGAATCGGAAGTTTTCAATGCCTTTGAGCTACCTTAGCAACATAAGGCAAGAAAGGGATGAATCCCACCAGTCTTACATTGACCGTTTCCACAGGGAACTCAACAAAGTGGCTCATACTCCCGAAGAGTCTGTTCGGACTCTCATTATAGCCGGGGTTCACCCGCAAACCGACCTGTGGAAGGAATTACAAGCTGAGGACGATGTCTCCCTAACAGATTCTACAACCTTGCGGAGAACACCTCTGAATAGAAAATTCGTTGGTAGTGCTACGCCGTTGTGACCCCGACGCATCAAGCAGTATGTCTGGTTAGGGGGAAAGTAGAAGAGCTGATCGTAGAGGGGACGTTGACAATCAGCGAAAAGGGAAGAAACCCCACTACGAGCACAAGAAATCCTATGTTCTTGTTCCTCGTCATGACTGCGACAAGGTTCATTATACTCCACTGAATGCGTCTATATCGGCCATTCTTGATAAATCCAAAAAGGCTAGTCTACTCGGTGAGCCAGAACCCATGAAAACTCCCGCGACAGCCAGAAATAATTAAAAATACTATCGCTTCCATCGGGATAACATGCACCATACAGATGAATGCCGAGCTCTAAAGCAAGTGATCGAAGAGCCCATCAAGAAAGGGCATTTCAAGGAGTATATTGATGACTCCGCTCTTGCAAAAGAGAAGAACCAAGAGGAACAAGGAAGAAAGCGTTGTGACCGCAGTGGGTATAGTAGCGTTAACATAATCTTTGGAGGACCACACCTCGCAGGAAACACGCGAGACGCGAAGGAAAGGTACGCTCGCGAAGCCCATCACGACCCGATCAGGGTGATGAGCACTTCGCAGCGACCACAAAAGGCTCGAAAGGAGGAGCCGATTGCCTTCTACGAGAAGGAGATAGCTCGTTTGCATCATCCTCATGACGATGCCCTTGTGATCACACCCCTAATAGGGTGCCATAATGTCTGCAGAATGCTCGTGGACAACGGAAGCACTTTGAACATCCTGTTCCAGACCGCTTTCGAAAGAATGAACTTGGACGAGGCCGACCTGAAGCCCGCTTCGATCCCTCTTTATGGCTTTACAGGGGACCACCTAATCCCCAAAGGAATGATCCAGCTCCCAGTCACGCTCGGTGACTAGGGTTACTGAATTCTTGGTCATAGATTGCCCATCGGCCTTCAATGGAATCTTGGGGCGACCTCTGTTGAGAAGCTTCAAGGCAGTCACTTCCATATACCATCTCAAGATGAAGTTCCCAACTCCAATGGGGATAGGGGAAATGAGCGGATCGCAAAGCGCATCTCGCGATTGCTACATAAAAGCAGTGCAGATGGCGTGTAAAAGAAAGGGCATTTCGCAATGTGTGCCCCGCTAGGCTATGATGATCAGCCGGATCGAACCACAGCCTGGCCCAGCAGAGGATAATATAGATCCTCGAATCTAGGAGATCCCTCCCAGCGGCCCGGTCGAGGATCTGTCCGAGGTTTCGGTTGATCCAAAAGAGCTGAGCCAAGTGTTAAGAATTGGAAGCTGTCTCAACCCCCAGGCCGCGTCCGAACTTATAAGCTTCCTGATCAAAAACATCGATATGTTCGCTTGGTCGCATGTAGATATGGTCGGGATCGGCCCAGACATCATTTGCCATGCTTAAACATCGACGATGAAGCCAAGCCGGTCTGCCAAAAAAGAAGAGCAATGAATCCGGAGCAGTATGCCTCCTTGAAATTAGAAGTGGACAACCTCCTCCGAAATGGGTCCATCCGAAAGGCACTCTACCCGACCTGGGTTACCAACCCGGTCCTGATAAAGAAACCAAATGACAAGTAGCGAACCTACGTCGACTTTAGTGACCTCAATAAGGCTTGCCCTAAAGACAGCTTCCCCCTACCAAGAATTGACCAGCTCGTGGATGCCACCTCGGGGCACAAGATGCTTAGTTTTATGGATGCATACTCGGGATATAATCAAATTCTGATGGATGGGCCGGACGAGGAGCATACGTCCTTCATTATAGACCGAGGGCTGTATTGTTACAAAGTTATGCCTTTCGGCCTCAAGAACGCTGGCGCGACTTACCGGCGATTGGTTAACCGAATGTTCTCCGACCAGATTGGAAGAACAATAGAGGTTTATGTGGACGAATGCTAGTCAAATCCTAGGTCGCCTCAGAGCACATTGCGCATCTCGCTGAGATATTTGACATCCTCCGTCTGTATAAGATGAAACTGAATCCTCTCAAGTGTTCATTCGGCGTATCATCAGGAAAGTTCCTAGGGTACATGGTTAACCAGTGGGGGATAGAAATAAACCCTGAGAAGATTCAAGCTCTGCTCGACATAGAGAGCCCAACCAGCAAAAAGCAGGTCATGTGCCTTAACGGGCGAATAGCGACACTTAGTCGCTTCATATCAAGATTAACAGATCGCTGCTTGCCATTCTTCAATGTCCTAAATTCCAACAAGAAGTTCGAGTGGACACCCGAGTGCGAACAGGCGTTCCAAAGCATAAAAGAACACCTCGGGAAACCACCTCTCCTGTCCAAGCCTTTTCCACAAGAAATCCTACTTTTGTACCTGTCCGTTTCTCAGTTTGCGGCAAGTGTAGCTTTGATTCGGGAAGAGGAAAAGGCGCAGTGGCTAGTGTACTATGCGAGCAAGCGCCTGACGGATGCCGAGATGCGGTATCCAGAAATGGAGCGATTAGCCTATGCCCTATTGATCACCTCCAGAAAGCTGCGACCTTACTTCCACGCCCACACTATCCATGTGATGACTAATTACCCACTCAGACAAGTCCTTCAAAAGCCAGAAGTATCGGGTAAATTACTTAAATGGGCCATGAAATTAAGTCAGTTCGATCTTAAGTATAAGCCGAGATCGACTATAAAAGGGCAGGCAGTTGCTGACTTCATTTCAGAATTTTCCTATCTTTTGAGCGAGCAACAGCCTGGCGAAGCCATTCAGGAAGATGTTCAGAACCTGTCAACCTGGAGCCTCTACGTCGACGGGTCATCGAACAAAAAAAGGGCCAGTGCTGGTCTCCTTCTTTTGAGCCCCGAGGGGGCCTGCATTCATGGTATTCTTCGGTTCGAATTTAAAGCGACCAACAACGAGGCTGAGTATGAAGCTTTGCTCACCGGGTTACAGCTAGCCAAAGAAATGGGCACAACCGCCATCAGTTTGTACAGCGATTCCATGTTGGTCTTCAACCAAATTTTGGGGGAATATCAAGCCAAGGAAGAGAACATGGTCCGTTATCTGAAAGAAGCCAAGGCCGTACTCGAGCCGTTCAAACATTTTGAAATTATTCAGATTCCCAGAGACAACAACTCTGTGGCAGACGCCTTGGCAAGGATAGCCTTGTCGTTAGACTCAGAGGCACCAGATAGCATTCCTGTTCGGCTATTCGAAACCCCAAGTATCAACCCGATCGAACAGGTCGTGAATGCGACCCATTCTGATTCCTGGATGACTCCCATTTTTCTGTACCTCAAGAATGGGATCTTGTCGGACGACAAGGTCGAGGCAAGGGTCCTGCGAACAAGATCTACTCTCTGTACCCTCATCAGGGACCAGCTGTATAGGAGAGGATTTAATGCCCCTCTCATTCGATGTGTAACCAGCGAAGAAGCAGACTACATTATGAGGGAAATTCGTGAAGGGATCTGCGGTAATCACACCGTCGCACGATCTCTTACAAACAAGGTTGTTCGTCAAGGGTACTATTGGCCCCGAATTCAAGACGACGCTTACGACTTTGTCAAGAGATTTGATAAGTGTCAGCGGTTCGCAAGCATACCGCGAGCTCCCTCCCACGAACTGATAACTATGACTAGCCCCTGGCCTTTTTCCATGTGGGGGATTGATCTCATTGGCCCCTTGCCAGTTGGAAAAGGGGGAGTCAATATGTTGTGGTCGCGGTAGATTACTTCACCAAATGGGTAGAAGCCGAACCGCTAGCCGCGATCACGACCAGAAAGCTGAAGGACTTCGTTTTTAGGAATATTGTGTGCCATTTTGGAATTCCTCATTTCAGATAATGGAAAACAGTTCGACAATGAGGAATTCAAACAGTTTTGTGATGAGCTGGGCATCCATAAGAAATTCGCCTCTGTGGCAAGACCGCAAGCAAATGGCCAAGTTGAAGCTGTCAACAAAACCATCAAGCACACTCTGAAGGCAAAGCTTGACGCAGCTAAGGGGAATTGGGCCGACGACCTCCCCGAAGTCCTATGGGCATACCGAACAACTCCAAGGACCTCCACCTCAGAGACACCATTTTCATTGGCATACGGGTGCGAAGCAATGATTCCCGTCGAGGTAGGAACTGGTTCGCTTTGGAAAGACTTGTACAAGGAGACCGATAATGAAGCACTCATAAGGGCAAGCCTTGACCTTATTGAATAACATCGCAGCAAGGCTTCGCTAAGGATAGCAGCCTATCAGCAACGCACGAAGAAGTTTTTTGATTCAAAGGTCAGGCGAAGAGACTTCCAGGTCGGCAACCTGGTGTTAAAGGAGGTTCTCCTCGGAACCAGAGAACCAAGTGCGGGAGTATTAGGGTCGAACTGGGAGGGTCCGTACCACATTGATAAAGTAATCAGACTGGGGACTTATCATCTCAAGAGGCTAAACAGTTCCAAGGTACCTCGGGCCTAGAATGCTGAACATCTTCAGCCATACTATCAGTAATTCTGAACTCAGCTTTCCTTGTAAATTAATTTCTGATTTTTGTAAGTCATTTCTTTGTCAAGTTTTTATCTTAAGCGTCTGTAAACAATCTCTATGTATAATCCATTTCATGCGAATAAGTTATGTTATCTTTGACCCAATGAATGTAAACGATCGGAAAGAACTCATGTATGATAAAGCGAACAGAAAATTGAAAAGGAAAAAATGTATTTCATTACTGTGGAGTACAGCAGGAAAGAAGACATGATTACGAGACCTAATCCAGCCCCTACAAGGCTGACCTCCTCGTCCTAGGGTTGGTTAGCTGAGGGTTTGTCCGCTGCGTGTCCCGAACTTCTGGTCGGAAGGCCGCCGCTTCATCATCCTCCCATGCCATGGACATAAGTGTTTCCTGCCAGTCTGTCGGGAGGTCGGACATGTTTAGAAGAGGATTCTTTGGTCGCAAAGCATAAATAGAGTCGATTGCCCATTTGGCAACCTTCTCCTCGACCTCCTCTGTCAAGGAAGCAACTTTCCCTTGACTTTCCTGAAGTTCAACTTCAAGAGCCTGCCTTTGCTTCTCATAGGCCTCTCTCTCATTTTCTGCTCGCGCGACCTACAAGGAGGTCGCTTTCAGCTCCTACAAGGAGGTCCCGGCTAGTCTGGAGAATCTGGATATGGTCCTCTGCAGCTCTTTTATCTCCTCTCCCTGCTTCTAAAGTTGCGCTTTCTGGAAATCCACCGTGCGAAAAGCTGCGTTTCTTTCGTTCAAATAACTATTCGTCGATTCGAGAGACAAGTTTCTCTCTGCTTTGGCAGCTTCCAAGTTTCGCTTAAGCTCTGTGTTCTCTTCCTTCAGGGTAGCACCTCCCTTCGCAGTGTTAGTGTATATTAGTGTATGCCCTAGAAACCATTCGTGTTGTCAGTTTCAGAGCATTTTGTTTTGTATCTATATATATCATAAATAATAAAAGAAAGAGTTCTTCAATTCATATATGTAAATTGCTTCCTTTATTCAGTCATGCATTTAAAATAAAGTATGTATATGAATTGTCCAGATGATTCATTTAATAGGTAAATGAATTATCGAAAAGGGTTCCCTACGGAAGCAATATAAATGTGGGCAACTATATTGCACAGTAGGCATACCGGATGCTTCCGAAAGATATCATGAGTTGATATAAGTACGGATGACGATGATAGTCATGTCACTTGGCATTGGTACGGATTAACGGTTGGTGAACTGTTTTTCGAGCGTGACCGAATAACGACAAATCACTTGGAAAAGCATGTAGTCAATGATTTATCGTTTGGTTATATCGCACGATGTAGTCCTTTGACCTCGAGACATTGTAGTCGGATCCGATATGGATGCGTATGGTTCATACGGTGTATAAGTACGAGACTAATCATGTTTCGTACAATAAAACCTATTTGGTCATGCGTTGTTCATATGCAGAAACGAACAATGGTCAAAAGGGGATCCATTGACTCGAAAATATAGGATCGGGAGTACAGCTGACTCTATCTGGATTCGAGTTCCTAGACGAACATCGATAAATGTCAGAAAACTGAATCTCTGGCTAGAGTCTATTATTAGTCATACAAAAGTAAGTTTGTGATGACAAGTTTCGGACATATTGATCGACAATTCGGTAGAAGATCGAGTTTAGGATTTTGACATTCCATGAATCCATACTCGATTAGGATATCTCAATGGAGGGACTTTACCTGCATGGTACGTATGATCTAAAATGGGTTCGATGAAGTATTTCTTCATCGTGGTTTAGGGACTATGGCACATTGCTAGATGTTTACCATAGTCGCTTGGGCCTCCTGGACAGGTTTTCGATTCATCGTCAGAACCACTACGGCTAATCCACGGTGGACCTACATGGTCACACCAATAGCCTTGAGAAGTTAGAGAATGATGAGAGAGAGAAATGATTATCCGAAGAGGGCTAGCACCTTCCGAGGGTAATAACGGGATTTCTATGGTAATAGTTACATAGAAAACTATTTGTGACATTTTAAGGATTAAAATGGTCAAGCAATAATTAATTATATTTAATTATTATATCTTAAAGTGTTAAGATTAAATCTTAAAGTGTTAAGATTAATGAGATGAACAAAAATAACCTTTTAATAGTTAAAGGGTAAAAGGGTAACTTTATGGGTTGTCATTGTAAACTAGTTTAGTTTACATGGCCCCTTGAATAATATTGATTATTCAAAAGGTAGCATAATAAATTCGTGGGGTCCCTTTATAAAATAAGATTTTATTGGGCTTTGAAGTGAAAAATAAATAATTACAAAATTGCCCAAGTATATATAAATGCAAAAGGTTGCATTTTTGTTCATAACACACATTGTTCACTCAAAGCAAAACCAAAACTCTCTCTAAAAGCCACAACCACTCTCTAAACCTCTCAAGGTGGTGTTAAAGTGTGGAGGTCTCATTACTTTGAGGCTAATCTTCATCAATCCAAAGCAAAGGAGTAGGTATAATCTCTTTTCCAAGCTTTGTTTTTAAAATCGTTTTCTTGAATCCATTTTTATGCTTTCTTCTCCATTTCCACCACTCTTCATGCATGCATGCTGTTCTTTCAAATGGTATCAGAGCTAAAAGCTCCTTGCATGTCGAATTTATAAGCTAAAATGACATTTTCCATGTGTTCATATGTTCATCAAACTTGGTTGAGTTTGCATGTTAGTGATATGGTTCAAAAATATTTTTTTCATAGTAGATCTTTACATGCATGCCTCGGCCATACATAGATCAGAGGTATATGTTCATTTTTCTTCTCATTCTTATATGTTTTGAATGATGATAATGGTTATAATGAGCATGCCTTTGTATTGGATAAGTTGTTTGATGTAATAAGCATGTTTGATGCATGTGTATGTCTCGGCCATCTCTTTGTTTTGGGAAAACATGTTTTTCATCTTTCTCTAATATGTTTGGGTATGTTAGAATATGATTTAAAGCATGTTTGAATGGTGATTATTGCATGAGATGTGTTGAAAACTACATGCATGCATATATGTCATTTTCGGCCATGACTAGTTTTGCCATAAGAAATGTCATTTCATTCATGTATTGATGAATGAGGTTTTAGGAAATGTTGCATGATGATTCATTTAGAAAAATGTTCATGCATGTTCATTTCCATTACTTTGATTAAATGGTTTATGCTTTGACATGCTAAATGTGTTATCTTTAATCTGATTAAAGTATGTTTTTGCATGAAGTGTATGCAAATGTTGCAAGTGTTTAGTGGTGGAATTTGATGTTAGCATAAAGTTATGGATTATTAATTCATATGATGAATTGTGATATTATGTATGTATGATGGTGGTAAATTTAATGTAGGATGTTTAATTTGATTAAATTATCTTATAATGCATCATGGCATGGCATAAATTATTATATTTTTGAAATGTAATAATTTGGTTGTTTGAATGGTTTCAAAAATGATGATGCAAGATGACATGATTGTCTTTGAGAAGATAAATGTGTTATAAAAGGTATTACTTTAGCTAATAGTAACTTGTGTCATAGAATGATTACTCTTGGAGTGATAAAACTTATTTATCTATGCCATGCATGACTTTTGTGAAAAGTATTGAAATGATGCTAACAATTAAATAATATATCTTTGGGTGGAATATGACAAAAATGTTTGTGTAATGATTCCTATAAAATGTGTAATTGTTGCATGCCCCAAAGTTATGATTATATTACCACATGAATATATATATAATATCTATTAATATATGAGATATATTTATATTTATATATATTAGTGAATATATATATATTTTAAATAATTGTTTATATTCATGCCTTTAAATAATTGTTTATTATATTTGGTATGAATGTTTAATATTTATTTATGTGATGAATGAATATTAGATTAGAGGGTTGATCATGGGCGCCATTTGGTTTTCAAAATATTCAAAAGTATTTGTAATATTCTTTTATTAAATGGCTTGTAATAATTAAATTTTATTTATTTATTTTAATCGGGCCTGTGTGCCTAAGATCCAATATGTAATGGAATCGGCTAGACGGGAACCGAAGAGCATTCGGATGACGATCCAATCGAAGATATAGTATTAGGGTAAATAGTTTGCCTTTAGGATGTATTTTCGAAAAGCCCCATGGTCAACCCACATGCTTTAATTTATGCATATATGTGATATGTATGAATTGTTAATTAAACATGGCATGCTAAAATGAATTAACTAAAGGTTAAACCTAAATCTCCCCAATTTAAAATTATTAAATCCAAGTCTCCCATTGTGGGATAACTAAATTCTTTGATATAAATTTTAATATCCCAAGATTTCTATTATGTGAGGGATACAATCTTTATATCATAGAATTAAGTTGATCTTGTTCTTGGATGGATATTTTCACCTTGACCAAGAATTCTATTATGTGAGGACATGATGAAAATGCCATCCTAAGAAAGCACAATGGTTCGAATTTAACTAGCCTAGGGTACCAAGAATTCTATTATGTGAGGTATCCGAAGCTAGGACAAGGAATATGAATCAAACCTTATATAGTGATATAAAAGGAAAAGAGTTTCCTACTTATTAGACTTAATTAACCAAGAATTCTATTATGTGAGGTTAATTGAATTTGATAAGAAATTGATTCCCCACTAAGAAATTTAATCCAACGAAAATTTTCGGATCCTATTTAAGGGAGTGTAGGACTCGAATAAAATAGTGGGAGCTAATTTGATTATGCATTAAAAGGTTTAAAAGATTACAAGACACTAATAAAATTACTTTTCTTTGCAGTTTCATCTTTGTGATAAATAATCGAAAAAATGGCCAACAATGTTCTCCTAAGGATAATGGACAATAACATGTAAACCAGACCCAACCTAAAAGATTGGCTAAGAAATCTTAGAATTGTTCTAGATTTTGAAAGAATTGCTTATGTCCTAGAAGCACCTCTTCCACTTGATATTGGACCGGATGCTCCACAAGCTGAGCTTGATGCTCTTGAAAAGTGGAGAGAGGATAGTAGGAGGGCTAAAAATTACATGTTAGCCTTCATGAATAGAGAACTTCAAACTAAGCATGAAGAGGTTTCAAATGCTTATGATATCCTCATAGCTCTACAAGAGTTGTATAGCGAAAATCCAAGAGTGGTTGAGTATGAATTGTGTGCATCCCTCTTTAGCATGAAGTTGAGGGAAGGGGAACCTCCAGCTGATCATACTCTTAAAATGATCAATGGATTAGATCGATTGGATGGATATGGGGTGGTCATGCCAGACCGCCTTAAAGTGAATTTGATTCTACAATCCCTTCCTCCAAGTTATAAACCGTTTATAACTAACTACAATCTCAATAGGATTGAGAGAAACCTCTCTAAACTACTAAATGAGCTTAAAGAATTTCATAGACAGAATGTGAAAGAGAAAGGACATGAGGATGTCTTTGCCGCCTCCACTAGCAGGGCCAATAAAAAGCCCAAAGTGCTACAAAGAGAGGTCCAAAAGTTGGACCCAAGAATAAGAGCTTCAAGAAGCGTGGCAAAGGCAGAGAAGGCCGATGCAAAGGGAAAATGTTTCCAGTGGAAAAGATGGACTTGGAAGAGGCGTCCCTCAATACCAGGCGTCTGAAGAAAGGCAAAGGAAAAGCAGTCGAACCAATGTCTTATGATTGAATATGAATTAAGTGTTAATTCGGATAGTCATTCCTGGATATTAGATTCAAGAGCAACATCTCATGTTTGTATGTCTTTGCGGGTACTTGAATAGTTTCGAGGTGACAAAGGGCGAGATCATTTTGAGGATGGCAAATGGGGCACGAGTTGCAACCGAGGCCATGGGGACTTGCCCACTAAGACTACCTTCAGGACATGTTTGAATTTGTTTAAAGTATTGTACTTTGAAAAAGCCACTAGAAACATCATTTCTATTTACGCTTTGTGTAAAGCAGTTATTATGTCTTGTTTAATGGAAATGAATGTTCAATATATTTTGGAAATGTTTTAGTTAGTAAAGTTGTGAATACAAATGGTTTGTATGTCTTAGAATTGAATGACTATGCTTCAATCAATACCATTTCTAATAAAAGAACTCGATCTGAATCAAATCCTAAAATTCTATGGCATCATAGATTGGGTCATATAGGAGAGAGAAGATTAATACAGCTTAGAGAAAGTGGGATCCTAAACTCATTGGGTTCTGAACCCTATCCAACCTGTGAATCATGTCTCCAAGGAAAGATGACCAAGTCTCCTTTTTAAGAGTAAAGGAGAGCGAGCTAAAGAACTTTTAGAACTCATACATACATGTGTGGACCATTTAGTACTTTAGCTAGGGGAGGATTTGAATACTTCATTACCTTTACTGATGATATGTCACAATATGGGTATTTGTATTTAATGAAATACAAATCAATCCTTTGAAAAATTCGGAGAATTCAAGAATGAAGTAGAAAATCAAACTAGAAAGAGTATTAAAATACTACGATCGATCGTGGGGGTGAATACTTGAGTACGAGTTTCAAGAGTTCTTAAAAGAAAATAGGATCATCTCACAATTGACTCCTCCTTATACACCCCAGCTTAATGAAGTGTCTAAAAGGAGAAATCGTACCTTATTGGATATGGTACGATCGATGGTGAGTTTTACAGACTTACCAATGTCTCGTGGGGGTACACTCTCCTGCATCGTGCACATCCTTAATAGGGTCCCGTTTAAAACTGTCCCAAAAAACACCGTATGAGATATGGTATGGAAAACGTCTAAGTCTGAATTATATGAAGATTTGGGGCTGACCTTATGTTAAATTGGTTAAATCGATAAGTGGATGTTAAATCCGAGAAGGGTCGGTTCATTGGATATCCTAAAGATAGTTTAGGATATTGCTTTTACTTCCCAAGTGATCAAAGAGTTTGGATCAGTAGAAATGCGCGCTTCCTTGAGAACGAGTTCTTGGAGGAAGGCGGCGTTGGAAGAAATATTGAACTCAAGGAAGAGTTCGAAGAGCCAAGAACCGAGATTGCTAAAGATGGAACATCCACTCAGCGAACCTCTGTATCAGATACTATGGTTCCAGTACGAAAGTCTTCTAGAATGTCGAAACCTCTAGAGAGATATGGGTTCCTACGTGAGCAAGATTTTGAATCTTACTTAGTGGGAGTAGATGATCATGGTGATGATCCTAGAAGCTACGAAGAAGCAATACTAGATAGAGATTCAGGGAAAATGGCTGAAGCGATGGATTCGAGATAGAATCAATGCATGCCAATCAAGTATGGTCGCAGGATCCACTAGAGGGAATAGTTCCTATAGGTTGTAAATGGGTCTACAAGAGAAAAGTTGGCAAGGATGGGGAGGTAGAAACCTTCAAAGCTCGACTGGTGGCGAAAGGTTATACTCAGAAACAAGGATTGGATTATGAGGAAACCTTCTCACCTGTAGCTATGATTAAATCCATCCGTATAATGCTAGCCATCGCAAAGATACCATGATTATGAAATTTGGCAGATGGATGTCAAAACAGTTTTCCTCAATGGGTTTATTGAGGAAAACATCTACATGGAACAACCGATAGGTTTTGTACCTCTGCTGAAAGACATAAGGTATGCAAATTACATCGATCCATTTATGGATTGAAGCAAGCTTCAAGAAGCTGGAACATTCGATTTGACGACATAATCAAATCGCTTGGTTTTGTCAAGAATCCGGATGAGCCCCTGTATACAAATGGGTTAAAGATCATGCCATCACGTTTCTCATATTATATGTAGATGACATACTTCTGATGGGAAATGATATAGGCATGATGACAGAGGTTAAGGTTTGGTTGTCTAAAACCTTCTCGATGAAAGACTTAGGAGAAGCGACATATGTCCTTGGCATTCGTGTCTATAGAGATAGAACGAAAAGGGTAATTGGATTATCCCAAAAATTGTAGATAGAGAAAATGCTAAAAAGATTTAGCATGGAGAACTCTAAGAGAGGTCTTTTGCCCTTCACTCACGGTCTTCATCTTTCTAAGGAGATGGGTCCAAAGACCGATGAAGAGCGGCAACGAATGCGTAATGTGCCTTATGCGTTTGCCGTAGGTAGCTTAATGTACGCAATGCTATGTACAAGACCTAATATAGCTTATGCTGTAAGTGTTACGAGCAGATATCACCAAACCTGGGGAGGGGAGAAACATTGGTCGGTTGTAAAATCGATCCTTAAGTACTTGAGAAGAACTAAGGATCTAGTTCTGAGTTATGGATGTTTCGCGTTAAACATTCAAGGATACTCAGATTTTGATTTCCAATCAGATATTGATGATAGAAAGTCTACGTTAGGGTACATTTTTATATGTAATGGAGGTGCTGTTAGTTGGAAAAGTTTCAAATAGACAACCACAATTGACTCCACTGTGTAAGGCCCGAATACATTGTCGCTTCAAGCAGCGAAGGAAGCTGTTTGGATGCGAAAGTTCGTAATTGAACTTGGTGTGGTTTCGAACATGGCTTACCCGATAAGCATGTTCTATGACAATACTAGAGCTATTGCACAGGCAAAGGAATCAAGGGCACACCAAAAATCCAAACACATTCAGCGTAAGTATCACATTTTGAGAGAATTCGTTGGAGCTGGAGAGATTTTGATTCTGAAGACTCCTTCAGCAGAAAATGTAGCCTGATCCACTGACTAAGGCGATGACACTGAAGCAATTGGACCATCATCTTGAGAAGATGGGTATGAGATACAACATCGAATGGCTTTAGTGCAAGTGGGAGTTTGTTAGTGTATATTAGTGTATGCCCTAGAAACCATTCGTGTTGTCGGTTTCAGAGCATTTTGTCTTGTATCTATATATATCATAAATAATAGAAGAAAGAGTTCTTCAATTCATATATGTAAATTGCTTCCTTTATTCAGTCATGCATTTAAAATAAAGTATGTATATGAATTGTCCAGATGATTCATTTAATAGGTAAATGAATTATCGAAAAGGGTTCCCTACGGAAGCAATATAAATTTGGGCAACTATATTGCACAGTAGGCATACCGGATGCTTCCGAAAGATATCATGAGTTGATATAAGTACGGATGACGATGATAGTCATGTCACTAGGGCATTGGTATGGATTAACGGTTGGTAAACTGTTTTTCGAACGTGACCGAATAACGACAAATCACTTGGAAAAGCATGTAGTCAATGATTTATTGTTTGGTTATATCAGTGCACGATGTAGTCCTTTGACCTGAGACATTGTAGTCGGATCCGATATAGATGTGTATGGTTCATACGGTGTATAAGTACGAGACTAATCATGTTTCGTACAATAAAGCCTATTTGGTCATGCGTTGTTCATATGCGGAAACGAACGATGGTCAAAAGGGGATCCATTGACTCGAAAATATAGGATCGGGAGTACCGCTGACTCCATCCGGATTCGAGTTCCTAGACGAACATCGATAAATGTCAGAAAACCGAATCTCTAGCCAGAGTCTATTATTAGTCATACAAAAGTAAGTTTGTGATGACAAGTTTCGGACATATTGATCGACAATTCGGTAGAAGATCGAGTTTAGGATTTTGACATTCCATGAATCTATACTCGATTAGGATATCTCAATGGAGGGACTTTACCTGCATGGTACGTATGATCTAAAATGGGTTCGATGAAGTATTTCTTCATCGTGGTTTAGAGACTATGGCACATTGCTAGATGTTTACCATAGTCGTTGGGCCTCCGGACAGGTTTTCGGATTCATCCAGAACCGGCTCACGGCTAATCCACGGTGGACCTACATGGTCACACCAATAGCCTTGAGAAGTTAGAGAATGATGAGAGAGAAATGATTATCCGAAGAGGGCTAGCACCTTCCGAGGGTAATAACGGGATTTCTATGGTAATAGTTACATAGAAAACTATTTGTGACATTTTAAGGATTAAAATGGTCAAGCAATAATTAATTATATTTAATTATTATATCTTAAAGTGTTAAGATTAAATCTTAAAGTGTTAAGATTAATGAGATGAACAAAAATAACCTTTTAATAGTTAAAGGGTAAAAGGGTAACTTTATGGGTTGTCATTGTAAACTAGTTTAGTTTACATGGCCCCTTGAATAATATTGATTATTCAAAGGGTAGCATAATAAATTCGTGGGGTCCCTTTATAAAATAAGATTTTATTGGGCTTTGAAGTGAAAAATAAATAATTACAAAATTACCCAAGTATATATAAATGCAAAAGGTTGCATTTTTGTTCATAACACACATTGTTCACTCAAAGCAAAACCAAAACTCTCTCTAAAAGCCACGACCACTCTCTAAACCTCTCCAGGTGGTGTTAAAGTATGGAGGTCTCATTACTTTGAGGCTAATCTTCATCAATCCAAAGCAAAGGAGTAGGTATAATCTCTTTTCCAAGCTTTGTTTTTAAAACCGTTTTCTTGAATCTATTTTTATGCTTTCTTCTCCATTTCCACCACTCTTCATGCATGCATGCTGTTCTTTCACGCAGCTCCCAGTTGTGCTTTTTCCATGGACATTCTCATGGAAAGAAGAGCCTGCGAATAAAAGAAGAAAGAGCTAGGTAATGAAAAGAAGTTAAGTCCTCGCCGAAGACAGTTCGCTCACCTTGCTTATATGCTGGATCGATGTGGACATTAGGTCCACGTCGCTGGAACTTGCAAACTGCTCGAAAGATTCCGAAAGTCCGCATTCTAGCAGGGCATACACCACCGGCTGCAGGTACTTCGGCAGGTTCCCCAGCGAGTCCAACACTGTGGGACCTTTCTTCGCGGCCTCAGTAGTCGTCATGTCGTCCATAGGAGCCTTGCCCAACTTGCTTGCGTCCGGTCGTGACCTCTTTGGCTGCTCGCCTTTAGATTCAGTCTCTGATTCCTCAGCCTTGAATATGCTTCCTCTTTTCCTGCTGAGCCATGGTTTTCATCCTTGGACGAGTAGGCGACGGCTGGGCGACCTTTGTGGTTCGCGTTGGTACGTCCTCTGCTGGTGGTGGCTGGGACATTCCAAAAGGTCGCGCCGATTGGCTCGGGGTCGCGCCCTCAGCTTGGGGGGCTATTCGTACAGCTTTGGCTGCCTTAGCTTTCTTCATCTGAGGAAAGTTGATGGGCCTTCGGCGAGGTTGCTCCAGTTCCTTCGATGGCATGGTTGTTGTTGCATGCAAGGCAAGGTTAGTGAAGACATTCTGTTCCACGACCAGGAAAAGAATCAGTTAGGGAAACTTACATTGTGGAGGCTCTAACGATGCACTGGCGTTAAAGAAACCGTACTTCCACAAATTCGCGGTTGTTACAAGTGTCCTCGCATCGCGCTTGTCCTCAGGAAGGGAGCCGAACTGCAAGATTCTTCTTTTGTCATGTAGCAGCCCTATTTCAGTTGTCTTGTTAATTGTCAAGAAAGAAAAATTAGATCGTTAGAGCGAACACGCTTCAAACGCAATGAGTTCGTCAAAAACAAAACAGAAATACAAGCAAAGAGAAAGAAGCCTACTCGGATACTGGAAGCGGCAATGACCATCATAACGAAAGAAGAAAAACTTCATTTCGTAGGCCCCTCTGTTCTTGGGATAAGCGTATCCCGTCGCAATGGTAGGTCACCTGGACAGGTAATACGAATCCTTGTCCTTGCTCTTCTTCAGATAATCTGAGCAGCCAAGCTCCAAGGATGTTAGTTCGCCCAGTCCGTTTTCCCGGCACGTGATGTACATTGCAACAAGAATGACGACGCTGTCGGGGTCACCGATACGCTGCAACCCCCAAAGTGGTCCAAAAACGACCTGATGAAAGGGTGCAGGGGGATAAGTCCTCCACCCTTGATAATCTCCTCGGAGATCGTGGCCAAGCCTTTCGCTGGGTATCGCGACGAGTGCGTCAGGTCGTGGAATACGTCCACTTCGATGCCGAATTGGCTTATTACCCTCTCAAGCTCTTCCTCGGTAAGTACCGAGAAAACCTCAAGAGGCATGCTAGGAGCACCATGCGGGGACGAGCTGGTTCCCTACTCAGGCCTGGTATCTGAGGGGTCTATTTTGCCAGTCTGCAAAAGCGACGAGCAGAGGGATTATTTGGTCTCCGTACGCTATATTGTACGATGACATGGGAGGAAATAAACTCCCTTAAACCCTAAATAAATACCCTAGCAAATGGTGGCTCAAACTCGACGCAGACGACTAGTCTCCGATGGGTTACCGGAAGACCGACGCCATTAACTCAAAAAAAAAAAAAAAAATGAGATGATGTCAAGAAAACTCTTACCTCTCGGAGTACGACAACGGTGTCTGCTTCGGAGGCAGGAAAAATGCAAGTTTGAAAGACAAAGGTTCTTGGCCTGCGGAAATATTTTGTTCTCTGTAAAAAAGGGCTTTGGTAACATTGCTTGAGAACGATTTGTGGTTTTTATAGTGCGTGGATCGGCGCTTGGATTTCCTGGAATTGAAACGACGTTTGAGCGGTAGAGGTTTCTTACCTTTGATCTTGGCCACGTGTCAATCATCAGCGAGGAAGGGTGAGCGACACGATTGGATGAAGTCAAACTTTCACCTTTCCAATTGAAAAGCTTAAACGACAGCCATATCTCTCCCAGAGCATTAATTGCGTCTCAAATCTTCATTTAATGCTCTGGCAAGGTGCACCGTTCCAACGCATATTGCATTTAATGACCTGATAAAACGCACTATTTTAGCATGCAAGGCATTAAATGTGATTGGCTGGCATTCGCCACGCGAGGGACACACCTGTCAGCGCAGGGGGGATGGCTTCATTAAATGCCTTCTTGTTACGAGAATAAACGAGTAACGCCAAATGAAACCAGGTCACTCATCCTTTAGCATGCGAGGTCGCGCTCATGCAAATGCTGCTCCGACTTACTTTCGAGCAGATTAAAGTTTTCAGAAATCATCTAACCGTGGCACGACCTGTAGTTTCCAAGGTTCAATCCTCAAACCTTAAAAACTAGGGGGCTTCAGTTATGCCTAAAAATATAAGGGCTGACGTCAGGACCCTTTAGCCCCCAAAAGTTAGATCATTGGAACAGCTACCGTCTGCGTATGTCAGGATAGTGGGTGCGCGTCAGGCTAGTCAAGAGGCTGTGGTGCTCCCACGTGTCCAATCCCTGCTCTAAATCGCGCAAATCACTCTGGAAGGTGGGCAATGTGACATAAAGAAGGATTTGCACGGATAATCCCACCAACTCGCAGATTTAGTGATGATTGCCTCAAAGCATCTGACTATAAATTAGGAATTCATCTCTCATGAAGGGGATTCGCACATTTTTCACTAGATTAATTACTCTCTCTTTTCTTAGCAATTGATGCCTTGTAATATCATTATAAAGTCAGTCAGCTAATAGCGACCTGACCCCTATCATCAATACAAGCATCAGTGGACGTAGGACTTGCTACCTTAGCATTCGAACCACTTTAAAAACTGTCTCTATTGCATTTACTATCTCTTATCCATTACTTTCCCGTGTGATTTCGGGGCCTCCTCCCACAACATTTCACACGTGCGTTTCGTTGGTGCAAAATCCCGCATCAACACATAGTAATATGGGTGGCAACAAGCAAATTTTAGATTTTCTCTCAAACTATATTTTTGGTTATTACATTCCACTTGCTCATAGAAACGTTATACTGATACTCAAATTAACCTTTCATTGTTTACATGACAACTACAGTGCAGAACTGATCAAATAATATTACCTTTGAATCAATGCCAAAACTGGTATGAATAAGTTCCTCAACAAAGATATTAGGCATAACATTATAAAAACTCCCCTGAAAACTATGCATCAGTTAATTGATTGGAGAGAACACAAATTATTTCATCAAGATATAAGATGATCCATCATTTTCAAGAAAATACTAGGCACCAAAAGCACATAGTAACTATTACAGGTAAAGGGAAAACACCAATTTACAGCTAAGAATTGCATTCACCATGAACAGAGAAACAGTCTGACAAATTAAAGGGGTTCTCTTAAAAAAAAAAAAAAAAAAAATGGCGCAGATCAAAGGATCTTAAAAAATGAGCAGCTTGTGTCATTTGGTTCATAGGAAGAAAATTATTCTATGCAAATATTAAATTACAATAACTCAAAATAAATTAACATTAATTTAAAAAATATTAAAATTAAAAGAAAATATTATTCCCAATAAATGTTTAATTTTATTAAATTAGTATAATTTTTAAAGATATTATTATTTAATAAAAATATCATTTATAATATTTAATTAATATATAAAAAATGATTACTTAAATAAATAAATTATTAATTATTAATAGAAAAAAAGAAAAAATAATTTAAAGAATATTTTTTTTAATATAATATTTCATGTAATAGGTTGGAGATGTAATAGTAAAATACACTAAAAATTATACTAATTTGATATAAAAATTAAGCTAATTTAGTATTTATGATGGAGATTGAATTTGAAGATATTGAAAGTATGGGCTCAAGAAAAGTCATATATGGTAAGTAAATTGGTACTTAATATACTCTTAAAGAAAGGCCTCAAAATCCGAGAACCTTTAATTATAGTACAAATGTCTTTAAATAGAAGCAGCTAGATAATATTATTGAGCATTGATGGCGCCGGTGCTTGAAGTTTGGTGGTTTACAAGCTGTTTTGGGTGTGTTCTCCGTGAGAAAAAGTTCCAAGGACTTATTATATGTTAAGGATTCAGAGTGTGGTACTAAGAGGGTATTTGTCTAAGCTTATGAAAATTAGCTTATAAGCAATAAGTGCTTATAATCTAATTTTAGCTTATAAGCATTTGAAATTTTAAGCAATTACGTGTTTGGTTAAAATACTTATAAGTGACTGATAAGTAGTTGACGTGTTTGGTAAAATGTGGCTTATAAGTATATTTTATTATAAAATGACTAAAAAAGGTACTACATTAAACAAGGGTATACTAAGGAATTTTAAAATTAAACAAGGATAATGTGGTAATATACTTGGTCAAACTAGCTTATAAGCAGAGTGCTTATAAGCCAAAAAAAAAAAAAGTACCTCCCCCCAACTTATTTTTTTTGCTTATAATCTTAACTTATAAGCTAAAAAATGTTATAAACAAACAAGTCAGCTTAATTTTAGAGCTTATAAGCTAGTTTGACCAGCTTATAAGCTTAGAAAAACACCCCCTAAGTACAAAGTTAAATAAGGAATTCTTTTTATCGTAACTTAGATCAGGTTTGAATTATATCTTGTAATGTGTTTTTAATTTAGTGGATTGCTTTGATCTGAATAATGTCTCATGGATATAGACTAAAAGTGAATTTAACCGAATCATATATATGATCGTGTTCTTTACTTTTTGTAACTGTATTTGATTTAGCTAAAATCTGAAAATCTCTTAATCAACTTGGTAATTTTCCGCTGCTCTTTAAAAAAATTGGATAATCCAAAACCAAAGTGGTTTTAACCATTTCCCAACAGAAACGATGAGTCCAACTCTTTCGAAGAGAACACTCAAGGCAACAGTATTCATTCTCCAATTAAGAGCAAAATTTAAAAAGATCCAGTGGGGGGAAATTACGTGGATAACGCTCACTTCCAAAGCAGCCCTGACCCCACCTTAAAAATTATAAGCGAGAGGCTAACTAGCAAGAAAAAGGGGAACACATACTCCACAAGTCAATAAAGTGTAGCCATTTACAGAGCCAAACCAATAATTACAATAAGTGGAGGTAAAGCTATCAACCTAATCTCTTATAAAGTTACTTTTTTAACATGTAAGGCATTAAATTGGTCAATAAAAGATAAGGTTACCTAAAAATCTGCTAGCCTAATATATATTGGAGTTGAGGGAATTTCATTTCAAGAATATGAAAATAAGAAAAAGTTTATTTCATTTTTAATATAAAATACATCTATTATTATTAAAAAGCATAGTGTTTTTTTTTTAGTTTTGTAAAGGACATTATGATATTTTTAAGAGAGTATTTGATAATAATAGGAGTATATATTATTTTTCAATTGCAATAATGCGTAAATGAAATAAATTCGCACAAGAAATATATTTAATATTTATTCAGAGAATAAACATTAAAAGAATTAAAGTGATGATACTAACCGACAAAGGTTTGATAAGAAACTGACATTTGTAGTCAAGCATACATGAACCAAACCCCACATTAAATGAACATTAGACTTATTGTCTCTGTTTTCTCTAAGCGTTTTCTTTCTAGAATTTTTTTTTCATTTACTGAAATCATTTATTTTAAAGTAATTTACATTGTCCTTGATTATAAAGTATTTGTGGACGTTCTAATAATAATATTTTATTATTTTAGACATCCATCTCCTGAGACTTGCTCAAACCTTTATAGGTGGATCTAAATATGATCAAAGTACTTGAAATATAAAATATCCCCTTTATAACTTTGATAAATCTTGTAATTTGATAAATGTTTTAATCTTGTAATGTGTAATGTAATAATCATTTGAACCGTATATCCTCAAACTTGAATATTTTGGAACTCGGTGTTTTTTTTTTCAATGTTCATCTAAAATCTTCTCGAAAAAGTTCAAAAAATATTACGTCGTTAATACTATAAATTAGTATATTACACAATATCTAACTTTATAATTAATGTAATTAATAGTTGTTGGATGAATATTTATGGTCTGGCCTGGCTCTCCTCTCTTATCTCTCATTGGTTCTTGGCTCATTTATTTTCCTTTCATCTTCTCTTCTTCCTTCACTAAAACGTGATTCATGCACCTCCTCAACTTTTCTACAAGACTAGTTCCAAAGGATGAATTATTATTCGTACGCTTTCTAAAGGGGTTTTAAAACTGTAGACTTTTCGAAAACTGAAATTTTCTACATGTCGATTTGTGGGACCTTCTGACTTAAATTTTCTACAATTTGTGGGGACCTGACTAAATTTTCTGCAATTTGTGGGACCCGACAGATTTTGTGCAATTTGTGGGGACCTTCTGAGTCGAAACAGAGAGAAGAAATTAAGCAGAAGATATAGAGAGAGATGATACAAAATGCAGAATCGATCAAGGGAATCTTTAACCGTTTATTTTATTTTAATTTTGATAGTTCCTTCTTTACTTTTGCTGCCATCTGTAGTACCTACTTTTGACAATAATGCCAACGGGTAATAGATGAGAGCGAGATGAGCCTTGATGATCTGCGTCTCAGGTTGACGTTTTACATTTTTACTTTTTGAAGGGGCCCATTTAAATGAACTTTAATTAATTTTAAATTCCATTAAATATCTTATAAATTCAATTAATTGAATAAATTACAATCAATACTAAAAAGATGATCTTAAAAGCTTACATTTAAATTATTATTCTAATTGTTATGTACATTGAGTTTCTTCCCATTTTTAAAAAAGACTCTTCATCAGGGACTTGAAGAGTGAACTGCTGTTATTGCCAAAACGCACTACATCTTCAATGATATATTGAAGTTTCTCTTGATTCAATATTGGGACTCTCAGATGGTGGCAACCTTGCAGCCAAATGCAAGATATTTCTCCCTTCATTATCTTGGTTCTGGACTAACAAATATCTAAATGATCCGTTGAAGAGTAAAAAACAACAGGTGTTCTGAAGAAAAAATCAGTCTTCGTGTTTATTACTTTTCAATTACTCATTTGTACAATGTTTTATACTTACACGATAACTCAACATAATTAACTATGGTTAACATATAACAAAGGTTTATCTCAATAGTAAACTGACTTCCAACTAATTCTAAACTACTGCATAATTACACATAACAGAATTACTGCAGCAACTAATTCTAAACTACTGCAGAATTACACATCACTATCTTAACACACCCCCTCAAGTTGGAGGGTGAAAGAGGTCAAGAACACCCAACTTGGATAACAACTTTGAATGAAGAGGACTTGCAAGAGCTTTAGTTAGAAGATCGGCAGGCTGTTCTGAGGATGGAACATAAGCAGTTTTGATCAGGCCTAGCTTGAGTTGTTCCCTCACAATGTGGCAATCAATGTCGATGTGTTTGGTCCTTTCATGAAAGATGGGATTGGATGCAATGTGGTTGGCAGCCTGGTTATCACAATGAAGAGGAACAGGAAGTAGACTAGTGAAGCCAAGTTCAGTAAAAAGTTGTATGAGCCAAATAATTTCACATACAGTAAAGGCCATGGCCCTATACTCAGCTTCGGGGGAGGACTTGGAAACAGTGGCCTGCCTTTTTGACTTCCATGAAATTAAGGATTTGCCAAGGAAAATACAATAACCTGTAACGGATTTCCTTGTCATGAGGCAAGATGCCCAATCCGAGTCACAAAAGGCTGATAAGTCCATATGATTCTGAGTTGGAAAAAATAGACCCAAACGTGGAGCTATCTTGATGTATTTAACTACCTTAAGGGCTGCATTCATGTGTGACTATTTGGGGCTATGCATGAACTGACTTAATAGATTGACAGAAAAACTCAAATCTGGTCTTGTCATGCATAAGTATAACAACTTACCCACCAACCTTTGATAGATGCTAGGATCAGCAAGTAATGGATCATTGCCAGGAGGAAAACTTTCATCATAAGTAGTAGATGTTAATTTCACAATGGAGTCCATTGGAATTATAGAAGGTTTAGAGTCAGATAACCCATATGTAGATATGAGCTCAAGAGCATATTTTCTTTGACACAAAGTGATCCCTTTACACGATCTAGCCACCTCAAAACCCAAAAAATACTTCAGCATCCCTAAATCCTTCAGCGTAAAATTAGACTGCAGAAGCTTCTTGGTATGATGGATCATATCAATGTTGTCCCCTGTGATGACAATATCATCCACATAGACCAACACTAACACAATGTGAGAATCAAGTCTTCTAATGAACAAAGAGTAATCAGCCTTAGATTGAGTAAACCTCCAGCAATTAAAGTTTGTGTAAACTTATAATTCCAAGCTCTAGAAGCTTGTTTTAGGCCATAAAGTGACTTGTGCAACTTACAAACAATATTTTGCCCCCCCTTTTGCCCCTTTTGCTTTGCAAAACCTTGAGGCAGATTCATATATATTTCCTCTTGTAAATCACCTTGTAAAAACGCATTGTCTACATCCATTTGGTATAAAGGCCAATTATTCATAGAAGCTAGGGATAGAATGGTTCGAATGGTGACCATTTTGACCACAAGGGAAAAGGTTTCTGCATAATCGATGCTAGCTTTTTGAGTGTATCCCTTAGCGACAAACCGAGCCTTATATCTTTCCAAAGAACCATCATGTCTATACTTGAGCTTATAAACCCATTTACAACCAATAGGGGTTTTACCAGGGGGTAAAGGGACAAGAGACCAGGTTTTATTCAGCTCTAAAGCCTGTATTTCCTTTTGCATTGCAACTACCCAATTAGGATCTTGAGATGCTAAAGAAAAGGAGGAAGGTTCTACCAAATGTTGAGATGTTAAGTAAGCTTTGTAAGCAGGGGAAATATGATCATATGACACATAATTGGAAATAGGATATGATATAAAATTGGTTGTAGGTAAAGGTTTAATAGAAGGACACACGAAATCTGTGGTCCAAATGGGGGGTCTTGTAGGTCTATTGGATTTTCTAATGGGTGGTAAATGCTGGTAGGAAACAGGGGAAAGATGCTAATCATTTAAAGAGGCAGTATGAGGTGCTATAGGGTCTGAATTTTGGTGATGAATAGGGGAATTAATATGGTCTGTAGGTTCTGAATTTTGGACAGGTATAACAGAAGAAATGGACTCAATATCAAGGAAATTTGTATCAATGGGAAAACATTTCTGTGTAGATTTGGACCAAGTGAAAGGAAACATTGTTTCATAAAAAATAACATCTCTTGTAACTATGACACTATGAGACGAAAGGTTATAGAGTAAGTATCCTTTTTGAGTCAAGGAATAACCCAAAAATACACAAGGATTAGATCTAGGTGATAACTTGTCTTTTAGAGGTGAGGATAGTAGCATAACCCAAACAACCAAATACTTTCATATGATCCAATGAAGGAGGTTTACCAAAAAATTTCTCAAAAGGAGATAACCCTTTTAAAATAGAAGAAGGAAACCTATTAATAAGATATACCGTTGTTTGCATACAATATCCCCAAAAATGACTTGGCATATTAGATTGAAACTTTAAAGCTCTAGCTACTTCAAGAATATGTCTATGTTTCCTCTTAACAATCCCATTTTGTTGAGGAGAATAGGCACATGAACTCTGATGTATAATCCCTATGCTAGTAAATAGATCATGACAGGCTTTATTGAAGAATTCAAGACCATTGTCACTCCTAATACATTTGGGAGTGAAATGATATTGGGTACACACCATTTGAAGAAAATGTTTGATGGTATTAAACACATCAGATTTATACTGCATTAGAAATAACCAGGTTACTCTAGAATAGTCATCCACTAGAGTAAGAAAATACCTAGCGTTTCCATGTGTTGGTATCCTATATGGACCCCAAACATCAACATGTAATAAGTCAAATATGTGGCTAGAATTTGAGTGACTGTGAGGAAAAGGAACCCTAGTCTGTTTGGCTAATGGACAAACATGGCAGTGAGGAGGGTTAGACACATTTAGTCGTCCATTCATACGATGCAAAATTGTATAAGGTGCATGCCCTAACCTTTGGTGCCACAATTCAATATTAGTAGAACAATTGGTAAACATAAAGGAACCAGGTGAATCAACACTTTTATTCAACTATAAATCGAAAGGTACATTATTGTTTGAACAAGACACTACTGAAAATTGATTTGAAACACTGCAAACAGCCTTATTTGATATATCTAAGTTTGACAATATAGAGTTTTGTGACATTGGATCAAGAAAATGCAAGCCTTGGTTATGCTTACCAATCCCCTTCAATTTGCCATTGTAAAGATCCTGAATTAGACAAAAATCAGGGTAAAAATTGATAGCACAATTATTAGAGACTGTAAATTTTGAGATTGACAGTAAGTTTTGTTTAAAGGCTGGTATATGTAAGACTTTTGAAAGATGCATACCATTGTCCAAAACAACAGAACCTATATGTGCAATGTGAGTTTTAGTTCCATCGGGTAATCCTACAAGTGATTTTGAAGAAGGCTTTATGGTAATGGTGGATTGTAGCACGGATTAATTACATGTCATATGATCAGTAGCCCCTGTATCTATAATTCAAGCATTACTATTTAAACAGGAAAATAGAGCATTATGAGTACTATTGAAAGTACCTGCCAGATTTGCAGCTAAGGAATCCGAAGGATTAACATTCTCCTTTCCCAACAACTGCAGAATGTGGTTATACTGCTCCGATGTTAGAACATGACCAACTGATGTATTGACAGGTTTTGCATCTACACCTTCCATAGCTGAATTATGCGCTTGCACCTGATTAGCAGAAAATTTAGCTCTTGAACCATTTTTTCCTTTTGTAAATTGATAGTCGGCTGGATAGCCATTCAATTTGTAACAATTTTCACGCTTATGTCCACCTAAGTGACAGTACTCGCACTCAATATAGGGTTTCTTTCCTTTATACTTCTGCCCTTGATTCTGGTTCTTACCATTATTCTAAGCATAAAGTGCTGTAGTAACCTCTGAATTAGTGTTCAACCCAGCTAAAACCCTCTGACTTTCATCTTGGTTAACTACGGAGTAAGCTTGCTTAACACTTGGCAAAAGATTCATCAATAAAATCTGATTCCTAACCATAGAGTATGAATCATTCAAACCCATCAAAAATTGTAACAATTTCTGTTGGTTGAGATGCTCAAGATATGCCTTAGCCGAGGTGCTATCTGGAGTAGGTAGACTTACTAAAGAATTAAACTCATCCCACAACGACTTGAGTTTATTAAAATAGCTTGCAATAGAGTTAGTTCCTTGTGTAAGATTCACAATTTCTCTGTGAATTCCATAAACTCTAGTCCCATTGACTTTGTGATACTGCTCTTTCAAATCTTGCCAAACTTGAGAGGCATTGGATGAATATACAATCCCGTTAAAGATCTCCTTCGAAACTGAATTAAAGATCCAAGCTAGAACTAGAGAGTTGCATCTTTCCCACTGTGGAACCAAATTAGGATGCACAGATGACTTTGCACAAACTCCATTAACAAACCCTAGCTTGTTCTTAGCACATAGGGAAACAGTGATCGCTCTGCTCCAGATTCCGTAGTTGTTTGTTCCAACAAGTTGTTCAGATACAAGAACTGATCCAGGCGTATCTGAAGGGTGAACATAGAGAGGCGAATTTGAGTCAATCGTAGCCACAACTGATTCCTCTGCCATCGTCAACTATACTGGAACTTACTGGGATTTGAGCTCAAATTGAAGAAATTAGCAAGATCTGATTTCCTTCGTGCTGGATTAGAAGAAGATTAGAAGTTTGATTGATCTCCTTCGAGCTGGATTAGAAGAAGATTAGAAGTTTGATTGCAGAAAAAAAATTCCTACTCTGATACCATGTTGAAGAGTAAAAAATAGCAGGTGTTCTGAAGAAAAAATCAGTCTTCGTGTTTGTTACTTTTCAATTACTCATTTGTACAATGTTTTATACTTACACGATAACTCAACATAATTAACTATGGTTAACATATAACCAAGGTTTATCTCAATAGTAAACTGACTTCCAACTAATTCTAAACTACTGCAGAATTACACATAACAGAATTACTGCAGCAACTAATTCTAAACTACTGCAGAATTACACATAACAGAATTACTGCAGAATTACACATCACTATCTTAACATGATCCATTCTAATGTATGATTTTGAAGATTTTATGGTAGCGATACAAGACAGCAAAATGAAATATGCTGTAATGATTTTCGTCAACTTCAAATATCAGATCAGGATATGCACCAAAAATTATGTTTATAAACGCAAAGTTTCCTTGTTTTGTAGCCTCAAATATTAGTGGCCAGGGTTTTCTAATAATTTCTAAAATCTTGGAGTCATCTAAAAGCATAACTTGTTCCCAAAGGCTTTTGATAAGTTGAAATGCTGATTGAAAAAGCAAATATGATTTAAGCCAACATTAGTTTACTAAAAAAATCAAATATGAAGGCACTACAAAATCAAATTGAACAAATCACACAAATTTATGTTTGTGTGAGATCAAATTGCCAGACAATACGAATTTCATAACCATACTGATCATAAACTTGATAACTTCATCACACTCCAATGCCACCCAAGCAATTAAACCCTACAATCTAAAATTCATGACACTAAACCTTAATAAATCCAAACCTTTAACCAACAATTATCTTCATACACTTTCCCTTATGTATAATCCAATAACCTCTAAAATGCTCAACACCACATATAACTCTTCAGCAAAACAACACACACAATTCAATAATTGATTAATAAGCATAGCCAAACTAAAAATTGATATCAATTTACCTCTTTTTGATAACGATTGCCCATGAAGAACAACAAAGTGTTCCAATTTTCGACTCCAACTTCACCCTTATACAAATTAATCCGATGCGAATATGGAATATTCACATCCAACAATGATGACAACATTTATGATCTGTCTTCCTGGAAATTTCGATCTAAATGATGTTGTGATTGAGCTGAGGACAGATGGGATCAATGAGTTTCCTATTTTCTTTCTGTGTCTGTGATTACAAGTTTCAACTTTCTCAAAACTCTTCACTGCATTTTCTACTCATAGCTTCATGTCTAAATGCTCCTATTTCCAAAATAGAAAAAAGCTTGCGAAGATCGTTTCATTGTTTCGTGACAATTGCAATGCAGAACTGATCAAATAATATTACCTTCGAGTCAAATGATACATATGCCAAAACTGGTATGAACAAGTTTCTCAGCTGTCAAAATTGATTTGCAGTCATTGGTGGGCTGGGAATTTGTGGAACATGCTCCACCTCAAAATCCCAGAACCCTTTTTGAATATATCAAGTCAATTTCCCAAATCATCCTTTCTTTGAAGTTATGAATCTGTTGTATCTCCATTCTTGTTCTGCTTCTCTTGTGGAGCACTGTTTCCACTATGTGGTCGTTTGAAAAGCTGATAAACAAGAGAAGTAGGAAAGTATTGAGGACTAGTTGTAGTTTACAGGATAACGAACGCAATATCATTGAATTGGCAAATCGGCACATAGAAGAACGAAGAAAGGAAAAGACACAGGAAATCTGAGGTTAGCCACAGTTACACCTAAACCATATTCCCGATGGTGCCAAAAACATTACAATAAGAAAGCAGTATCCTCAACAAAGATATTAGGAACAACATTATAAATAGCTCCCACGAAAACTATGTACCAATTAATTGATTGGAGAGAACACATACAATGAGATCAAGGTATAAGATGATCCATCATTTTCAAGAAAAGACTAGGCACCAAAAGCATACAGTAACTATTACAGGTAAAGGTAAAGCACCAATTTACGGCAAAGAATTAGGTTCACAATAAACAGAAAACAATCTGACAAATTAAAGGGGTTCTTTAAAAGGAGAAAAATAAAAAAAGAAAAAAAAGAAAACCCACGGAACAAAGGATCTTAAAAAATGAGCAGCTTGTGTCATTGGGTTCATAGGAATTTCAACTGAATAATTCCTTTGAGCCTGGAAAGAGAGTTTGAATAGACTACTACATAATTTTGATAGCATATATAGAAAGATAATCCAATCGCAAAATGCAGAGCATGCAAACTTATATTACATGCTTTGTTAGAACGCGTTACAATATGGAATCCACTGTACTGTTAACTTCCCAAAAGATTATTTGGATTAAGCAAGAAGTGATAGCTAGGACGAGAGAAAATGCTAGACTTATATAGATGACTGATTGTATCGGAAAAAAGAGGGAATTGAAGTAGGGCAAACAAGATGACAGGAACACAAGCTACTGAAGCAATTGGAATAGCTACTGACGAAAAGTCATCACCAAGAGCAATGAAAAAAGTGGCTCCAAATGCTGCCATCATGGTGGCAATAAAGATAAAGAGGGTGGCGAGTGAACAGATAGAGAAAAGAAAAATTATTTCTGAATAATTCTTCACACGTTTCATTTATTTACAAACGACTTTATATACAGAACTGTCAAGCTTAAGCTCACTAATTACTGACCAACTAATTTAGTAACTAATCCAACAAACTAAAACTAACTCTTAACAGCTTAATAGCTTAACAAATAAGCTAAACTTGTTGAATTGCATAAATACCCCTTCCAGATTTAATACCTACATCCCCCCTCAAGTTGGAGCTAGGTGACAATCACTTAAGCCCAACTTGGACAAGAAATACGTAAACTGAGGAGCAGCAAGAGGTTTAGTGAAGAAATCAGCAAGTTGCTGTGAAGAGGGAATGTGCTGGGGAGTGATGAAACCTGCCTTGAACTGATCTCGAACCACATGACACTCAATTTCCAAATGCTTAGTGCGCTCATGGAAAACTAGATTGGCGGTGATGTGTAAGGCAGCTCGATTATCACACCAAAGAGTGATAGGAAGTGAAAAAGAAATCAACAAGTCTTGAAGCAAATATGAAATCCATTGCAACTCACAGACTGTGGCTACCATACTCCTGTACTTAGTTTCTGCAGAAGACTTAGAAATTGTAGTTTGTTTCTTTGTCTTCCAAGAAATAAGAGAAGAGCCAAGGAATACACAATAGCCAGTGAGAGACCTTCGGGAATCAGGGCAAGAAGCCCAATCAGCATCACAATAAGCTGTGACAGTAAAAGAAGAATGAGCTGGGAAAAATAAGCCTTTAGAAAGGCATCCCTTTAGATACCGCAGAATGTATAAAGCAACATCCCAATGTTCTTGGCAATGAGAATTAACAAACTGACTTAGCTGTTGAACAGCAAAGCTAATGTCAGGTCTTGTCAAATTAAGATACAATAATCTGCCAATTAATTTCCTATATTGATCAGGAGAAGATAAGAGATTGGAAGATTCTGAACTAAGCTTGTAGCCCTTGAGAAAAAGAGTAGAAACAGGCTTTGGACCAACCAAACATGTGTCTTCAAAGATATCCAAAATGTATTTCCATTGATTGATAAAAGTACCCTCTGAAGAGCAAGCTATTTCAATCCCAAGGAAGTATTTGACATATCCTAAGTCTTTGATAGTAAAAACAGAATGTAGATAAGCCTTAACTGCTGCAATATCACTTTCATTAGGTCCCCTTACTAAAACATCATCAACGTAGACAATTAGAGCTAAAAAATTATCAGCAGAAGGTTTAGTAAATAGACAATGATCATGCTTGGACTGAACAAAACCATAGGCCAGTAATTTAGTGCAGAACTCGTGATTCCACTGTCTGGAAGCCTGTTTCAGACCATATAATGACTTTTTGAGTTTGTAAACCTCTCCATTTTGTGCCTTAGAATAACCATCAAGGGGAAACATATAGACTTCTTCATCCAAGTAGCCATGTAAGAAGGTATTGTTAATGTCTAATTGATATAGTGGCCAAGAATAGGCAGTAGCAATGGCCAAGAAAATTCTCACTGTAACAAGCTTGGCAACCGGAGAAAAACTTTCCAAATAATCCACCCCATATATTTGATTGTAACCTTTGGCCACTAACCTGGCGTTGTATCTATCTACACTCCCATCTAGTTTAAGTTTAATTTTATAAACCCATTTCATGCCAATTGGTATTTTTCCAGGTGGTAATGAGCCTAATTCCCAAGTATGGTTGGACTCTAAAGCATCAAGTTCAGCATTCATAGATTTAATCCAAGTAGGATGCTGGCAAGTTTGATGATAGGAAATAGGTTCTTGGATTGTTGAGACATTAGCTAAGAAATTGATATATGTGTGTGACAAACAAGGAGGATCAATGAAAGGGTAAGTTAGAGGTGTATGTATTGAAGAAAAATGAGATTTATCAACAGATGGGAGCTGTTGGGAATTATTACAATGCAACACATAATCATTCATCCATTTTGGTGGCTGTTTAGATCTAAGACTTTGCCTAGGTAGAGAATGTGCAATTGGAATAGGTGAAATGTTACTAGACTGTGAATGCCGGTCTACATGATCAGGAGACAAATTTTCAGGAAGCAATGCATCAGTAATAGGTTCAGCATGCATAATAGTATCAACTCTAGGTGATGAATGAGTTTCTAACTCAGTAGAAAGTATAGAATCAGAAATGTCAAAATCTGATGTGGATTATGGGTGAGATGTGGCAGGTAAATAATCAGTTGTTGTAGGAAACAAATATTCAAGATCAAAAGAAATTAATGGCACACATGAAGAATTGTTGGCAATGGATTTAGTAGAGAAAGGAAACAGATGTTCAAGAAAAACCACATCTCGAGAAACAAAAATTGTTTTAGAAGACAGATCATAAAGCTTAAAAGCTTTCTGACCTTGACTGTAACCAATGAAACAACATCTATTAGCTCTTGGTGCGAATTTATCTTTATGTGGCAGTGTATTGGTTGCATAACAAAGGCAACCAAAAACCTTAAAAGAATCATAGGTAGGAATTTGTTTATACAGTAGTTCATATGGGGATTTCCACCAAAGGATTGAGGTTGGTAACCTCAATGATGTGGGTTGCCATGAGAATGGCATGATCCCAAAACATGACAGGCATATTAGCTTGAAAAATCAAGGCTCTAGCAACTTGAAGTAGATGCCTATGTTTTCTTTCGACAATACCATTCTGCTAAGGTGTGTAGACACATGTTTTCTGATGAATGATGCCTAATGTATGAAATAGTTGCTGACAACTAGAGTTAAGAAATTCAGTTCCATTTTCTGTTCTAATGCTTTTAAATTTAACATCAAATTGGGTATCTACAAGATGAATTTTTTTTTGTAAAGTAGTGAATGTTTGTGTTTTGTGGGAAAGAAGAAATGTCCATACTACCCTACTATGATCATCAACAATGGTCAGCACATAATGTGCTCCTGTAACAAATCTTACTTTATCAGGACCCCATAAATCCAAATGAAGTAAATCAAAAGGTTTAAGAGATGTAGTTCGACTTATAGGAAAAGGTAACCTGGACTGTTTTGCTTTGTGACACACATCACAATCTGAAAAAGATGCATTAGTAGATTTATCAATAAACTGTAAATGATGCAATGCATTCAAAGAGTTGTGACCAAGTCTCTTATGCCAAAGAGATAATGAGCAATGATCCACTTTATTAGCAGAAAAAGAAGTATTACAAACAGGAGATAAACACTTAGCTGATATAGCTTGTGTTTTTGTCTTATTACATATAGAAGAATTCCTAAAATGGAGACTGTTTTTGTCTAGAATGTATAAATTCTCAACAAGTTTCCCAACTGCTAATATTTCTTCATTTTGTAGGTCCTGCAAAACACAATGTTTTGGGCAAAAAGTAAACTTAAGATTTGCATATGCAGTGAGTTTGGGTACTAAAAGTAAATTAAATTTGAAAGATGGAACATGCAGAGCATCATGAAGGGTTAGTTTAGAGCTTAATAGGATATTTCCAATATGGTTCACAAACTTTATGGTTCCATCTGGTAAATAGACAGGTGTAGGCTTGGTTATAGGCTTTGGTGAGTTCATAAGTTTCAAATCAACACACATATGGTTTGAAGCACCTGTATCAACAATCCATGTTCCTACTTCTAAGCAATCAATAACTTGTAAGCTATAATTCATACCTGCAAAGTCCTCTAGATGAGCAAAGTTCACCTGATTATTTTCCAACTGCATTTTCCCTTTCATCAACTTCATAACCTCCTGTTGTATAATATCAGTGAGAGATTGTCCATGCAATCCTTTCTTTTCTTCTTCACCAATGTCCTCAAAATTCAGAGGAGAATCCATCATTTGTGCTGCCATTGCTCTACCCCCAGTATTGACTTTACCCTGCTGACCTTTCAGATCTTTATACCATTCTGGATAACCTATGGTTTTGAAGCAAAACTCTCTTATGTGTCCATTTTGGTTACAAAAATCACAGTGTTTATCAGCATTCCTCATCCTATTTTCCTGTTTATTCTTATTTCCCCCATTATAGTTATTGTTATTGCCACTGCTTCCATATTTCTTTGTTGAATTGTTTCCTTGAGTCATCTGTGCCTTAGCAAACATAGCAGAAACGCTACTTGAATATGAAAAATTGATATGAACCTCCCTTTGTTTTTCAACTTTCAAAGCCATAGAATAAGCTTTATTAATAGTAGGTAATGGTTCAAGTACTAAAATTTGGTTCCTTAACTGATCATAGGAATCGTTAAGCCTTATCAAGAATTGCATCAAACGATTCAGAGAATTAATATCATACATCTTCTTTCCTGATCCACAATTGCAATCAGGAACTGGTAAAATGTAGTTCAACTCATCCCAAAGTTTTTTCAATTTAGTGTAATACTTCGAAATTTCTCATTTCCCTGTGACACTGAAGCAATTTCCCTTTGAATTTGATAGATCAAAGGTCCATTGCTTCCACCATAGTGTTCTTAAGTTGCATAAAGAAAAGCACTACTATGTCACTCGAAACAGAGTTCAATAACCATGACCTAATCATGCAATCAACCCTTGACCAAAGTTCAAAATTATCTGAATCTTGTTCTGGCCTTGGAATTTTTCCATTAATAAACCCTAACTTCTGTTATGCACATAATGCAATTAAAACTAATCTACTCCATGCTAGATAGTTTTCGTTACCTGTAACTAGAAAATTCACCAGTTGCATACCTGGATGGTTCGAATTTTGCAGCATCATGGAATTCTTTCCATTATTCGACTCCATTTCTTTCAAAACAGACCTTTCGTTAGAATTTGCTGGTGATTCTCCAGCACCAGTATTACTTGATTCACTCACCATGTCGAGTAATAAGCAATCAGTAAAACAAAGCTTCAAAAGCTCAAAGAAGATTCAGCAGAAACCAGAATTTCTTTCCTACTCTGATACCATGAACAGACAGAGAAAAGAAAAATTATTTCTAAATAATACTTCACACGTTTCATTTATTTACAAACGACTTTATATACAAAACTGTTAAGCTTCAGCTCACTAATTACTGACTAACTAATTTAGTAACTAATCCAGCTAACTAAAACTAACTCTTAACAGCTTAACAAATAAGCTAAACTTGTTGAATTACATAAATACCCCTTCCAGATTTAATTCCTACAGTGAGCCCTATTATCAATCTGTTTGAATGCAGGAAACCTTCTTCTGCATAATGCGAAGTGAGAATCGACAAGAACATTAATATTGCAGGCCCTATTATCAATCTGTTTGGTAACGAATGCAGGAAATCTTCTTCTGCATAACGCGAAGTGAGAATCGACAAGAACATTAATATTGCAGTGGCAGAGCAGAATAGCGCCAAAGCATCTGATACTGCAAAAACAAGAAATGATACTTGATGTAGAAAAAGAGGCCTGCCTATAAGATTGTTATTGCCTCCAAGCACGGTGAAGGCTGTAGCAAACATCACAGTGGAATAAGCGTTGCAACAAGCATACATGAAGATGCTGTGTCTTTCATCCACTTTCTGAACGAAATAGAGAAGCAACAGGAACAAAATAATAATAGTTAAACAAAACAAACAGTAAACAAAGAATGTAATACGCGATTTACCCCTGGTTCACCCAATGTAGGCTACGTCCAGCTGAGTCAATATTATTGCAATATGCCTCACTTCTCTCGTTTACAATGAATGAATTGTTCTCACACCCATAACAAGAGAAAAGTATGTTTATATACTAGGTTTAAGAGATTAAACCTAGTTTTACAAGAATTCCTATTCCTAAGCCCAACCCAAAAAGGAATTAATAACTTAAAAGGAATCCTACAGCGGTTATACATGGAAAAGCCCAAAACCGCCTACGGGCTCGGGGCGCCCTGCCCCGACCCCGCCCGCTCACCGGGGAGCGGGGCACCCGCCCGCTGTCCGGGCAGCGGGACCCCCGAGTGCGTCTCCGTTACCCATTAATGCTGAAGTAGTCGACAACTCCAACACTTTCCCCCTCTTGTAAAAGTTTCTCATGTTCCTTCGAAAACAAAATATGAGGTGTTTTCCCATCTAAATTTTTTGACTCTTTATAATTGGGTTGGACAACCTTTTCAACTTCCTGTGCTTCAAAGGAAATTATACAAAGATTCAAACCTGGAAGCTAATGGTAATAAAATTAATAAACTTAGTAGAAGAGAATCAAAATCAACAAAGTGCAAGCTTAGTAGCTGAACATCAATTAACCTTGAACCAATGCAACTCTCGTCAAAGTTGCAAAGCTGCTCCAGAATCTATTTTGAGTCGATCAGGAGGTGCTAGCTTTCCGGCCAGATGCAATATGTTATTGTTGTTTTCATCTTTATAAGCGCTATCAGATCTTTATGAGCATCGATGGCATGTATGAGAGTAAAAATACTTTCTTGTCGATGAACCACCGCAATATGAAATATGCTTTGACTATGATCATCAACCTTCCAAATAAGGTCAGGACACATTCTAATCAGCATAGTTATGAACTCAACATTCCCCACTTCCACAGCAGTAAACAACAAATGAGAAGGTTTCCTAAGTAGTCCTCCAATTTTTGAGTCATCTAGAAATAACACCAGTTTCCAAAGTCGTTTCTCCAATTCAAGAGCTTGGAGATGTGTTAGCTTTCTGTTACAGACTACTCTTATACCTAGCACTGACACGACAAAGAACCATCACTTGGAGGTGTTTTTCTCAAAATTCAAATAGTCTGGTGCATAATAATCATGTAAAGAACAATCAATCTGCTGCTATAAGAAAAAAAATGTTAAAACCATGAGAATGACCAATAATGGAGTTACTAACATGAGTAAATGCACCTCTGCCAAATTCCAAGCTGACTCCCACTTACAAATTCCAAAGGTTTTCATGCCAATACATGAAGAACTGTCTTTCCATTTCCATCCCGAGCTATAGCTAATTCAGGATGATGATGAATTAAGTGTAATGCCACATCTGGCAAATTAACATGAGATTCTCATTAAAGTCTGTTCAAAGAGATAAAGGGTTGCAACATTATCTCTAGATCAAAGAGTGAAATAGATTTTACAAAACTAGAGAAAGATACCAAGAAGGAAACGGGTAAGTTACCATAAAGGCCAGTATTTCGATTCGATCTTCATCTTTTAGATCAGTGTCCTTGGTAACAGAATAAAGATACCAGACCATTTCTCTATGGCCTAACAAAGCAGCCATACACAATAGTGTTGCTCCCTCACTACCTCGGATTGATGGCAACTTTTTGTTCTTATTAACCATCACCTATGCAATTCTTTTGATTCCAGATGCAGAAGCAAAACACAGAGCTGTGTTCCCAACCTTATTTTGCAGTGCCAGGTCATCAGGTGCCATAATATTCACAAGCTCTTGAACAAATAGAGTATGTCTAGCTCCGACAGCAATGGGAAGGGTAGTTTCCTGATTCCTAGTTATCCTAGCAGACACTGCTTGTGGATTCAACATCAAAAATGCTTTTGCATATTCCCAGTCACTTTTAAGTGCCGCGAGATGCAAGGAAACATAAGCGGTAGAGCGATTCCTTTCTGCCTCCCCTTTCAAAAGTTTTAGGAACACCATGAGTGCCGAGTTACTGAAAATATCTAAGTTCACTTTATGGCATATAAGTAAATGCTAACATACCAGAAGCTGCCCGTGACTGAGACACTTGCTCCTTGTGGAAAACTTACATAGTAACCTATGGCTTCTAGAGTTATTTGTGCAACAGCACTGGAAGCGATTTGGCCAAAACCATAATTCATTGTTATGCCAACATCAGAGGATAAAGCTATGCTTGTATTTCTCTCACACAAAGATTGGGTGGAATTTACAACAGATTTGATTTTTGGAAAACATGTTTGAATGGAAAGGCCCTTTTCAGATCGTGATGAATTGAGGTTGTTCATCATCATTCCCTTCAACTAGTAGAGAAAGTGCCAAAACCAAAGTAAGAGAGTATATAGTATAGCAAGATCTGTGGAATTGTTGACAAATCCTACAATAATTTCTTCTACTATTCATAATTTGAAGAATTATACTTGTCAATTTTAGGAACAAAGTCTTTGAAATTAGTAAAACTAGATCTAAATTAGAGTCTTCATCAATAGATCAAATGGTAACAGAAACCCGATTGCTGTGATATTTGACAAAAATCAAAATTGAAATTCGTTTGATTCAATAATGGGTTTAATGAAAATTGCATCAAGACATAATATCAAATGGATTAAAAGAAGTATACAAAACATAAACAAGATGGATTCTGCAGTAAACTGTATGCATGTATTTATATTTAATAATAAACTATTTTAAGTGTCTACATATATATGCTTAAGTTCAGTGGTTTGAGATAACTAACCCAGTAGACAAAGTAGATTCTGTAATTGAATAGTTCTGGGTTTGTTAATTACCTTCAGTTGTTAGTTCCCAGCTCAGAAGCGAAGGTTGAAATCCCAAATATGAATACAGCTCGACCAACCAAATTAAATGCTAAAAGAGATGACTGGAAGTGAATTCTGTATAAAGATATAAGGAAATTTTAGTCATCAACAATAATAATGCAAACGAAACTTTAGTAGCATAAAGAATGTTAACTGATACTGAAATATTGCATTTCTAAGCAAAGGTTAAGTGGAGCAAGAAAAGAAAAAGAATTACCTTGGTGAAAGCAGTAGATGATGAAATGTATGCAAAACTATTCTCTGCTGATGTTCTGAGTAAAGTAAATGAGCATGGATGCTGCTGAGAGAGTTTAGAGTGTTGACCGTAAGTCAAGCACAAATTAAACTAAAAAATTGACAAAGAGAAATATATAAATTAGAGAACTTGGCATGCATGAACCAATAAGTCAAGACTTAAACGCGTTATGGGTCTTTTTCAGAACTATTGACAAATATAATTGGTTTACAGGTTGTGGATGTTTGATACGTACTGAGTTGACCAAGGTGTGAAAGGAAGCTTTTCTACACTTTCTGGGAAAGGACACCGAAGCTGGTGGTATATTTCCATGAGATAGGTGCTGCCACGTATACCTACTTGTACCAAGTTTCTGGGAAAGGCAATCACTTCTGATTTAGAAAATTTCTAGAAGAGAGCAGTAATTTAACTGAATTGTTGGGAAAATACTGGGGAAGTCACCCCTAAATTTGTAAGAATAAACTACAATTTTGGATGGTATGTTGTCATGGTGTGGAATATTATATAGAGAAGAAATGAATATTTCTTTTAACATATCTTTAGTGGTCTAATCTTGCTGATCAACCATAATAGGAGACAAAATGCATTATTGAGTTAAGAAGTTTCGACTGCAGAATCTGCTGAATGAACAAAGGGTCTGATCATCTTATCATCTTATTAGAAGGGGAAGCTGAAATGGATGAGAAAATCATACCAACCCTGATATATACAGAAGCCTCAAAAATTAAGGCGATACTTTCTTCATTCATTCAATCATGTTTGTATATTTACTCAATTAATTGGCTTTAAAATCACTAACCAACTAATTTTACAGGAAGAATCAAAAGGATAGTGGAACAAAAACATATTTTACACATACTTCAGAATTTTCTTTTCATAATTAGCTTAAAGAGGAAAATATAGAGTTATTACTTTCACAACCACCTCTAAACTCTGTAAATGAAATCATCAGATCCATAACTTATAAGTCTTTATGGAATATCGATTTTCATTGCTGTCAGTTCAATTTGAAAATATATATGCAGAGAAAAGTTCTCAAGTCTTCGGACACACACACAAAAAAAAAAAAAAAAAAATGCTGTCATTGACTCTGTTGCTCAAAATGTTCCATTACAAACCACCAAAAATTTAGAGTTCTGTTTTTGGTTTTTTTTTGGGGGTGGGGGAAGGATAGGAGATGGGTTATTGCCCAAACAGTTTTTTGCCCCTTGCCTAGCCCCAACCAGATTGAACCCCTGGGGGCAACCACCAAGCAATTGATTAAGCATTCTTTGAGTAGCCATTATCCTTCTTCTCCTTCACACTCTTTCTTGCTTTTTCTTTGTAGAAAAGAGTACGCTTTTTAGAATGGAAGAGAGTACTACTCATATAAGTGGAGCGAATTACTTGCCAAAGGAGACCCAACTGTTGCTTCAAGAACAAGGTGAGTGGCACAGCAGCAACTATGGAAACAATAATAACAAAACCTAGCATTCCATGGTCGAAGACGATGAAAAATGTTGATAAAAAAATTACCATCATAGCTACTATTGATGTGGAAAGTGTCAAAATTCCAAAGGCCAACTTTGCTGGTAACCAGAATAGGAAATCTTCTTCTTCATATCCAGAAGTATAAAGGGATAGGAATGTTATAATTGAGATTGAGGAGGATATCAATGATATTGCAAACGATACTCTTTGAATAAGAAGAGGAACACTTGTATCTTTTTCGTTGCCTATTGGCACTTGGAAAGTTGCTGTAAATACCACGGACGTGATAAGTGTTGCCACAAGCATGCATGAGTTTGCTGTTTCCTTTATCCATTTCTCCCCACTTTCCATTAACTCCTTGTGCTCCTTAGCAAATAACTCTGTAGGCGTCTTCCAACGCCTATTTTTCGCTTCAGCATACAACGGTTGCACAACCTTACTCACTTCCTATCGTTAATGTTATGATATCATATCAATTAAACAGGAGGAAAGATTGAAACATTGTTCAATAAATTAAATTTCTAGTACAAAATTTTTACCTTAAACCACAACAACTCGCGTTGCATTTGAAGAGCATTTCCTGATACAACACTGAGCCGATCTGCTCGTGCAAGCCTTCCAGCCAAATGCAACATATTGTCGCCGTCGTCATCTATAAATGCAGCTAAAAAATCCTTAAATGAACCTATTTGATATATGAGTTTGAAGATGTCCTCATGACGATTCATAACAGCATAATGAAATATGCTGTAGCCATGCGCGTCCACTGTTGGTATCAAACCAGGATATTCATTAATAAGTAATGTTAGAAGGTCAACATTCCCTTTTTCTGCAGCATAAAAAAATGGGCCTCTAACGAGTTCTGAATCTCTAAGTCACCCAACAAGATAACTTCATGCCAAATGCGCTTGACTAGTGCAACAGCTTGTGGGTTCATCTTTCTGGTATTGCTACCTGAAACTGTAAGTTTGGAAGCCAACTTTAGTTTCCAGAAAGGAGTATACTGACTAACATAGGTTTAAAAGATTAGAGAGAGGACTAACATAGAGTTAAGAATCTCTTCAAAAATCCACGTTGATTTTGATCGGTAAAGTTAGAAGACAGTGAGCGTTTTCTGGCTAAAGCATGCAATGCTGTTTCTTCAGATCTATCACGAGCAATTGCCAACTCTGGGTGTTCCTCTATCAATTGCAGCGCAACATCTGAGAATAAAATAATCAAACATCAATATAATATAATATAATATAGATTCTATTATTGGACAATTTCAACAAATATGATGGAAGCTAAGCTTAGAATTTGATATAGCAAAGAGCCGTGTGTCCATAATGAGGATACTGTAGTTAAAATTTTCTTTGATAACCTTTTTTAGACAATTTATTGAAAAAAGATATTCTATTTTATAATAAAACATTTTTTTTTTTCAAATAATTATCATTTATGCTAGTATTTTATAGGATTAATGTATATTATTTTTTTTAAATTAAAAGTTAGATCAATTATTCACATTAAGAGATTAAAAGAAAAATCTCCTGCAAGTTTTTAAGATCGATACTTCCATAATACATATTAAAAAGTTGTGTTTAATCTGTTTTTTTGTTTCTTCAACTTTCTCTCATTTTCCTTTCCTTTCTCTCCAACTAAATTAACATTGCAATTCACCCTAAATCTCCAAAAAATCTATTTGAAGATTCTTCGGATCTTCAATAACCTTCTTTGTTGTGACGTTAATGAAACTACATGTGTAAAATGCCACATCAAATATGAAAATTCATTTAAACATGAACTCCACGAGAAATTAGCCAAATCAAATATGAAAAGAATATTGCTTACCGTAAAAATTGGTGTTAATAAGAGTGCTAAACAATTCAATGCGATCCACATCATGTAGGTCGTGATAAGGAGTAAATTCATAAAGGTACAGTACCATGTCTCTGTGGCCTAATAAAGCTGCTCTTTGAAGTGGTAACATCTCCCTACCTCGGATCATTGCTAAGGTTTCGTTCTTCTTCAACATCACCCGGACAAGTTCCACATTTCCAGTTCCAGCAGCAAGTAAAAGAGCCGTGTTTCCATCATGATTCTCTATAGCTAAATCTTTCACTGTCATTCGATTTACAAGTTGTATCACAAAATCTGTATGATTAGCTGAAGCTGCAACGTGGAGAGCAGTATGACCTCCCTTTGTGATCCTTGCACTAATCTCATCTGGATATTCTTGATAGATACCTTCAGCAGCATCCCTGATATGAATTTCTTCAACTTCAATTCATATACTACCCTAAAACAACCACTTTTGACTCAACCTAGGCTAGGTTTTCTTCCAACTCCTTATGACCATTCGGTTATCACACTTCCTACACTTTCACAACCATCAAATAACAAAAAACAACTCCTTATATCAAACTCCAGTTATTCACAAAGTCATTTATATTCAAATGCACCACAAATGGATTCATACACACCATGCAAAACAAAATCCGGAAAATGAGTTTACTTGAAACTAAAGGATAACAACTTACATAAGAGATGACCAAGGAATCAATCAAGCCTAAAGAAAACTCCACCAGCTTGAAAGACACTCCACCACCAAGTTTGGCCGAACTTGGGTAAAGGAAACAAGAGAAAACACTTTCTCAAGACAAATCACTATTCATTCAATATTCAAAAGTCCCTTACAAAATGATCAAGTGGCCTTTATATAGGCTTTACAAAAATTAGGGATTTGCCCTAGTAAATATTACATAATGAAAACATTAAAATATTACATTCAAATTAATAAACAAAAGTCCACCACACATGTTAAAATTAAGCCATAACCATTTAATGATCAAGTGGGCAACTTTTCCCTAATTTAAGGACCCTTGTCCTTAACAACAATTTTTAGGGTTTTTCCTCCAAAATTTGAATCAAATGACACCCAAAACTTGGGCTTGGGCCAATGAAACTTGCTCCCACTTCTTGTTCACGTTTTTGGTCACAAAAATTGGGCTTGAGCCGTGCCTTGGAACCTTAAGACCTCTTGGACAATTTTGTGAACTTCTTTGAGTGCTTGGGATGCTTAGGCCGAATGTTGATCTTCATGTTGTCCTTGAGTCTTCATTGAAATCCCTAGCATTTGTGATGGGCATGATGGGCTAGGATTCTCATCATCTTCCCCGGGTTGAGTCGGATTTGTCCTCAAATCCGAAAGTATGCCATCTTCTAAGTATGGAGACAAGTCCCCAATGTTGAAAGTAGCCGAAACATTGCCAAATTCAGAGGGCAAATCAATTTTATATGCATTATCCCCAACTCTCTTAAGGACTTCAAAGGGACCATCGGCCTTAGGTGCCAACTTGCTTTTCCTCTTGGAATGAAATCTCTCCTTTCTTAAATGAACCCATACAAGATCACCCGGTTGGAAAATGGTGGGTTTCCTATGTTTGTTGGCTTTCTTTCTATAGGCTTCATTAGATTTTGCTATTTGAGCCCTAATTGTTTCATGTAGCCTCTTCATGGACTTGGCCTTCTCTTTAGCATCAAGACTCAATTGGATATCAAGGGGTAGGATACTAAGTTCTATGGGAGTGATAGGGTTAAGGCTATAAAGAACTTCAAAAGGAGAGTGGTTAGTGGTAGCACTAGGGGACCTATTATAGGCAAATTCGGCATGGGCTAACTTGATGTCCCAATCTCTCAAACTCTTGCTCACCAAGGTTCTAAGGATGGTTCCTAGGGTTCTATTGGTGACTTCGGTTTGACCATCAGTTTGGGGGTGATGGGAAGTGCTAAACAAAAGTTTGGTACCCAATCTACTCCACAAAGACCTCCAAAAATGGCTAAGAAATTTTGAATCCCTATCCGACACTATGCTCCTTGGTACACCATGCAATCTCACAATTTCTTTGAAAAATAATTCAGCCACATGTGATGCATCATTGGTTTTATTGCATGCAATGAAATGTGCCATTTTAGAGAATCTATCAACAACAACCATTATGGAATCTTTACCTCTTTGGGTTCTCGGCAATGCCACAATGAAATCCATGCTCAACTCTTCCCGTGGTTGGTTAGGAATGGGCAATTGAGTGTACATCCCCGGCTTGAAATGACTATTAGCCCTATGACAAACCCCACACCTTGCCACTATGGTTTGGACATCCCCAATCATCTTAGGCCAAAAGAAATGATCCTTAAGAATCTCCACTATTTTGGTAACCCCAAAATGACCCGCAAGCCCTCCACCATGCACTTCTCTTACAAGTAATTCTCTAAAACTCCCTTGTGGCACACACAACCGGTTTCCCTTAAACAAAAACCCTTCTTGAACCACATAATCCTTAAAGCTCCCCTTTGAACACTTAGCCATAATTTCGGCCATTTGTTCATCTTCTTTGTAATGCTCCCTCATCATGCTAAACCCAAGTACTCTTGCATCCAAAATGGAAAGGATGGAGTACCTCCTTGACAATGCATCCGCAACTACATTAGTACTCCCTTGCTTGTACTTGGATACAAATGAAAAGGATTGAAGGAACTCAACCCATTCGGCATGCCTTGAATTCAACTTAGGTTGCCCATTGATAAACTTGAGAGCTTGGTGATCCGAATGCAACACAAATTGTTTAGGCCTCAAATAATGACTCTAATGATCTAAAGCTCTAATAATGGCATAAAACTCTTTATCATAAGTGCTATATCTCTTCCTAGAATCATTGAGTTTCTCACTAAAATATGCCAACGGCCTTTTATCTTGAGTAAGGACCGCACCTATCCCTACTCCACTAGCATCACACTCCACTTCAAAAACCTTAGAAAAATCGGGTAAAGCTAGAATTGGTGCTTCACAAAGCTTCCTTTTAATCACTTCAAATGCATCTTTTGCCTCTCTTGTCCACTCAAAATTCCTTTTTTTCAAGCGCTCGGTGATTGGTGACATTAGGGTACTAAAGTTGGGTACAAATCTCCTATAAAATGAGGCTAAACCATGAAAGCTTCTTACTTCACTAATGGACTTAGGTTCGGGCCAGCTTTTAATTGCTTCAACCTTAGATTGATCAACCATAATTCCCTCTCCCAAAACCACATAGCCTAAGAAGACTACCCTCTCCATAAAGAACTCACATTTCTCCATCTTAGCATATAATTTTTGTTTTCTCAACACTTCAAACACTTGCCTAAGATGGTTTTTATGATCATCCTCACTATGACTATACACTAATATGTCATCAAAATAAACAACAACAAATCTGCCGAAAAAAGTTTTAAGTACCTCATTCATCAATCGCATGAAGGTGCTTGGTGCATTGGAGAGGCCGAAAGGCATGACCATCCATTCAAAAAGCCCTCCCTTGGTTTTGAAGGCTGTTTTCCACTCATCCCCTTCTCTCATTCGGATTTGATGGTACCCACTCCGTAAGTCTATCTTGGAGAAGATGCAAGAGCCATGTAACTCATCAAGCATGTCATCAAGCCTCGGTATGGGAAACCTATACTTGATGGTAATGTTATTGATAGCCCTACTATCCACACACATCCGAAAACTTCCATCCTTTTTTGGTACCAAGAGGGCTGGAACCGAACAAGGACTCATGCTCTCCCTCACATACCCTTGACTAATTAGCTCATCCACTTGTCGTTGCAACTCTTTGGACTCTCCCAGATTGCATCTATAGGCTGGTTTGTTTGTTTGGTAAAGGTGCCCCGGGTAGCAAATCAATATGATGTTCTATTCCCCTCAAAGGTGGCAGCCCGGGTGGTAACTCATTAGGGAAAACATCTTCATACTCATGCAATAAAGGTTGGACTAGGGGATGGGGTGTGCTAGCATCAACTTCTCTCCTCTCGGCAATAAGCAAGGTTAGGATGGGTTTGTGTTTGGTGATGACCTTTTCTATTTGATTGCCATTGAGGAAAAGGTTCTTTTGAGAGTTTTCGGTCTTGGTTGGTGAAGGTGGGGAAAGTGTTTGATGGGGTGGTAAAGGGCTCAAGGTGATGGTTTTCTTGTTGAACCTAAAAGTGTAAGTGTTCTTCCTCCCATCATGGACAACTTCCCTATCAAATTGCCAAGGCCTACCTAGCAACAAATTACAAGCATCCATTGGTATTACATTACACAACACTTCATCCACATATCTCTTACCTATGGAAAAAGGGACCACTACTTGTTTGGTAACACTAAGGGTGCTCCCATTGCTCAACCATTGTAATTTGTAAGGGTGGCTATGGTTTTGGGTAGGAAGCTTCAATTTTTCAACAAGGGTGGTGGAAGCTACATTGGTACAACTCCCACTATCAACAATAACCGAACATACCTTCCCTTTGATGGTGCAACGGGTTTGGAACAAATTTCCCCTTTGTTCTTCGGTGGAGTCAACTTGTGCATGCAAAACCCTTTTCAAAATCAATGCATCACCAACATCAGCTTCTTCAACAATCTCATCACCACTCTCGGATTCTTCCTCTTCACTTTCTTCTTCTTGGACCGCCTCTTCGATCTCTTGTATCTCTTTGAGGGACATTACCCTCTTGTTGGGACAATTGGCTTGGAAATGTCCATAGCCATGACACTTAAAATACTTCTTGTCTTTCAAATCCCCTCGGGTGCCTCCTTGAGCCACAAATTTCGGTTTCTCCTTAGGTGCTTCATTCACTCTTTCCCTGCCCTTGTCTTTGTTGTAGTTGACATAAGGTTTGGAATAAGATGGGGATCCTTTGTAGGAGTTGCTGCCCTTGAAATATGGTTTTGGTGCTGAAAGTTTCAGACTTTGGAGTTGCTTCTCAACCTTGTTGGCTAGCTTGCATACATCCCCCAAGGAATGATAAGGCTGCAATTCCACTTTGTGAGCTATTTCCCTTTGTAATCCTCCCAAAAATCGAGTGATGGTTTGCTCCTTTTCCTCTGGAACATCACTTCTCATCATAAGGCCCTCAAACTCCCTTATATACTCCTCTACCTTCCTATCCCCTTGCTTAAGATTATACAAACTCATGTAGAGATCTTGCTTGTAATTGTCGGGCAAGAACCTCTTTCTCAACATTCTTTTCAATTTTTCCCACGACCTCACTCTAGTCTTCCCCTCTCTCTCTCTCTCTTCTTTTTAGTGTTTTTCCACCACAAGGAAACATATCCTTTAAACTTCAGAATAGCTACCTTACATTTCTTTTCATCCGTATACCCCTTAAACTCAAACACTCTCTCAATAGGAGCCTCGGATCCACTAGAGGATGCACTACTATCTCTTAAATCTTCCATATACAGTGGGGTCTGAATTATGGTTCTTTGACGGTAATGCGGGCGACCTTCCCGTTTGGGCGGTTGTAGGGATTCCTCAAAGGTGGGTTTTGGTTGGGATAGATTAGCAATGTCCTTAGACATGCTAACCATCAACTCCATCATACTTGACATATTCTTCTTAACATCATCAAGTTCTTCTTGAATTTTCAGGTTGGCACTCTCCCATGGGGGTTGGGGTGAAGTTGGGGAGGAAGTGCTCTTGTTTGCCATGGAGATGGGGGGGAAATTTGGCTAACCTCGGATGAACAGTAACTTTTTGAAAGTTAAAGAAAAATGGAAAATGGGAGGGAAAGTATGAGTTTTGGTGATTTTGGTTAAGTGTAAGTATTCTGTGAATAGTAACTTGTGAATAGTAAACTGTGAATAGTAATGTGGGATTAGGCTAGGAAATGGTGTAAAAAAAAAATTATGGTTAGGGTTTAGGGTTTTTTGGGTTTTAGGTGAATTTGGAAGGGATTGGTTTGGTTTGGATGGGATGTCAAGTGGGTGGTTAGTGTTGGTATTTAGAATAGTGTTCAATGAAAGAGAAAAAGAGAAAAATGCACAATGGTTTGGTTTGACCGAACTACACACACACTCAACACTTCTCCAAATGTTTTTCTCTATCAATCAATACCTCAATCTTCACAAATTCAATCCTTAACCTTAGCTCTGATACCAATTGATATGAATTTGTTCAACTTCAATTCATATACTACCCTAAAACAACCACTTTTGACTCAACCTAGGCTAGGTTGAGTCCAACTCCTTATAACCATTCGGTTATCACACTTCCTACACTTTCACAACCATCAAATAACAAAAAACAACTCCTTATATCAAACTCCAGTCATTCACAAAGTCATTTATATTCAAATGCACCACAAATGGATTCATACACACCATGCAAAACAAAATCTGGAAAATGAGTTTACTTGAAACTAAAGGATAACAACTTACATAAGAGATGACCAAAGAATCAATCAAGCCTAAAGGAAACTCCACCAGCTTGAAAGACACTCCACCACCAAGTTTGGCCGAACTTGGGTAAAGGAAACAAGAGAAAACACTTTCTCAAGACAAATCACTATTCATTCAATATTCAAAAGTCCCTTACAAAATGATCAAGTGGCCTTTATATAGGCTTTACAAAAATTAGGGATTTACCCTAGTAAATATTACATAATGAAAACATTCAAATATTACATTCAAATTAATAAACAAAAGTCCACCACACATGTTAAAATTAAGCCATAACCATTTAATGATCAAGTGGGCAACTTTTCCCTAATTTAAGGACCCTTGTCCTTAACAACAATTTTTAGGGTTTTTCCTCCAAAATTTGAATCAAATGACACCCAAAACTTGGGCTTGGGCCAATGAAACTTGCTCCCACTTCTTGTTCACGTTTTTGGTCACAAAATTGGGCTTGAGCTGTGCCTTGGAACCTTAAGACCTCTTGGACAATTTTGTGAACTTCCTTGAGTGCTTGGGATGCTTGGGCCGAATGTTGATCTTCATGTTGCCCTTGAGTCTTCATTGAAATCCCTAGCATTTGTGATGGGCATGATGGGCTAGGATTCTCATCAATCCCAATCACCTTTAAATGCTGCTAGGTACAAATCCAAGTGTCTAATTCTTGTTTCATCCGTCAATACATATGTAAGAAGAATACATAGAGAAGTACAATTAGTATCCATATCCAAGCTATATTTACATATATACTTCAACATACATATTTTCTTTCCCCTTTTTTTCTCTCATGTACACTAGACTTTACCTCCTCTTTCGAAAAAGGAGGATGCACCAAATATTTTCATCGGTGGGTCCTCTCTAGTGGGGAATTCAGAATCATTAACCTCGTCACTTGCGTGATCTGGTTCTATAATTTCCGAAGAGTTGTTTGGGGCATCCACAGGAAACTCTATTCCAAATAGAGATTAAAACATCGAGAAGAGTTAGCAGAAACTTATGAATTATGGTGACATGCACATTTGGGGTCTAAGGTAAATCTCTAATATCTATAAAATTTAATTTAAAAGCAAACTCATAACTTGGTTTGGAGAATAATAGAGATGTCTCTCTTCCACAATTGTTACCAATTAAGGTTACAGATTGTTAGCCAATATTGCCCTTTATACAGTCAATTTAAAAACTGTACAATCTTTACTTATCCATGTAATTTCTAAAAATTATTAATATCGATACCTCCATTTTTGTAGATAAAGACACTTATTATATTACACTGAGAATAAAATAATTACACTTCGTCATAAAATCTGTTTGGTTAGTTTGATTTCCATCATGTAATCTAATGAATTTGGGGGAAAATGTTAAAAGATATTTATTTTTTATGTTACATGATTATGAAGAACTTTAAAGATTTAAAAATGAATGGACATTAAAAAAAAAAAAAAAAAAAAATCTTTAAAATCATAGAATAAAATTATAAGCAATTTATAGTATAATACCTAAACATACCAGCTTCATCTTGAGGAAGAGATGTCCTGATCTTAACTATTTTTTCATAAGATGACTGAATTTTTTATGCAGCCGTTGTATCTATTATTATTTGATTCCACAATATTTTGTTATACTTATTATGCACTTATATATATAATATATAAATATTGTTTATAAAATAATATTGTCGAATCATACCATTATGTTCTCCAGGAGATGTCACAAGCTCATTCTTAATTTCATGTAACTCATCCATCTGTGGTGGAATGTCAACCGTCACTTGATCATTAGTAGCCATTTTTGTGATAAATCCTGCAAAGAAATTTGGATCAATGTAAAGTTGAATTTTATTTATTATAAGACTATATATTTTTAGATGAAACTACTGGACTTTAAAATTGAAGAAGTCCAACACATTTTTATGAATTAATTATAAAGGGATGCAGACTATATATACTTTAGAATACACAATAATAATTAAATATCTAACTGATTGAATAAAGCAGAATATCAAAACGCACCAGCACTTTGTTTCTGAGTTAAAATTTGGACCTGGATACAATTCGCAGATTCAAAAAGAAGAATCAGAAGGAAATGATGAGTTCAACTCTTTCAAAGAGAACGCTCAAGGCAACAATGCTCATTCTCCAATTAAGAGCAAAATTTATAAAGATCCAGTGGAGGGAAATTACGTGGACAACCCTCACTTCCAAAGCCGCCCTGAGCCCTGCCTTATAAGCGTGGGGCTAACTAGCAAGAAAAACACATACTCCTCAAGTCAATTAAGTGGAGCCATTTACAGAGCTAAACCAATATTTACAATAACTGGAGGTGAAGCTGTCAACCCAATCTCTTTTAAAATTACTTTTTTAACATGTAAGACATCAAATTGGTCTATAAAAGAAAGGGTTACCTAAAAATCTACTATTGGAGTTGAGGGAATTTCATTTCAAGATGTAATTAATACGAGAATATGAAAATAAGAAAAGAGTTTATTTCATTTTTAATATAAAATACATATATTATTTTTAAAAAGCATAGTGCTTTTTCAGTGTTGGAAAGGATATTATGATATTTTTAAGAGAGTATTTGTTATAGATATGGGAGACATTACATTAAATATTGTCAAATCAGTTGTTGAAAATAAAGATAATTGTTTGTTTTTCAAAATTTACCAAAATTTTATTTTTATTATTAATTTCCTGACTATTAATTAGCATTCTTTCCATCCATGCATACCGATAGATGTCACAATCATTGGGGTTATTGCGTTATTATATTGATAACAGTGGGGACCTTGTTGCTATCATTAGCGAGAAACACATGACTTTTTTCTTACATTTCACCCATAAGTGGAGCCAACATTTATTGCACCATACCTATCTATTACGTCATAACTGGATATTTATTTTAAAAATTATAAGAAAATAGACACAAATTCCATTTGTATTAATAAATGAACATTTTTGTATCTTTAAAAAAGTATTGTCAGTTTATTGATATAAAAAAAAGTGTAAATTATTATTCGTTTATTAATGAAAAAATGTTGTTGATTGATAAAGGTATCTATTTATTGATACAAATGACTTATGCAATTTTTTCTCTAGTTTTTAAAATAAGTGTCCCTCAATTGATAATAATCAAAAAAAAAAAAAAAGTTTGTTTTTACTTTTTAATGAGTATATCCAAAGTAGTGATAAATCTATTCATTCACGTAAATTAATCTTGAACGTAGATGAGAATGAGTATATGAATGGAAAAAAGAGGATTTAGATTTTGTAGTTAAGCATACATAGATTTACATTTAGATTTAGATTAAGAGGTGTTCATGAATTTTACAAGAGATCCTGAACAAATAATGTATGTTTGGCTCCAGCAGAAATAAATGTGAAGAGCAATTTAATGCTTGCGGATACAAAATGAATATTAATTTATGCAAGTCTCAAGGAGACATGAGCAGTAAAATAATTCCTTTCTACCTACCCCCTCAAAGATTTCAGCAGAGCCCATGAGTGCCAAGCTTAGTAATCTGGTGGTTCTATTGAGTCTGTTTCATTGTCTGGTAGACAAATGGATGAATACTGATATAGCTTAATAAAAAGGGGTAACACTAAACTTACCGACTTTTCCCTACCGATTTTCTATCCAAACTGACGTGGCATGTGCCTCTCATCTGCACATCAACCCACATCAAATCTGCCTCAATAATTTCATGCCACATCAGTCTGGATAGAAAATCGGTAGAAAAAAGTCGGTAAGTTTAATATTACTGAATAAAAAGATAGATCCATTCATCGCCAGCCTGGGACATGAAAATGTATATAAACAGTTATGTAAGCTTCTGATCAATTAATAAAAATTCATCTCCAAGTCTCATTTTACTCTTGATTGCTTTTCTCTAAGTTCTCTCTTATTCTCTTCAACGATTGAGAACCGTTTCATAACCAAAATATTTTAATTTTCTAGCTCAACCATTTCTTTCTAATATTTTAAATTAAAAACATTATTCTAGATCTACAAAGATTAGGAAAAGTTCAACTTATATTATAGGTACTAGTCTATCTTCAATTCACTTCATTTTCAAAATAAAATACACATTTATTAGATGATATTGAAAGTGTGGGGCTAATTAGCGATAAAAGTCATATATGATATTTAATTATATTACAAATGTGATTCAAATGATATTATTGAAAAGTGTGGGGCTAACTAAGACGAAAAATCCAAGCACGTACACCTCCTCAAATAAATTGGTGGAGCCATTAAACAAAACAAGCAAACTGACATGTGTGATCAATAATTTTACAAATGTCTCTATATAGTCGTTAGCAGGCAGATGATATTAATAAGTAGATGCCATTAGCCAAAGTGTGGGGCTATAAGCATGAATCCCATGAACTTATTTCTGTATTTTATGGATAAGTGGAACCATCAACCTATTGTCTTTCACATAGAATTTCTACATGAATGATGCTATACATTTATTACATCATAATAACTTCTAACTTATAATTGTATTTGAAAAATATGTATTTACAATGTCTTTCATTTTTATTTAGTACTTATCTTGTTTATTATCAAGATTTTTCATTAACAACGAAATTGTATTATTCAAAGTTTTATATCCAATTATTAATATACGTAAATGTTCTTAAATTAATACTTGTTAATGTATTAACAATAAATTTATACAATACACATATATTATTATTTAGATTCTTTTAATATACTATAAAAAGAATTTATAATTTTGTTTACATTGTTAAATTCTTGCATATAATTAGTAAAAAAAAATTTATCCTTGTGATTGTAATTATCTTTAAATTACAAATAATATTTCAATGTAACACTTGTTCTTATTTTAAATTTTAAATTTGCAAAGAATTCTTATGTTCTAAAGTTCTTGGAAATTATATTAGTTGTAGAAAAAGAGATAAAAGCGTAACATCCCATCCATTTATACCGATAGATGTCAAAATCATTTGGGTTATTGTGTTATTATAATAGATTTAGACAACTCATAAATGATATTGATAACAGTGTGGACCATTGTGGAGCCATTAACCAAACTGTGGACAATTATTTGTCTAACTTATGATTCTTGTGTGGCAACTAAAGCTGGGTATTTGGGACCGGGCCCAAAAGCCCAGTTCTAAAACCCGGTCCTAGGATCGGTCCTTGAGAGGAAAGGTCTAGTCCTAAAACGGGACCAGACCTAAGGAGGAGGGCCCGGGCCCTCCATGGGCCCTCCTCCAAGGCCCGAGACTGGGAATATCTTAAACTATATACTCTTAATTCAGGTTTGTAATCTATATGTTGATCTTTTGGAATATCTTAAAAAGTTGATTGGTACTTATCATAATTTTATGGAAAAAAAAAAAAATCAGTATATGATTTTAATTTTCAAGCTCAACCATTTCTTTCTAATATTTTAAATTAAAAACATTATTCTAGATCTACCAAGAGTAGAAAAAGTTCGATTTATATTATATCAATTCAGTTCATTTTCAAAATAAAATACACATTTATTAGATGATATTGAAAGTGTGGGGCTAATTAGACAGAAGAGTCATATATGATATTTAATAAGATTACAAATGTCATTCAAATGATATTATTGAAAAGTGTGGGGCTAATTAGGAAGAAAAATACTAGCACGTACACCTTCTCAAATAAATTAGTGGAGCCATTATTAATCAAAACAAGAAAAGTAACATGTGTGATCAATAATTTTACTAATGTCTCTATATAGTCAATAGCAGGCAGATGATATTAATAAACGTGGATGCCATTAGCCAAAGTGTGGGGCTCACAGGAACTTATTTCTGTATTTTATGGATAAGTGGAACCATCAACCTTATTCTCTTTCACATAGAATTTCTACATGAATCTTGACAAGGAGTTTGATGTTTAATTAGTGAAAGAAGATGTAAAGTAAAATAGGATTATGGTACGTAGATTGGTGAGTAAATTAAGTTTTTTCTTAGTACAGTGGACAAAATGGTAAAGCTAAAGAAAATGGTACTCAAGTATGAATTTCAACTGAATAATTCCTTTGAGCTTGGAAAGAAAGTTTAATTAGACTACTTCATAATTGTGACTGCATATAGAAAGATAATCCAATCGCAAAAAGCACAACAAACTTATATTATATATTCTCTTCTCTCAAGAAACTAGCTATAATTTAGAATAGCTACTGATGAAAAGTCATAACCAAGAACAAGGAAAGGAGTGGCACCAAATGCTGCCATCTTGGTGGCTATAGAGATTAAGAGGATTGCAAGCCCGGTTAATATTGCAGAAGCAGAGTGTTCTTTTGCATAGCCTGAGGTGAGAATGTAGAGGAACATTAACATTGTAGTGACAGCGTATAATAGTGTCAATCATGGTTGTTAGTATCCTACGATACCCGATACGTATCATACGATACGATTCGATCAGGTTGCCAACGATACGTATCAGAGAGTGTATCCTAAACCATTCGATACGTTGATATGTATCCTACGATACGATACGTATATGTTCTTACCCTTAAAAATATCGATATAAATCGATACGACTTTATTAATTTGGGCCAAAGCTTCAAAAAAAAATTCGGGTCGAAACCGGATCACCCAATCCGATTAACTAAAACCTGTCTAAATTTACCTATTTTGTATAAAAAAAATGAAGATGAATATGTATTGCTTATTTTATATGATAATAATAATATAAGTGGAGATATAGATATTGACATTGATTTTAGAATTTTATGATTAATTTTGATTATATAATACCGTAATTTAAAGTCACTAATACCATAAAATTCTTTAATTAATCTTAGAGATTATATTAATTTTGATTATTTTATTAATTTTTTAAGAAAAGACGTATGTTACTATACGTCATATGCGGTTCAAAATATGATAGATGATTTGATAACCTGGCAATGCATCTGATATGGCAAAACCAAAAAATAATCCGTGATGTACAAAAATAGGCCTACCAGTACTATTATACCGATAGATGTCAAATTATTGGGGTTATTATAAATAGATGTAGACAAACTCATAAATGATATTTTCTTGTTTAGAGTAAAAGTCTGTAGATGACTGGAGCCAATTAATAGCAACATTATTAGAGTAAAAGAGGTAATTCATAAAGAAAGACCTCAAAGTCGGTAGACGGATGGAGCCAGTTAATAGCTTTTGATAAATGTACAAATGTCTTTAAATAGAAGCAGCCAGATGATATTCATAACAGTATGGACATTGTAGCTATACGTAAGAAACAAATTGTGGAGCCATTAATCAAATTGTATCGTAAACAAGAAACATACGAGTTTTATCTAACATTTCATCGATAAATGGAGCCAAATGATATACATTTATCGCATCCCATCTTTAAAAAAGACACTCTTCACCACTGCATTTACCATGATTTTATGGGGGAAATATATCCTGGAATATTAAGAGTGTGAAACAAGCCATTGCCGAAACAAGATTAGGAATCCATTGCATCCCATCTTTGAAGACAATGAACATAGTCGCACAAAACACTAACATCATTGCTGATATTGATAAAGAGAGTGCTGCTAATCCAGAATACAAAAACCGAGGTAATAGCGAAATGAAATCTTCTTCTGAAAATGGGGAAGAGATAACAGATAAGAACCTTATCATGGAGAAAGAGGATGAGATTAGCGCTATAGCATCTGATAAGGCAAAAATTATGAAGGTATCTCTTCGAACAAAATGAGGAGTCCCTGTCTCTTCTTTGTAGCCGCCTGGTACCGTGAAAAGTGCTGCAAAAGCCACACTGGCAACAATTGTTGCTGCCACCAAGCATGAATTCACCGTGTCCTTAATCCACCTCTCAGCTTTATCCTTTAACTCCTTTGTGTTGTTCAGTAAATATAGCTCTAGCTGTTTTCCCTTCTTCATTTGTAGCTTCAGCATCCAGTGGATGCAAAATTTCCTTCACTTCCTACGGTAGTTGGTTACAGAACATCTAATCAATCAAGTTGAAAAAAAAATGTTTTTCCAAACAAAATTGTTTGCATGTAGTAAATTAATATTCACCTTAAACAACAACAATTCCTCCTGCAGTTGCAGAGGCGCTGCTCCTGATTCAATATTGGGCCTATCCAGGTGGTGGTAACCTTGCAGCCAAATGCAAGATATTGTTCTTTTTATCTGTTGTCTGGACTACAAAATCCCTAAATGATCCATTCTCATGTATGATTTTGAAGATTTTACGTTGGCGATACATGACAGCAAAATGAAATATGCTGTAATGATTGTCGTCAACATCAAATATCAGATCGGGATATGCACCAAAAATTATGTTTAGAAACGCAATGTTTCCATATTTTGTAGCCTCAAATATTAGTGGCCGGGGTTTTCTAATAATTTCTGAAATCTTGGACTCTTCCGAAAGCATAATTTGTTCCCAAAGGCATTTGATAAGTTCAAATGCTGATTGGGGAGTCTCTTCACCGGAAACTGAAAAAGCAAATATGATTTAAGCCAATATTGGTTTACTAAAAAATGCAAAACTACTCCGTATACATTCAAGAATGTAAGATAGCTACAATACAATACAACCCTGTGAGAAATTATTTGGCAGAATATAATAAAGAAAGAAAAAGTTTGATGCTTAAAAATAGTTCCCCTTCTCTACGTTCCAATGTTTTATAAAGAATTAGAACTCTTGCAAACGAAAGTTCAATTCTAGATTTTACATTCATAATAAATATATAAATTAATTAATAAAAAATTAAAATTTAAAATCTGGTCATATCAATTTAAAAACAAAAAAGGAAAGAAAGCAAACAAATACCCACAAATGATGCGAGACATCAGATCCCACCAGCCCAGCCCCTTCCTCCTCTGTTTCTCCATGTCCTTCGCCTGATCCCTCCGTGGCATCTCATTCCTCTTCTGTTTTTCCCTTTCCTTCAGTTGTAGCTTCCCCCAATCTGAATAAAGAGTGTCCTTATCGTTGCACTAGCACCTTTAATATCTGCTTTAAACAACATGAAAGCACCTTTGTCCTTACATACAATTCGGACCTAAAAAGTCAAGTGTTTCCAATAAACCTCCTCACGTAAAACTTGGATTTATCTTTTACATATTTAGTAAAAACATGGAATCCAAGTTTCACGAGAGGATCAAAGTTGAGATCTTTGATTTTAATACCATTCTAATGCCATGTTAAGTAACCATACCTTAAACTTAGATTATAATAGGTGATCCAACATTAATATTTAAGTCTAATAGATGGAAATACAAATTTAACGGTAAAAAACAAAATAGAAATTAGAACTAATTATGGCATACTGAAGGTTTAAAGATTAGAGAGGACTAACGCTTAAAAATTCTCTCAAAGAATGCCAATGTGCTTGTTAGATCGAGAACACGTTTCAATAGGCATTCGAGCCAGGGAGTGCAATGCTGTCTCCTCGTTTTTATCTCTTGCAGTGGCCAGCTCTGGGTGCCTCTGCACCAAATCCAGCGCAATATCTAGTAATAAAAAACAACAATCTTTATCATAAAAAAATATTAGATTTTATCCAATTGGATCCCTTACCCTTTTTTTAGTGCACCGCTATGATCAAACTATAAAAGCCATTTTCAAACTTGTACTCACCAAGCCCAAATTAATGTGGAGGAAAAGATGTAGAATATCACAGGACAATCATGTCAGATATTTATGTTACCAATGGATGTTAAAAAGTCTAATGGGCCCAATATCAATAATTCTACTTACCATACAAGCCGCGGTTTATCAGGCTGATAAGCAATTCGATGCGATCATTATCATGATCTAATATCTCATCTCTAGTGGCTTTATAAAGGTATTCTACCGTCTCTTTGTCTCCAATTAGAGCTGCCTTGTGAAGCGGTAACATTCCATTATCTCCTCTAATATTTATTATGTCCTCATTCTTCTTCACCATAGCCTTGACAATTTCAACCCTTTTGGACGCAGCTGCAAGAAAAAAGCCTGTGTTACCAGCATTATTTTTTACGGCTAAAGCCTCTTTATTCATGTGTTCAAGAAGCTTTTTCACAAAACCAGTGTGCCCTGCTGCAGCTGCAATATGGAGAGCCATGTCCCCTTCCTTTGATAGCTTGGCAGTTACATCAACTTTATGTACATTGTAAATTTTTTTAGCTGTGTTCCAATCACCTTCCAGTGCAGCCCGATACAATATGAAGTGTCTATTTCTCGTTTCGGTCAACAACCTTCCCGTCTTTGTGCCAAAATCCAGTAGGGAAAAAATAATATTTGATTAAATCTAATGAAACACATTACTATTTTTTTAATCTAATGAAACACATTACTATTTTTTTAATCTAATGAAACACATTACTATTTTTTTTACTTGAGAAAAAGAAGCCTACATAAGATTAACGTATCAAAACTGTCATGCTACAATCATATAATAAAAAGATTTCACCTCTTGACTATAAAAAAAAAAAATGTTCATATAATCAAAAATGAAGTTTTTACCAGGACAGTTTCTTTTTCTTTCGTAGAAGATTCAATTTGTTTTTCCTCAACATTCCTACATAGTACCATTGACATTGAAGAGTCCTTCGAGAGATCCACATTCTCTAATGATTTAAATTAAGAGAAAAAAGATTCAATTTGGTGATATCTTTTAACTTCAATTTTTGACTTAAATTATTGACACAAATTTTCAACCAAATTTCTATATATATATATATATAAGCAAAAAGTCGACTTGGGCGTTATTAGGCCCAAGTGTGTAACATCTACAATATAGCTTAAGACCATAACCCAATCCTGGTTAGGCCCACAATAAGATCCATGTCACATGCCAGCTTAGTGCGTCAACATAATCCCTCATAGGTTGGACCATCCAAATTGGGCCTCATCATTAGCCCACCTAGGCCCAAGCCCATTGGCTCATGATATCTACTAAGGGTCCAGAGTCATACTCAAATCCTAATACATCTACTTTCTATTCTATTTATATCTTAATTCACCTAAGATCTTGAGTTTTATGTGAATTAGGACTCTCATTCCTTTAAGGGCAAGTAAATCAGGACTTTTCTATTTACTCAAAAATTATGAACTCATAGTTTTACTAGGATTCGAAGATCCTACGATTACTATATAAACAGAGGTTTTACCTCTCATAAGGCATCACGTAATCACTACCACCTACTAGTTCCTAAGTTCTTGCTCTTAAGAACTATATACCTTCGCCATAGTTCTAGTCTCCAACCTAGATTCTGGTAACCTTTCCCTTACCTTCACTAAATAGCCTCTTTTAGCCTTATGAACTTAATGTTGGAGTGCCTACGGTAGACACCACCCTGGTGTTTCTCGTGAGCTTTATGCTTGTTTCTTTGTATGTGCATATTCTATAGATTGTTAGTGGTCTCAAACTCACAGGATTCATCCTTATCGTAATCGTAGATTTTTACCATCTACAATTAGCTAAAACCAAGGCAAATTTTATGGATGCTTAGGAATTACTAATTAGTACCGGTCATTGTGGTCCAAATTAAATCAATTTTCAACCTATCAATTAAATTTAATGCTTACTTTAAACCTTTTAATTTTTAACTTTTTTTTCTTTTTTAATTTAAGATTTAAAATACGTTAGTTTTCAAAGCTTAAAGTTCAAATATTGTAAAATATTTATAGTTTCGTATTTAAAGTTCAATGTGATATTGAATCATACCAATCCATTTGGGAGGAGGAGACATCACAGGCTCATCCATTTTTTCATGTTTCTCATTTTCTTGTGCAAGCTTAATCCTCACTTCATCAATATATTTTTGTTGTAAACCATGTTAGCAACTTGATGCATTTAGATGTAAGTTGAATTTAATTTATAAGATTACATATTTTTGATAAATAGAATTTAAAATGTTTTAGTTTTGAAAAATTTAGTATTAATGAATTAATACTTATTAATAATATCAAGTGAACATATACATGTATGCATGTATATATGTATAAAATGTTAGTCCTTATCATAAGGTAATTCGACTTCATTTAGAATAACAAAATTATTATTCGTATAAATAATTTTAGTTTATTTGATTTCCAACAAATAATTTAACGAATTTGAGGAAAAATGTGTGATGGGGCCTGTTGGTCTTATATATGTTGAACCCTCACTTATTAGTTTAAGCTTTTAAGTGATATGACAACTTAACATTGATGATATTAGAGTTGAAGGTCTCAAGTTTGAATACTTACATACAAACTGAACAAAAAATGAAAAAAAAAAATTCTAGTTTGATGTGAGGGGCCTATTAAAAAAATTATCAAAAAAGTTTAATATATATTAAGCCCTTAGATAATAGCTTAACCTTTTAAGTGAGATGAGAACTTAAAAAATGTAAAGATATTTTTTTTAATTTTTAAATTAATATTGAGAACTTTGAAAATTTTAAAATGAAAGGATATCTTAAACAATTAATCTTTAAAAATATAGAATAAAAACAATAGACAATCTATATATTAGATAGTATCAAACGTACATACCAGCTTGATATTGAGGTGGAGATGTCTTGATCTCAACTATTTCTTCCATAGAATATTGATTTTGTGATGCAGATGTTGTATCCATCACTGTTTAATTTGACAACATTTTATTATTATTATAATTATATGTTTATATAATTTAAAAATAGTTGATCTATAAGATACTATCGAATCATACCGTTATTGTATTCTTGAGGAGATGTCTCAGTATTCTCATTTTCATATATGTCAACCCTTGCTTCATCGTTACTAGACATTTTTGTGGAAACCCTGTAGGGAACTTTAGATTAATTTGAAAGAGTAAAGATTTTCCAGTGACAGTATACTTTAAAGTCGAAGAGGTGGATTGAAAACTTACCTCTTTTCAGAGTGTGACCTGCCACAATGGGTTAGTGTAAATAGAGACAACTCACCAGGGAGAACTTGGGTTTCTTTGATAAACACTTTTTAAGCTTATTTTGAAGTGTTGAAATTTAAAAAATATGCTTATACTATTTACTAAATTTGACTTGATCTTTTTCTTCTATATTAAAACTTTTTTGAAAAATTAATACAGAAAAGCCCTTTTATATTATTCTAATCAAACAACAGATAATTTTTAAAAGCTATATTTTCAACCAAAAAAAAACTACTCTAATAGTACAATAAACAAAGTACTCACCCATTTACTAAATTCAAGAATCATTATTTAAAAAAATGATTTTTTATTCACATTTCTCTATTATTTAGACAAATATATACTAATATTGATGTTAATTGAGTTGAAAAGATAATAAAAATTTAAATGTCGTGTCTACATAGTAAATTAAAAAAAAAAAAAAGTTATATGATACTATTTCATGCTTAATTTCCATGTGTAACATAGTAAATAATGTGAAGAAATGGGTTGAAAGAGAGTTACCTGTTTTGGTACCTTGGTAGGATGCAATCTGAAGCTGCAAATCATTGAAGGTCTCAAGTTCTTAAGTGAGAGTATGGAGACAATTAGAACAATACTACTCGTATATAAGGACCTCAAAAGTAGATAGATGGAGCTAACCATTTACTGAAGGACAACTGTCTTCCAAATAAGCGTCAGGCTAACTAGCAAGAAAAAGTGACGTTCTCAAGTAAATAACAAATGTAGCAATTTACAGAGCAAAAACTAGAATTAGAACATGTGATTAATAAATGGAGGTGAAGCTGTCAACCTAATCACTTTTAAAGTTAATTTTCTTACGCGTAAGTCATCAATTGGTCTGCAAAATATAAGGGTTACCTTAAAATCTACTAACCTGATATATATTTCTAATTACTATTTACTCAGAGAATAAATTGATGATACTAAACGACAAATATTTAGTTGGTATGTAAACAAATAGAATAAATGACATGAAGTGTCTATTTGGTTTATTATTTTAGATATAATTTTTGAAATAGTATTCGTAGATAAAGTTGGGTGATTATTATGAGGAAAAATTTAAAAATTAATGAAAAAATCCTCTAAGTTTGCCAATTTAACTAAACATCCCAATATATAAAATTTTTATAAAATAACAAAAATACCCCCACCCATCCACAGTGCCAGATTCTGGCCACTATCGTCGAAATCTGGTTGGAATCTAGCGTTATGGTGCAGACCGGTCATATCTGGCCTATTGTGCATTGATCTGCCTTTTCCGGTCAGATCCACTACGAATCTAGCTAGAAAATGTCAGATCTACGACTAGATCTGGTCGTCGACATCTGCCAAAGGCCAAATCTGGCCATCAACGACAGCCAAATCGACGAATTACCTGCCAGTTCCCATCGTTTATACGCTGTTGTGACAGATTCCAACCACCATCGATGGTGGCTGCCAGAATTTGTTACAACGGTGGGTGGGTGGGGGTGTTTTTGTTAATTTATGAATTTTTTTTGTTGATTAGTATATGTTGATCTCCTAAAATAATCCGACTTTAATTAGAATAACAAAATTATTACTCATAATAACATAAATAATTTTGGTCTATCTGATTAAAAACAAGCAATTTAACGAATTTGTGGAAAAATGTGTGAAGAGACTTATTGGTCTAATATATATTGAGCTCTCACCTATTAATTTAAACTTTTAAATGAAATGACAATTTAACATTGACAATATCAGATAATATCAAACTATACGTACCAACTTGATCTTGAGGAGAATATGTCATAATCTCAACTATTTCTTCGTTAGAAGACTGATTTTGCGATGCAGTTGTTGTATCCATCACTATTTAATTTAACAACATTTTGTTATTATTATAATTGTGCACTTATATAATATAAAAATAGGTTATATATAAGATAATGACAACTCATACCATTATCATGTTCTTGAGGAGATATTTCAGCATTCTCATTTTCATGTATGTCAACCCTCACTTCATCATTAGTAGACATTTTTGTCGTATATCCTGCAGGGAACTTTAGATTAATTTAGAAGTCTAAAGATTCTTCGGTGAAAGTATACTTTAAATTTGAAGAGGTGGGTTGAAAACTCACATCTTCAGCTTTCTAAATTAAGAAAGCATGTTTATTGTAAGCATGTTATATGAAAGCATGCTTTACTTTACAATTCACATTGATCTAATTTAAATATTTGGCAGCAATTAATGGCAATCTAAAATAAAATTCCAAAAACAGAAAAAAAAAAAAAAAAAAAAAAGATTTACCTCTTTTAGTTTGGACCTGGATGCAATTGGCACTTCAAAAAGAAAAATTTAGAAGGAAACGATGGGTTCAACTCTTTCAAAGAGAACACTCAAGGCGACAATATTCATTCTCTAATTAAGAGCAAAATTTATAAAGAAAGATTTCAAGTCCAGTGGAAGGGAAATTACGTGGATAACCCTCAATTCCAAAGCCGCCATTAACCCTACCTTTACACCCACCGATCATATTCAAATTAATTATTAAAAACTAATTTTTTCACTCGTTTAACCTAATCTTTAAAACAATAAAAAAAATGGAAAAAAAGTAATGACATTAAAAAAACTGAAGGATTTTTCTTCAGCACCGTCAATCCTGGTAGGCTACAAGATTATTATATAGCATTGTTCAACTACCTTGTGGCTTTAGTCAAATAAAAAATGTGAACGCTAATGTTTGTTTACACAGTGATAAGGGGATAATTTGGGTGCAACTTTTTCATAGATTTTAAAAAGGACACAAGTTTCAATTTGTTCACTTTAAGGACACTAAATATTAACTTTGTTCTATGTATTTAAAATTAATTCTAAGTGTCTGTAAATTGAACAAAGTTACTATTTAGTATCCCTAAAATTGAATGAATTGAAATTAGTGTTCATTTGTTTTGTCCCTAAATTAAAATTAAAAAAAATATTGTGTCCATAAATTAAAAAAATTGTGTATGTTATAGTATTTCATGAAAAAGTTGTACCTGAATTGATAATATCCTTAAAAAATGAATGATGTCCGTGTGTGTTATACAGTGATAGAAACGTATAATTTTGTTTAATTATAAAAATAATGTGAACACTAATCATACCAATCCATTATGGAGGAGGAGATATCACAAGCTCATCCATTTTTTCATGTTTCTCATTTTCTTGTGCAAGCTTTATCCTCACTTCATCAATACACGTTTTTGTTGTAAACCTTGATAGCAACTTTATGTGTTTAGAAGGAAGTTGAATTTAATTTATAAGATTACATATTTTCGATAAATAGAATTTAAAATGTTTTATTTTTGAATAATTTAATATTAATTAATCAATACTTATCAATAATATCAAGTGAACATATACATGTATGCATGTATATATGTATAAAATGTTAGTCCTTATCATAAGATAATTCGACTTCAATTAGACTAACAGAATTATTACTTGTATAAATAATTTAGTTTATTTGATTTCCAACAAACAATTTAACGAATTTGAGGAAAAATGTGTGATAAGGCCTATTGGTCTAATATATGTTGAACCCTCACCTATTGGTTTAAGTTTTGAGTAATACTACACTTACAAATTTTTTTTACAAAGATCTTCATACAAAGTGATGTGACAACAAATGAATGGAAGAGTGAATTTAATGAGTTTGACTTTTTGTTTCACTCTTCCATTCATTTTTTATCACCTCACTTTATATGGAAATCTTTGTAAGTATAGTATTATTGTTAAGTTTTTAAGTAAAATGACAACTTAACACTGATGGTATCAAAGCTGAAGGTCTCAAGTTCGAATACTCACATGTAAATTGAATGAAGGAAATGAAAAAAAATAATAATTTAAGTTTGATGTGAGGGCCTATTAAAAATAATTATTAAAAAAGTCTACTATATATTAAGCCGCTAGATAATAGCTTAGCCTTTTAAGTGAGATGATAACTTGCCAGAATGTTAAAATATTTCTATTTCTATTTTTAAATTATTATTGAGAACTTTAAAGATTTAAAAATGAAAGGATACCTTAAACAATTAATCTTAAAAAAATATAGAATAAAAATAATAAACAATCTATATATTAGATAATATTAAACGGACGTACCAGCTTGATATTGAGGAGGACATGTCCTAATCTAAATAATTTCTTCTTTAGAAGACTAATTTTATGATGCAGTCGTTGTTTCTATCACTATTTAATTTGACAACTTTTTATTATTATTATTATAATTATGTGTTTATATAATATAAAAATAGTTGATACATAAAATAATGTCGAATCATTCCATTATTATATTCTTGAGGAGATGTCTCAGCATTCTCATATTCATGTATGTCAACCCTTACTTCATCATTACTAGACATTTTTGTGATAAACCCTGTAGGGAACTTTAGATTAATTTGAAAAACTAATGATTTTCCAGTGAAAGTATACTTTAAAGTTATTGAAAGCTTACCTCTTTTCAGAGTGTGACCTGCTATATATATTACCACAATGGGTTAAGTGTAAATAGAGCAACTCACCAGGGAGAAGTTGAGTTTCTTTGATAAACACTTTTTAAGCTTATTTTGAAGTGTTGAAATTTAAAAAATATGCTTATACTATCTTACTAAATTTGACTTGGTCTTTTTCTTCTATATTAAAACTTTTTTGAAAAATTAATACAGAAAAGCTCTTTTATATTATTCTAACCAAACAACAGATAATTTTTAAAAGCTATATTTAAAAAAAAAAAAAATAATAATAATAATAAAATAAAAAACTACTCTAATAGTTTTATTTTTTCATATATAGAATCAATAAGTTCACTTAATTTGCAAGTGGGTCTTAGCTTATTAATATTAATTCTTAATGATATCATAAGTGACGTTATATAAAATCAATATTAGTACTCTAATTCTAAAATCGATCGGAATATTTACACTAAACAAAGTACTCACCCATTTACTAAATTCAAGAAGCATTATTTAAAAAAAAAAATTGATTTTTTATTCATATTTCTCTATTATTTAGACAAATATATACTGATATTGATGTTAATTGAGTTAAAAAGATAATAAAATATAAATATGTTAAAATTTAAACGTCGTGTCTACATAGTAAATTAAAAAAATAGTTATATGATACTATATCATGCTTAACTTCCATGTGTAACATAGTAAATAATGTGAAGAAATGGGTTGAAAGAGACTTGCCTGTTTTAGTACCTTGGTAGGGTGCAATCTGAAGCAGCAAATTAATGGAGCTCTCAAGTTCTCAAGTGGAGTGTGGAGAGAATGAGAACAATACTACTCGTATATAAAGACCTCAAGAGTAGATAGATGGAGCTAACCATTTACTGAAGGACAACTGTCTTCCATCCATCCATAAGTAGAGCTTGCAGCTATATGTCAAAAACAAATTGTGGGACTATGATAAGCAAGCAACACATGACTTTTGTCTTACATTTCATCCATAAGTGGAGCCAACTGATATACATTTTTATTGCACCATACCTATTACCTCATACCTATTACGTCATAACTTATTAAATATTATTATCATTTGGAGGATATTTATTTTAAAAATTATAAGAAAATAGACACAAGTTTCATTTGTATCAATAAATGAACATTTTTATATGATGCTTTTTAAAATATATCTTTAAAAAAGTATTGTTGGTTTATTGATTAAAAAAATGTAAAAGTATTGTTCGTTTATTGATATAAAAAAGTATGTTGATTGATAAAAGTGTCTATTTATTGATACAACTGACTTATGTAATTTTTTCTCTAGTTTTAGAAAAAGTGTCCCTCAATTGATAATAACCACACACAAAAAAAAAAAAAAAAAAAAGAAGTTATTACTCTTTAATGAGAGAGTCTATCCAAAGCAGTGATAAGCCTATTCATTTACATGAATTAATCTTGAACGTAGATGAGAATTGTTAAATAAGTGAAGCCTGCAACGTCGTTTAGACCAGGAAACAAAATGCTGTCGTTTTGTCTATTATTTCAAATTAATCACAGCCATCAAAGTTAAAGAGAATCCAACGGCTCAAATTCAATCAGAAGTCAACAGTATAAAAAGGGACTATTCACGCATTTGGCAGAGTGATCGAGTTTAGGGTCTTCGTTTCGTTTTCTCTGTAAAGTCGTTTCATCTGGGTTAGGGTTTCACGTTCATTCTGGTTCTTCTCTGTGTGAATCTTTCTAGAGTCTTGTTTGAGGGCAGGGGTTCCTTAAAGGGTATAGAGTGCTCTAGTGATTTTTGGGATTTGCGGGTTAAAGAGAAGTGAATGAGTGTTTGATTCTGTGGGTGACAGTGAAGAAGATCCATCTGTAAATTGTAATCTTTGAAGTGATCAATACTAGTGCATCGAGCTCCATATTCTGGAGTTCAACGTGGATGTAACTTGTTCTATATATTGAACAAGCAAACCACGGTATATCTTGTGTTGTGTGATTGTTCGTTGTTCTTGCGTTTTCTGTTTTGTATTGTGACTAATCTTGCAGGTTGAAGGATTGGTATTGATTTACAACAGTGGTATCAGAGCCTTTTAGGTCTAAATCGAGTCTAGGGTTAGAAATCGTTCAACTCTTGACGAACTCAAAAATTAGGGTTTGTCAGATTTTGGGGGTTTTTTGATTTAAAGGTCCCTATATCATTAGGCTATCAAATCTTGTTGAGTCCTGGGACTAATTCGTGAGATTAGGTCACATACACAAGGGATCGACGAAAATAAGGCAAAATCAAAATTAGGGTTTTGTCAAGATTTAGGGGTTTTCTTTTCTAATTAGGGTTTTGAATACTTTTTTTAGTCTGTTTAAGGGTATATATCTTTGGAAAACCAAGACCTGCCTTCCCCTTAAAACGCTGGCAGATTTGGCAACTTCTGGTGTAACAAAGCCACATACTCCTTATATTGCTCTGTCTTGTCATTGTAAATATGATGAACACTACCACGCGTGTAGAGATATCCCAGTATGATGGGAAGATGGATTTCAATACCTGGAAGAAAAAGATGAAGGCACTTTTATCCCACAACAAGATGGGAATAGCACTGGAGAAAGATGAAACCAAGTGGTCAGAAGAAAAGACGAAAAAGAAAGCAGAGATAGATGAAGAAGAATATAATCTGATAATCATGAATTTATCAGATAGTGTTCTGCGAAAAGTGGATGGTCTTGACACACCAATAGAGCTCTGGGGTAAACTCAAAATTCTGTATGCATTGAAATCGGCTCCTAATTTAGCATTCTTGAAAGGTGCTCTGTTTTCTTATAGAATGGATGCCTCTAAGTCATTAGAAGAAAATTTAGATGAATTTCTAAAAATGACATTAGTGCTAAAAGGAACTGATTAGGAATTAGGAGATTCTAGTCTTGCAATGATTTTGTTAAATTCTCTTCCTGATGAATATTTAGTAGTAAAGAATGCATTACAGTACACTGCTACAGTCCCTAGTGTAGATCTAATAATGACTAGCTTAAAATCCAGAGAACTAGAGTTGAAAATACAGAAGAGAAATCGGAATAATCTCTTTGTAAAAGGAAAACAAAACACTGGTCATTTTGGTAAAGATACTGGTAAGGGGGTTCAACAAAACTTAGGGCCAAAGAATAAGAGGAAAGGCAAAGGCTATAATAACAATAAGTCTAAATCAGAGAATAGAAAGTGTTTCCATTGTAACAAACCTGGTCATATCAAAAAGAATTGTTATGATTGGATTAGGAAGCAAAAGCAGAATAGTACAAAGAGTAACCTAGCATCCTCCAGTAACAGCTTTGAAATCACTGAAGCCCTTACTGTGTCCAGTTCTGAAATTGCCAATGAATAGGTGCTAGACTCAGGATGTTCCTTTCATATGAGCCCTCCTGATAACGGGATGTTCCTTTCATATGAGAAACCCTAACAAAACCTGGTTTCAAAACCTGATAACTGATGAACCTGAAATGGTGTTTATGGGAAATAATAACTCATGTAGGGTTCAAGGGATTGGTAACATTACTCTTAGACTTAAAAATGGAAAACTAATAATGTTAACCAAAGTTAGGTACATACCAGAGCTTAAGTATAACCTGATCTCATTAGGCACACTGGATGAAGCAGGTTGTAACTATAGAGCTGAAAATGGTTGCATTACTGTGTACAAGAATGATCAAATTCTGTTTGAGGGTGTGAAAAGGCATGGTCTGTACATATTGAGTGGACAATATTATCAGTTGAATGTTAATTCTGCTTTCATATCTACTAACATTTCAACTGCAAAAAAATGGCACCTGAGAATGGGCCATATAGGCCAACCTGGTATGAGCAATCTCAAACAGCAGGGGTACTTTGGTAATGACAATGTATCAGACTTAGAGTTTTGTGAGATTTGTGTCATGTGCAAACAACACAAGCTGAGCTTCCCAAAAGGAACTCACCTGTCTGTGGGATGTTTGGATTATCTTCATGCTAATCTTTGGGGTCCAGAAAGAGTCAAAAAACATGGGGGTAATAGTTATTTTCTAGCCATAGTGGATGATTTCAGTAGGAAAGTGTGGGTTTACCTTCTTAGGACCAAAGATGAGGCCCTAAGTAAGTTTAAGAGTTGGAAGACTTTAGTAGAAAACCAACTAGAGAAAAAGGTGAAAGCACTCAGCACTGACAATGGTCTGGAATTTTGTAACACTGAGTTTGATGCATATTGTAGAGACCAGGGGATTATGAGACATAGGACAGTTAGGAGAACACCTCAGCAAAACAGAGTTGCTGAGAGGATGAACATGACATTGTTAGAGAAGGTTAGGTGTCTCCTCTTCACAGCTGGACTACCTAAGTCCTTTTGGAGGGAGGCTCTAACCACATCTGCCTATTTGATAAATAGAACTCCCTCTAGTGCAACTGGTTTTATGTGCCCTGAAGAAAAATGGACAGGAAGAAAACCTTAACTCAGCCACCTAAGAGTTTTTGGCTGTGCAGCCTATGCACATACAGTAGATGGAAAATTAGAACCAAGGTCCCTAAGATGTGTATTTTTGGGGTATCAAGAAGGAACCAAATGATATAGGCTGTGGAAGAGAGAAACCCTAGGAGTTAAGGTTATCATAAGTAGAGATGTTATTTTTAACGAATCTGTGTTCCCTTCGAGGGTTACTAATAACAGTGCGGGTACCTCAAGCCACCCTGTGGAGACACCACAGCAAACCGACAGTACTTAGTTTGAGGTGGAGTCAACAAGGCAACAGGAGCCTAAGACCAATACTGATGAACCAGAATATGAAACTGAGCACACTACAACTAATACTGAACCTGATGGTGAAGATGAAAATGAGGAAAACATTGAGAATGCACAACAAGATGATATGGCTCAGTATCAACTGGCCAGAGATAGAACCAGAAGGGATATAAGACCACCAGCAAGGTTCAGTTATGCAGACCTCATCTACATAGCCCTGCTGGTTGGAGTAGAGATCCAGAGGACAAAACCTGACTCCTATGAACAGGAAATCAACTCAAAGGATAGAAAACATTGGCTTACAGCCATGAATGAGGAGATGAACTCCCTGAGGCAGAACAAAACCTGGATTCTGGTTCCAAAGCCCAAAGATGTCAAACTGGTGGACTGTAAGTGGTTGTACAAGCTAAAGGAATGTATAAACAAAACTGATCCACCAAAGTATAAGGCTAGGTTGGTAGCCAAACGCTACACCCAGCAAGCATGTATAGACTTTACTGAGATTTTCTCACCTGTTGTTAAATTCAAAACTATAAGATTGATGTTATCTATAGTAGCCCATTATGACTTAGAGTTAGAGCAGTTAGATGTAAAAAATGCATTTTTGCATGGGGAATTAGAAGAACAGATTTATATGAGTCAGCCTATGGGGTTTAAGGATAAAAGGTTCCCTGATCATGTATGTTTGCTGCATAAATCTCTGTATGGTCTCAAACAGTCACCTAGGCAGTGGTACAAGAGATTTGACTCCTTTATAGTAGGCATAGGGTTTACTAGAAGTGAGCATGATAATTGTTTCTATTTTGCACATGTGGATACAAATCCTGTATATTTGTTATTATACGTTGATGACATGCTATTAATTAGTAAATCTAAGGCCCAAATTGAGGAGTTGAAAGGGAAATTGCATGCTGAATTTGACATGAAGGATTTGGGCTGTGCTAAGAAAATTTTAGGTATGCTAATAGAAAGAAACATGAAGAATTACAGTCTAAAACTGCATCAGATGCCTTATCTGCAAAAACTTGTGTTAAAGTTCAGAATGAGTGACTCTAAGTGTGCCACAATGCCCCTAGCTAGTCATTTCATCCTTAGTAAAGCCCAAAGTCCTAAAACAGAACCTGAAAGACTAAAAATGGAAACCATACCATATGCAAATGCCATTGGTTCTGTTATGTACTCTATGATCAGTACAAGACCTGATTTATCATATTCAATATCACTTCTAAGTAGATTCATGTCAAATCCTGGGTGTGATCATTGGAATGCTTTAAAATGGCTTCTAAGATATATTAAAAGTACTGAAAATGTTGGTCTAAATTTCTGTAAAAGAAACTCTACACTTGATCTGGCTGGGTATGTAGATTCTAATTTTGCAGGTGATAGAGATTCGTGGAAATCCACCACAGCTTATCAATTTACTTTGGGAGGAAACTGCATCAGTTAGAAGTCCCAACTGCAGCCACTGGTAGCATTGTCCACAACTGAAGCTGAATATGTGGCTGTAATCGATGCATTCAAAGAAGCCATATGGCTCCAAGGATTCCTGAAAGAGGCCAAGCTGTTGGATGGAACTGTGACTGTCTATTCAGACAATCAGAGTGTCATTCATCTGGGAAAGAACCCTGTGTACCATGAGAGAACCAAACATGTTGACGTAAGGTATCATTTTGTGAGGGATATGATTTCCAAAAGAGAAGTGAACCTGCAGAAGATCCCAACTGAAAACAACCTGGCAGACATGGGAACCAAGGTTGTAACACTTGCAAAGTTCAAGCACTGCTTGAACTTATTGCATGTGGGATAACCAAATCAGAACTAAGAAGGAATATGGAAATGCTTGCTGCACAACTGATCTGACACTGCTGAAACGATGGCCACAGACTTCAAGGTGGAGATTGTTAAATAAGTGAAGCCTGCGACGTCGTTTAGACCAGGAAACAAAACACTGTCGTTTTGTCTATTAGTCCAAATTAATCACAGCCATCAAAGTTAAAGAGAATCCAACGGCTCAAATTTGATCAGAAGTCAACAGTATAAAAAGGGACTATTCACGCATTTGGCAGAGTGATCGAGTTTAGGGTCTTCGTTTCGTTTTCTTTGTAAAGTCGTTTCATCTGGGTTAGGGTTTCACGTTCATTCTGGTTCTTCTTTGTGTGAATCTTTCTAGAGTCTTGTTTGAGGGCAGGGGTTCCTTAAAGGGTATAGAGTGCTCTAGTGATTGTTGGGATTTGCGGGTTAAAGAGAAGTGAATGAGTGTTTGATTCTATGGGTGACAGTGAAGAAGATTCATCTGTAAATTGTAATCTTTGAAGTGATCAATACTAGTGCAACGAGCTCCATATTCTGGAGTTCAACGTGGTTATAACTTGTTCTATATTGAACAAGCGAACCACGGTATATCTTGTGTTGTGTGATTGTTCGTTGTTCTTGCGTTTTCTGTTTTGTATTGTGACTAATCTTGCAGGTTGAAGGATTGATATTGATTTACAACAAGAATGAGTATATGAATGGAAGAAAGAGGATTTAGATTTTGTAGTTAAGCATACATAGATTTAGATTTTTAGATTTAGATTTAGAAGTGATCATGAAATTTACAAGAGATCTTGAACAAATAATGTATGTTTAGTTCCAGCAGAAATAAAAGTGAAGAGCAATTTAATGCTTGCGAATTCTCTCAAGGAGACATGAGCAGTACAGCAGTTCCTTTCTACCTCCCCTGTCAAAGATTTCAGCAACGCCCATGAGTGCCAAGCTTAGTAATCTCGTGTTTCTATTTAGTCTGTTTGATTGTCTGGTGTGCTTGATGTATAGATAAATGGATGTATACTGATGTAGCTTAATAGACAGATAGATCCATTCATCACCAGCAAGGCACATGGAAATGTATATAAACAGTTATGTAAGCTTCTTATTCAATTAATGAAAATTCAGCTCCAAGTCTAATTTTACTCTTGACTGCTTTTCTCTGAGTTCTCTCTTCGTCTCTTCAACGACTAAGAATCGTTTCATAACCAAATTATTTTAATTTTCTAGGTCACCATTATATTACAAATGTCATTCAAATGATATTATTGAGAAGTGTGGGGCTAATTCAAAAGAAAAATCCAAGCACGTACACCTCCTCAAATAAATAAGCGGAGCCATTAAGAAAAACTAGAAAAGTAACATGTGTGATCAATGATTTTACAAATGTCTCTAAAGCAGATGATATTAGTAAGTGGAACGATTAGCCAAAGTGTGGGGCTATAAGCATGAACCACATGAACTTAATTCCATATTTTATGGATAACTGGAGCCATCAACCTAATCTCTTTCACATACAAAAGCACCAAACAATAATTTAATTTCTACATATATGATGCTATATATTTATTACATCATAATAACTTCTAACTTATGATTGTATTTGAAAAGTATTTATATGCAATGTCTTTCATTTTTATTTAGCATTTATCTTGTTTATTATTGAGATTATTCATTAATACAACATTTTAATTGTATTATCACTATATTGAATAGTTTTAAATACATCTCATTCAAATTTAATTTTTGATGAACACTTTTAGCTCTATACTATCCTTATTAAATAATAATAATAATAATAAATCATTTGGAGAGGAGATATCTGAAAATGGAAAAAAAAGAAAGAAGGGAAGGAGAAGAGAGATGAAAGCAAAAGAATAAAAGTTAACTTGATGAAATATATATTAGCCATAGAAAAACACTTTATAATAAAAAATAATTTTAGTTTTAAAAATATTTATATACCTTTTAAAAGGATGCATATACTAAATATTATTTAGATAATAGAGAAGTGATTTTTATTAACTTTAAGGTCATAATCTATAAGATATCGAAGAAAAGAGAAGCAAGAGGAGCAACTTAAGATATTGATACTGTCAGAGAATGCCTAAAAGAGAGAAGCAATGCAAGACAAAAAGAATTGTTGTATGTTTGTATTATGTATTGTAAGCCTGTACAATGGGTAATTTATACAAGTTTGTGAATATAAAATAGGAAGACAATTCTTGTAATCATTCAGTCAATCACATGAATTAGGGTGATTAATTGAAGCCATAATCATCTTATTAATCTCAGTAATGCTAAGATCAAGGGCTGTAACATTCCATTCCATATTTCCTCATAATCAATAAATTTGATTCCGATAAGGTTGTGGAAATTTCATATCAATCCATATATATGACAAAACAAACACCACGTGAAATATTAATGCTCTAAAATGACTAGTCCACAAGGATAAAACAAGTAGAATGTGTGAATCAAAAGAACTTAAAATAAATTACAAGTCAATAGGCTTCTATCAACACAAATTGGGTCCCTGTTATGGTGACTACTAGTCACTCTACTTTTGTGTTTGCTAAAGATTATTTATGGATCTCATTGTTTCATCCACTAAGCGATGAGTAAGACTACCTATCACATCTTGTATTGCTGGCGAATTAAAATCTAGCTCAATTCATAAGACTTTTACTTAGTAGACGTGAATAATGGTTGCATAAGCCCAAAAAATTATTAATCATTGACTTACCCTCTTTTTTACACGCGAATATTGGATATATTTAAACTTATCAAGAAAGATTTTTTTTTTAGGTAATTTAAGTATTCAGGCCCACATTGGAGTCTGACTAATCTTTAGGGCTATAGAACACCCTACAAACCCAATAAATCAAGGTAATTGCACAAATATAATATGTATCTCTCCTAACACAAGACCTCCTAAATATAATTAACCTCAATGACTAAAAGGTTTATCATCTGGTCACAAGGGGAGGTACCTTATCAAGATTTTTACAATGTATAAAATGTTTTATAAGGCAAGCGTTTCTGCTTCGATCAATATCAAGAGAGATTAAAATTTTAGAATGAAAATAAGCGATAGACACCTTTTAGATCAATGAAAATGATGATGATTTAAAATTTTATTTGTTCATTTTGTAATCAATATGATATACATCAAAACTTTTTCTTTTTTTCATTTATATTCTCTCAATACTTTTATAAAATATAAAACTATATTTATTACATAATTTTCTAACCAATGTTAAATCATAGATCTTACGTCATAACTTGTAATTAAACTTAAAGGTCTGTTTAACTAGATGTGAATCTTTATTTTTGAAAATATTATATAAAAGATCTTATTGAAACACTGTTGGTTGAAATTCTAGAAAATTTGTGTCTTTTTTCATAATTTACAAAAAAATTATCTTTATTTTTTAAAATTTGTTGATTAATTATCACTATATTGAATAGTTTTAAATACATCTCATTCAAATTTAATTTTTGATGAATACTTTTAACTCTATACTATCCTTTATTAAAAAAATAATAGATAAATAAATCATTTGGTGAGGAGATATTCTGAAAATGGAAAAAAGAAACAAGGGAAGGAGAAGAGAGATGAAAGCAAAAGAATAAAAGTTATCTTAAAGGAAAAATAAATCATTTTCTTCAAAGTAACTTTAACTTGATGAAATATATATTAGCCATAGAGAAACAATTTATAATAAAAAAAATATTTTTAATTTTTTAAATATACCTTATGAAAGGATGCATATATTAAGTATCATTTGGATAATAGAGAAGTGATTGTTATTAGGTTTAAGGTTATAATCAAGAAACCTGGTTCCGATAAGGTAGTGGAAATTTTACATCCATCCATATATATATGACAAAACAAACACCATCTGAAATATTCATGCTCTAAAATGAGTTGTCCGCAAGGACAAAAACAAGTAGAATTTTTTTTTTTTTTTAAATCTTCTTTTACAGAAAATTTTTCCATTAAAATTTCTCAAGTTATGGGTGACAAAGTGTTAGTTTCGAAAGTTACATTTGTGTAATTGTCATAAACCCTATTAGAAGATAAACACAATAATTTAATTATAGTGACTGAGAAAAAAAATCAAATAACAAATTAAAGTGACGTTACTATAGAAGAAAGGTTTGGTTGGTAGCCACATAGAAATAAATTAATCTCACCATTAATAGCTCATTGGTACTTTCATAGTGATTAATCACGGACCAGTACGTGCATATATTTGCAGCTACCAATTGTCTTTGTAACATGAGTAATTAATCTTGAGCCCTTCTCACTTTGATAATAGAACGAGATTAGGCAAATTTTCATGATTCCATCCATCCATAGCCATAGACGTTAAATCTCTTCTATATGTCTTATTATAAGATATCGACAACTCATAAATGATATTTTCTTTTCTATTTTTTCTGCTGTGACAAAGCTGAGCATTGATAAGATTTATGTTTGTTCCGTGAGAAAAAGGCAAGAAAAATGCAGAGAGAAATTTCTGGACTTTGTAAAATGCTCAATTTTACAGGCTCTGCCATCTCAGCATAAAAAAACACAACTAAAGAAACACAAAATCTAACAAACTTCCGATAAAAATTCAGCACAAAATTACTGAAGCCTGTCTGATGTTTTGGGTAAAGTTTTAACAAGAGAAGAAAACGAGAGAGAGAGAAATGAGAGCTGAATATTGTTACTGATTAATTGCTTTTTTTGGGGTTATACAAAAATGCGTTACTGTACACTTTTATAGTGTTTACATAAATGAAACAGTACTCTAACGAATCTTGTTACACTCTAACTAATCTTGTTACAGTTTAACTGAACGCTTGACAGAAATGTAACTACTAACAGTATTGGCCAATGACACTTTTACCCCTTTACTAATATCTTCCCTTAAAACTAAACTTGGGAGAACCATTTTTACTTCTTCACTAACATCTTCCCTTGAACTGAACCTGGGAATCTTGAACCATTTGAGTCTATACACTTTTTCTCCTTTACTAACATCTTCCCTTGAACTGAACCTGGGAATCATGGATCAGTTCTGCTCAAAAGCCTACTGAATCGAACTGTCAGAAATCTCAGACATTAGTTGAATCAATCCTCTGTTTTCCATTCTTTGTGCTTCAGCAAAAATAAAAGGAACCAAAACAGCCACTTCAAACAATCAAACTGATACAGGCAGCAACTGAAACACCTGAACTGATCCAGGCAACCAAATCAGCCACTTCAAATAATCACCAAAACAGCCACTTCAAACAATCAACCAACTGAAACACCTGAACTGATCCAGGCAACCAAAACAGCCACTTCAAATAGTCACCAAAACAGCCACTTCAAACAAGCAAACTGATACAGTCAGCAACTGAAATTCTTCATGCAGTACTACACTAAGAACTACATTGATAAGCAAACATACAACTTCAGTCAGATCACAAATCTACCTTCATGCAGTACTATATTTCTAGACTTTGTGAATGATTTTAATTAATTTTAGCAAAATGATGCTCAATTGTACTGGCTGGCGATCCGTGTGATCTGCCAGCTCAGCATAAAAAAGCACAGCTAAATAAACACAAAATCTAACTAACTTCTTATATTTCTTATTTCATTTTCAATAAATTCACACAAGAAATATTATTATATTTACTATCAGGGAATAAACTTTAAAAGAATTAAAGTGATGATACTAAACGACAAAGAATTTGGTGCACTTTAATTAATTTTAAGGTCCACTAAATATCTTATAAACTCAATGAATTGAGTAAATCACAATCAATACTAGAAATATAATCTTAAAAGCTTACATTTAAATTATTATTCTAATTGTTATGTACATTGAGTTTCTTCCCATCTTTAAAAAGACTCTTAATCAGAGGACTTGAAGAGTGAACTGCTGCTATTGCCAAAACGCACTACATCTTCAATGATATATTGAAATTTCTCCTGATTCAATATTGGGACTCTCAGATGGTGGCAACCTTGCAGCCAAATGCAAGATATTGTTCCCTTCATTATCTTGGTTCTGGACTACCAAATCTCTAAATGATCCATTCTAATGTATGATTTTGAAGATTTTATGGTAGCGATACAAGACAGCAAAATCAAATATACTGTAACAATTTTCGTCAACTTCAAATATCAGATCAGGATATGCACCAAAAATTAGTGGCCAGGGTTTTATAATAATTTCTGAAATCTTGGAGTCATCCAAAAGCATAATTTGTTCCCAAAGGCTTTTTGTAAGTTGAAATGCTGATTGGGGAGTCTCTTCACCGGTTACTGAAAAAGCAAATATGATTTAAGCAAGCATTAGTTTACTAAAAAATGAAAACTACAGATAAACAATAAGAGAACACCAGAATATGAAGGCACTACAAAATCAAATTGAAAAAAATCACACAAATTTATGTTTGTATGAGATCAAATTGCCAGACATCACGAATTTCATAACCATACTGATCATAAACTTGATAACCTCATCACACTCCAATGTCACCCAAGCAATTAAACCCTACAATCCAAAATTCATGACACTAACCCTTAATAAATCCAAACCTTTAACCAACAATTATCTTCATACACTTTCCCTTATGTATAATCCAAAAACCTCTAAAATGCTCAACACCACATATAACTCTTCAGCAAAACAACACGCCCAATTCAATATTTGATTAATAAGCATAGCCAAACTAAAAATTGATATCAATTTACCTCTTTTTGATAACGATTGCCCATGAAGAACAACAAAGTGTTCCAATTTTCGACTCCAACTTCACCCGTATACAAATTAATCCGATGCGAATATGGAATATTCACATCCTTCACAAGCGAACCCTGGTCAACCCTCAACCGCCCGAAATTAGAAACCAACAATACCGCATTCTTCATCCATCCACTACCCTTAACATTGCATTCGGGTCACCCGCCACGATCACATGGTCCTACCGATTGTTCCTCCTCCAATACTCCTGCTTCTCCAGCCACTCCACCAGCTCCTCCTGCATCTCACTGTCGCTGCACTGGCAAGCCCCACCTTCAGGCGCCAGCGCACCTCCATTGTCCACAATCAAACTCAACGAGGAGAACACCAAGACAAAGAAAAGATTCGCCTCCTCAGGATCCGTCACCTTCACCATCGGAGACTCGATTCTTTCCCCCTTGGGGCGATTCAGATCCGAAAACAAATACCACTCCCCCATATGCTGGTGACCCGGGTATTTCAACGACTCATCAGCACCAGGCTGAACCGAATCCCACATGCCAAAGTGTGCTGCTCGATGATGCTGTAAGTGAACTTCTTGGGAAGATCGTTTCATTGTTTACATGACAACTGCAATGCAGAACTGATCAAATAATATTACCTTTGAATCAAATGATACATATGCCAAAACTGGTATGAACAAGTTTCTCAGCTGTCAAAATTGATTTGTAGTCGTTGATGGGCTGGGAGTTTGTGGAACATGCTCTGCCTCAAAATCCCAGAACCCTTTTTGTACATATCAAGTCAAATTCCCAAATCATCCTTTCTTTGAAGTTATGAATCTTCTATAGCTCCATTCCTGTTCTGCTTCTCTTGTGAGCATCGTTTCCAGTATGTGGTCGTTTCAAAGCTGATAAACAAGAAAAGTAGGAAAAGTATTGAGAACTAGTTGCCGTTTACAGGATAACGAACGCAATATCATTGAATTGGCAAATCGGTACATAGAAGAACGAAGAAAGGAAAAGACACATGAAATCTGAGGTTAGCCACAGTTACACCTTAACCATACTCCTGATGGTGCCAAAAACATTACAATAAGAAAGCAGTATCCTCAACAAAGATATTAGGCATAACATTATAAAAACTCCCATGAAAACTATGCATCAATTAATTGATTGGAGAGAACACAAACTATTTCATCAAGGTATAAGATGATCCATCATTTTCAAGAAAAGACTAGGCACCAAAAGAACACAGTAACTATTACTGGTAAAGGGAAAACACCAATTTACAGCTAACCATAAAAAGGTAAACAATCTGACAAATTAAAGGGGCTCTGTAAAAGAAAAAAAAAAAAACCAAAAACACAGAACAAAGGATCTTAAAAACTGAGCAGCTTGTGTCATTGGGTTCATAGGAAGAAAGTCAGAGATAAGAAAAGAACAATACTCACATATGATAGATGATCCAGCAAGACAAGGCAGCCTTGAATTTGTTTTTGCCTCAGCCAATGAAATTGGCTTCTCCATAATGGCCATGCAGACATCCCAAACACGTATAACCCCATCTAAGGATGCCGATGCCACTAGATATGGATCATCAGCATCACCACCACCATCATTCTTAGTGAGCACCACAACACCTTTCACACGGGCAGAATATGCATCTCCAATGCAATATGATAGCTTCCCACTATTTGTGTCCCAGGCTGTGATACTACGGTCCTAACAACCAGTAAGTAGAACTCCATTTTGTTAAAATATAAATGAAATTCAGGAACTAAAAAGACAAAAATTAACATGCACAAAACCGATTATAGTAGCATAAAGTATGTTAAATGATGCTAAAATATTGTATCACTAAGCTAAGGGTAAATGGAGCAAGAAAAGAAAAAGGATTACCTTGGAGAGAGCAGTAGATGAGGAAATATTTGAAATCAATTCTTTGCTCATCTTCTGAGTAAAGTAAATGAGCATGGACATGCTGTGAGAGTATTGAAAGTCAGTCAAGCACAGAAGGAAAAAAATGAGAAAGAGATATAGATTAGAGAACTTGGCATGCATACACTCAAAAGTCAAGACTTAAACCCGTAATGGATCTTTTTCAGAATTGACATAGATATAACTTATTATAATTGGTTTACTGATAGTCAATGTTTAACACATACATACTGAGTTGACCTTTGTGTAAAATGAAGCTTTGATACACTTACTATAATTGGTATACTTCCATTTCCATACCAAGTCATTACCAAAAACAATGAAAGAGCGGCTCCAATTTGCACCCAAATTCATAGTCAGCACTCATTTTTCCAATGCAAAGTCATTACCAAGAGCAATAAAAGCATAGTCAGAATAACATAATACAATACTACAGTCATATATGTTATATACGTTGACAGCACACTCGAAAACATAGTAATGTGTACTTGTGTTCGCTTGGGACTTTTGTCGAACACCTTATGGACTATCCTACAGAATACATTGAAGACCTTGTTTGAGTGGATTTAATGAACCAAAGTAATACAAATGACATTAATATCACAACCAACAAGCAAACCATAATCACACACAATACACAATCGATTTTACATGGTTCACTAAAAATGATTTCGTCCACAGGAGTCTACCTGTTTCACTAGATTAAAGGGATCTTAATCACTCAACCTCACAATCTCTGTGTTTAAGGTTCTTGCTCACTCTTGTGAAGCTTGTTGTAGCCTTAGTGTTTTTCTCCCACAAGCTAACTTAGCAAATCGAACTCTCTAACTTACTTTCTCATCTACTAAATGCAACATATTGTTGCGGTTCCTATCTGTAAATGTAGCTATGAAATCCTGAAATGCACCTATTTCATGTATGAGTTTGAAGATGTCCTCTTGACTATAGCAAACAACATAATGAAATACGCTCCAGCCATGATGGTCAACTTTTAGTATCAAGCCAGGATATTCATTGATACGTACTGTTAGAAATTCAACATTCCCTTTGCTTGCAGCATCAAATAAAGGTTTTTCGATTATATATAGGGATATTATCAAATTTCAAATACAAAAAATTAAGAACACTTAACAAAGAATGACTGGTAGACTTAACAAGAACTTAGTAATCGCATGTTGTATGAATTAAAAAGGAAAAGTTGAAAAAGAAATCAACTTAAAAAAAAAAATTTCAACCACTCATAAGGCAAAAGATTTAAAAAAAAAAATTAAAATGAAAAGAAAAAAACTACTGCACCGGTGTTGCAGCTACTGAGCTACTACAGGGGATAAAGTTATTCAATCTTACTCAAGCTCTCGAAACTAGGATTGAAAATCAGGCTAGTCCGTCCAAATGCAATCAACAGCCACAAGAATGCATATTCTTTAATGCATATTCTTGTTGTTTTGGCCTCCAGACCGAGAAAGTTACGTAGAGAGCCAAGAGTTTTAAGTGCAAACTGATCATTAAGATCTTGCATCAGCTGAGTAATGCAAAGTAGCCTGTGATATTACTCACAATCTAATTCAATATGATTGTATGAAACATATTGAAGTCGACAGATTTTTTATCAAATAAACTGGATAAAAAGATTATTGAATTGTTCAGATATTACTCACAATCCAATTCAATATGATTGTATGAAACATATTGAAGTCGACAGATTTTTTATCAAATAAAAACTGGATAAAAAGATTATTGAATTGTTCAAGATGTGATGAGAGGATTAATTGGCTGAACATCCTTACCAAATATGTCTCTTAATGCACATTCTCACAAGTTTTAGATAAGTTGGGCATGTGTTAATATGCACTTGTGTTCACTTGGGACTTTTGTCGAACACCTTATGGACTATCCCAAGTAATACATTCAAGACCTTGTTGGAGAGGATTTAATGAACCATAGTTATACAAATGCCATTAATATCACAACCAACAAGCAAACTACAACCATGCGCAATACACAATCGATCTTACATGATTCACTAAAAATGATTACGTCCACAGTAGACTACCTGTTTTACTAGATTAAAAGGGATCTTAACCACTCAACCTCACAATCTCTATGTTTAAGGTTCTTGTTCACCCTTGTGAAGTTTGTTCTACTCTTTATGTTTTTATCCCACAAGCTAAATTAGCAAAGCGAACTCTCTAACTTACTTTCTCATCTACTAAATGCAACATATTGTTGCGGTTCCTTATCTATACATGTAGCTATGAAATCCTTAAATGAACCTATTTCATGTATAAGTTTGAAGATGTTCTCTTGACGATAGCAAACAACATAATGAAATACGCTCCAGCCATGATGGTTATTTAGTATCAAACCGGAATATTCATTGATAAGTACTGTTAGAAACTCAACAATCCCTTTTTTTCCGTCATCAAATAAAGGTTTTTCGATTAGTTGTGATATCTCCAAGTCACCCAACAACATAACTTGTTGCCAAATATGTTTGACTGGTCCAACTGCTGGTGGGTGCATCTTTTTGTTGCCACCTGAAACTGAGTTTGAAAAGCCAGCTTATTAAAGAAGTTATATAGGTCAAATATGGGAGGGATATTGGATCCATCTTACCCATAAGACAAGCATAAGTTGATAAATATAAACTATTATTAAATGGAAATTGTTACAACTACTATCTTTGAGCACATATCTCTATAATTAATCAAAGAACCTACTATATGTAGAGTTCCAGCATTCCTCAAGGAAGTTGGAGCACCTATAATGTATAAAGTCCCAGCATTTCAAAAGAAAGTTCCTGCATGCTGCGTCCTTCTGCTCCTTAAGGTTCCATGATTTCCCTTCATCGTTGTCATCATCGTCGAAAAGAGAGTGTTTACCTGTCTTTGAAAGAAAACTTTTTCCAAAGGTCAAACGGGCTACACCATAAAAGTGTTGCAGATGTTGCTTGGTGAATGATATGACAGGCAAAGAAGCAATGATGCTAGCAAGAGTAGGAACCCAAATCTTTCCATGTTTGAAGACAATGAAAATAGTTGCACAAAACACCACCATTACTGCCGCTATTGATAGGAATAGTGTTGACAGTCCAACAACCAAATTCCTAGGCAACATAACAAAATCTTCATCTGTATATCGTGTGGTGTAAATGGATAAGATTGTTAGTATGGACCAAGAGGATGATGCCAGCGCTATTGCATCTGATATCACAAAAATTATGAAGGAAACTTTCCGAATGAAGTGAGGAGTCCCTGTGTCATCTTTGGTGCCACCTGGCACCGTGAAAGCTGCAACAAAAGCCACTGTGGTAATAAGTGTTGCCACAATCATACTGAATTTGCAATTTCCTTCATCCACTTCTCACCCTCTTTCTTTAAATCTGTCATCTTCTCATTGAATAGATCTGTAGGAGTTTTCTTATCCTTATTTTCAGCTTTAACATCCATTGGATCCACAATCCTTTCCACCTCCTACATTTATTGATACAAAAAAATCTTATGAATGAACAAAAAAATTGTTTTCTACTCATGTACAGAAGAGGGATGTAAATATTTACCTTAAACCAAAACAACTCCTGCTGCAACTGGAGAGCTACTCCTAATACATTATTGAACTGTTCTCGTGATGGCATCTTTCCAGCCAAATGCAAGATATTGTTTTCTTCGTCATCTTTGTACTGAAGAATTAATTTCTTCAATGGAAGATTTATCTGATGAATGGTACGGAAGATTTCCTTTTGGCGATTCAAAACAGCAATATGAAATATGCTATGGTTTTTCGGTCAACTTTCAATATCAAATCAGGAAATTTACGAATAACTAATGGTAGGAAATCAAGTTTGTTCAACAGCATCAAATATTACCGGGTGGTAAATTTTATCTTCATCCAAATTTAAATCACGAATTTGTTGCCAAAAGCCATTTGACTAATTCAACTGCTTCTGGGGGCAACTTTTGGGGCGTTCTGGCGGACTTGTTCCGCTACTGAACTGTGAGTTTGTTGAGCCAACTTTCAATTAGCCTTACAGAAAAAATTGGAGCTTTAGATCTTAATTTGAGGAAAGACATCTGTAAAGAAACATTTGAAAGAATGAAAGAGAAAAAGGCTAGAAATAAGAGAATATTTAGTGATTGATTATGTATAAAATGATTTTTTTATAAATTAAGAATGTCAAAACAATTCAGAAATTGCAACTCAACCTTCGAAGAAAAGAAGCAATTTGACGTTGAAGGAACAATTTAAGTAAAATTTTAACAGAATAAAAAAAATAGATCGGTATGTTTTTTAGGTCATGGTGTCAAAATGGAATGTAAAACCCAAGACATTTAGCAAATGACTAATAAAGACGTGCTTGAGGCTTTAAAAAGTAGAGGAAATAACCTTTTTTATTGGCATATACAGGTGTTCGACCCAAGATAAGCAATGCAGTCTCCCCATTGGATTCATCACGACGGGTGGCTAATTGTGGTTTCTCCTTCAGCAATTGCAGCGCAATATCTGATAACACAACAATCAAAATCATCAGGAGACAAGTTAATTCAACCCTAAAGTAAATTAAATTCAAAGAAGAGTCAATTAACAATTAACTAGTTCTTTTATACTGAAATGAAAGCTAAGGGTTTATGTAAATGTAAAAAAGAGAGGGAGAGAGAGAGAACAAAATTCAGGAGGTTTCCCTAACCCCAACCTTTAGTTTATATCCTACGAGGTAAAAGTCAATTAAAATTAAGATAAATGTGCAATTAGCCCAAATATAAGGAATAATGAATGCTTACCATATATACCGGTTCTTATCAAACTGTGAATCAATTTGCATTGATCCTCTTCATTTACGTACTTATCCTCATTGGAAATAAAAAGCAAGTCTTCATAAAGAAATTTGACCATCTCTTTATGGCCGGACTGAGCTGCCATGTTAATGGGCAAAATCTCCTTTTCCACCACGGATACTTCGTAATTCTCTATTTTTATCAAACATCTTCTTGGCAAGTTCTAAGTTTCCCGATGCAGCAGCAAGATGAAAAGCTATATTGCCATCATGATTTTTAATTTCCAAATCCTATTGGATTCATTTTATTTACCAAATTTTGGGCAAACACAGAGGATCTGTTTTGCAACTGCGTGAAGAGCCGTATCACCTTCTTGTGATATTATGGCTTTTGTATAATCTGGATGCTCCTCATAAACTTTTTTTGCTGTCTTCCAGTAATCATTAAATGCGGCCCCATACAATTTTTTGATGATGTGTTTATCTTCCTTCCAATAATCTTTCCAGGTGAAGCAAGAAAAAGATTATAAATATAAACTAATTCATTTCAAACTGCGCTTCTATAATAAACTAAATATACAAATTATATATAGATGAAGACACTATTTACCTCGAGTTAAAACTCTTCGTAGTTATTACTCATCATTTACTGAATTGGCAAATTTAGAAGAAAAAAAAATTCATTTTCTTTCAAAATTTTAAAATAAATTGGTGGATGAACCATTAAAAAAAATTAACCCACGCATAACTTTATTATTTATTTAAACATGTCACGTTAATTATTTATTTACTTCTCATGTGGTTTTTCAAAAATATTAGGGAAAAGAAATAAATTTAAAAAAAAAAAAAAAAAATCAAACGAAAAGAATACAAGTTACAATTCATTAGAAAATAGACTTCTCATGTGGTTTTCCAAAAAGAAATATTTAAATGATAAAATTTACAATATTAAATAAATAAATAATTATTTATTAATATAATTTTCTTATATTATATCAATACTGATAATTTTTTATGTGTATGCTAAAAAATGTTTTAGCCCTCACAAAAAAAGATTTTGTTTCCATTACTGTAAATTAATATACTAAAATTAATACTAAAATTAAGATTAAATTTGCAATTAGAATATCACGAGTAGATTCTACTTACCAGACAATTTGTTGTTATCCATTTCTTCTAAGGGTCCTTGGATTCCATAAAGGAAATCCACCATCAATTTATGGCCCTACTCAGTTGCTTTGTGGATGGGTAACATCTCCTTCTCTCCACGGATAATTGGTAGCTCTAGATTCTTCTCAAACATCTCCTTGGCTAATCTCACATCTCCGGACGCAGCAATAAGGAAAAAAGCAGAGTTGCCATCAGTATTTTTAATGGCCAAATATTCTTTCTTCATATATTTTAATAATTCTTCGAAAAACATGAAGGACTTTTTCTTAGCTGCAATGTGAAGAACAGTATCCTCTTTTTGTGATACCCTAGCAGTTAAATATGATGAATTTTTCAATGGATCACTCTCAAAAATATCGTTATAAGCTCCATTCCAGTCATTGCTTGATGCAACTGTGTATAATTTATTCAAGTTTATGCATATTTTCCCTGAATCACCACGTAAACCACCTGTAAAGGTGAAACAATAACAAGTTTTATACATAGTATAAATAAATTCATTCTAACTAATTTTATTGTAAATTGATAGAGTATATGAAACATATGAATTGTCTACACAAGATTTTAGCTTAAGTATTCTATATGTAATAATAAAAGTCATTAATCCTCTATATTTACATTTATATATTTTTTAATACATTTATTAATTAATATATTTGGCAATTAGATAATTAAAACTATTGTTTTTGAACAATAAAAGGTAGTTAGATAAGAAAAGAAACAAAATATACAATTTGATCAAACTATTCATATATTGTTAATCTTATCCTTATTATATATTCAACAAATTATATTTATTTTTGTATATATTTATAACAAAGGGCTTTGAAAAAGAAAAAAAAGTCATATATATGATATTTTAATATATTTTAATCTAAATTAGTAATGTACTAAATATTATGTAAAATAATTTAACTTTACAGAAAGAATCTTGTTTTGATTTCTAACTCTTGAACCACTTTTTGTTAAAGATGAATAATTTTCAAAATCACAATCCATGAGAAAAATTTACTATTTACTCCTCCAATATGAAAATAAAATTTGATTTATCATGCAGTAATTTATCTCCATTTCTCCTCTACTTCAAAAAGAAATATACATTATCTTATATATTATTAAGATTGATAAGGGAAACAATTTTCGGCCCTCTCAAACAAGAAAAAAATTCTGATTCCGTCAACCTATATGATTAATATTAATTGAATAAAAAGTATAAGAAAATAAAATTTTGTTGATGATTGATAATAAAATTAAGATAATGAAGTGATAATATATGCAATTAAAATATCAAGACTAATGTGTGCTTACCAAACAAAGGAAACTTTCTTTATTTGGCGTTTAGAAATTTAAAAATCCTTTGTTGCTATCAATTTACAAGTAAGGGCCTTGGACTTTATAAAGGAACTTTACCATCGCTCTGTGGCTCGACTTGGCTGCTTGGTGAATTGGTAAATCATCCAAATATCCATGTATATTTGGTAACCATCTATTCTTCTTAAACATCATCCTCGTAATATCCACTTTTCTGTTTACAACAGCAAGTAAAAAAGCAGTATTTCTATCATCATTTGTAATAGCTAATTCTTCTTTCAGCATGTACTTTATTAGTTCCTTAACAAACCCAAAGGAGTTGTTACTTAGTTGCAAGGTGGAGAGCGTTGTTCCCTTCCTTTCAAATCTTAGAAGTTAAATATTTTGGACTTTTTGAAATGGATCTCCCTTAAAAAGTATTTCTATAAGCTGTGTTCCAGTCATTGTATGTTGCAAAATATGACAATTTTCGGAGAATTTCCATTAAATCATAGAGACACTTTTATAAAAGATAAATTGAACATTGAGATCATACGCAGAAAAAAGAACAAACTTTATTTAAAAAAAAAAAAGAAAAAGAACTAATTCATTCAAATTGATAGAGTAATTACTGTTTATATAAAGAGTCAATCTATTTATACTAAATACAATTTATACTAGATCTCTATATATGCACATTTATTCAATAAGTCTATTGAATAAATTTGCATATATGCACATTTGCAATTTTCATTTTGACTTTATTTAATATCAAATATAACCTTTTATAGAAAAGGGAGTTGAGAGAAAGTAGAAATAAAATTCTATAAAATGAAATTAGCTTATATACAATAAAGAACTCATGCACAAATTCACTAATTACTATTCTTATTAGCATGGCCATCTCAAGGAAAGTGGAGGCCTAAGGCGAAAATTTTTAATTTAGGCTTTCTTATGCTTAATAAAAAAAAAATTCATCAAAATTTTATGTGTAACTTTACAATATATACTAGCACTTTTTTATAAAGAGAACAGTATCCTATAAAATTTGATTAAAAATGTAGGCAAATAAATATATTATAAAATTATATATAAAATATTTTAGGCTTTGATACTAATTAATATGTATATGTATGAAAATTATTAAGTATATACGGACATCCTGAAATTTTTAACATCCACATTTGAGAATGATTATAGTATTGAAAGGATATTATAGAGAAAAAACTAAAAAGGAGAAAATGTAATTTTTTTTCCTTCCATTATTCTTCATAGAAGAGAATGAAAGGTCACAATTCTACTCTTAGAAAGAGTTTAAAAAATTAAAGAAAACAAATAATATTAAGTAACTACCAATTAAATTTAATGCTAACTTTTATTATTTAAAACTCAAAATAAGTTAGTGCTAAAAGTTCAAATTATATATTGTAAAATATTTATAGTTTCACATTGTCAATTATGATCTATTTTAATGCCCGGTAATTCTTATGTGCTTGTACCATTACAGTAAACAAATTGTTAATTTTTGTTTAAGGAAACCAAGACTATTATTAAAAATATATAAAGAAAATAAAAAAGGAAATGATGCTTATACTAAAAAGAATACATCTTTAAAAAATATAAATAAAAAAAGAAAAACAAATTTCCAAGATAATATCAAAACATACCAGCTTGGTTTGTAAGAGGATGAGATGCCAAATTCTCAACTGTTTCTTCAGATGATCCTTTTTTTGATGCAATTTCTGTATCCATCATTATTTCATTAGTCAAACTTTTGTAATGAATCTTATAATTCGATTATATATATGTATGTATTACCTTTTAAATTATTTTATACATGCGTGTAATATTTTAATTTAAAAATTAACTTATATATTGAAACATATTCATTAAAATTAATTTATCTAAATAGTGTAAAGAACATTAATTTCCAAATGAGAATAGTTAAAATGAATAAATAAATTTAATTTATCATGTAATACTTTATCTTAGAGCTAGGCATTTGGGACCGGGCCCAAAAGCCCAGCTCCAAAAACCGGTCCTAGGACCGGTCCTTGGGAGGACCAGTCCTAGGAGGCCTGGTCCCAAAACGGGACCAGGCCTTAGGAGGAGGGCCCGAGCCCTCCACTGGGCCCTCCTCCAAGGCCCGGGCCCAAAATTTTTTGTATATTTTTAATGTAGTCCCTTGCCAAATTACATAAAACCCCCTATTAATTTAAATAGATATAAATTACGAGGGTTAAAATAAAATTTTACAAAATTTATTAAAAAAAAAATCTTCCAGGTCTAAAAATATAAAATTTATATATTTTACCCCTAAAAAATACTAAAAACCCCCTATAAAATTTTATTTTACCCCCAAAATATAAAAAAATTGAGGGGGGAAATGAAATTGTCCAAAGCCCATGGGACTGGTCCTAGGACCGGTCCTGGGCCCATGGGACCGATCCCAGCCGAGGCCTAAGGCCTCGGAGGTCCAGATCTGGTTTTTCTCATGGGCCTAGGGCCAGGTCCTAGGCCCATGAGTGACTGGTCCCATTTGGGACCAGTCCTAAGGGACCAGTGCCAAAGCCAGGGCCCGAGCACAGGCCCGCAAGGGACCGGTCCTTGCCCAGCTCTACTTTATCTACATTTCTCCTCTTCTTCAAAAGAAATACAATTTTAATGTAATATTCTCATATTAGATCAATATTGATAATGTTTTCCTTTTTTATGCATGCTTAAAAAAAAATTTTAGCCCTCCCAAATAAAAAGTACAATAAAAAAAAAGTACTTTTTTTTTTATAATTAATATCTTGCCTCAAGTAAATATGCAATTAGAATATCAAGAATGGATCATACTTACCAGACAATTTGTTCCTATCCATTTCTTCTAAAGGTCTTTCGATTTTACGAAGGAACTCCACCATCAATTTATGGCCCTGCTCAGTTGCTTTATCAATGGGTAACATTTCATTCTCTCTGCGGATATTAGGTAATTTTACATTCTTCTTAAACATTTGCTTGGCTAGTCTCACATTTTCAGATGCAGCAATAAGAGAAAAAGCAGTGTCACCATCAGTATTTTTAAGTGCCAAATCTTCTCTCTTCATATATTTTATCAATTCTTCGGCAAACATAAAGGAATGTGTCACAATTGCAACATGAAGAGCGGTGTCCTCTTTCATTGATATCCTAGCAGTCAAATATTTTGAATTTGCAATTGGATCTTCCTTAAAAATATTCCGAAAAGCTGTGTTCCAGTCATTCCTTCTTGCAACTATGTACAATTCTTCCAAGTCTTCATTTATCCTTGGATCATCTGTAAAGGTGAAATAAGGAAGGTTTCCATATAAGCAACTAATTCATATATTCTAATTGATTTTAATATAAATTGATAGAGTAATATTAAGTATATGAACCGTCTACAAAAAAAAAAAAATTATCTTAAATTATTTTGTTTCTAGTTATAGTTGTCATTAATTTTTTATTTAAATGTTTATTTTATTCTGAATATATTTATTAATTAATATATATATATATATATATATATATAACAATTAGGCAATTAAAAGTATTGTTTTTAAACAATAACAGATAGTTAGAAAAGAAAAGAAAAAAATAATTTGAAAACTATTCATATATCCCTTAATTTCAATAAATATGTATTATATTAACAGGGGAAGAGAAAAAAAGTGTTACATATAATATTTTTATATCTTTATAATCTAATTAAATAATTTATTATATATTATCTAAAATCATTTAATTTTACAAAAAGAATCTTCGGTTTAGATTTCTAACACTTAGAAGAATTTTTTTTGTTAAAATCAGATAATTTTTAAAATCATAATCCATAAGAAAAAAAAAAGTTACATATTAATTTCATTATTGTAAGAATGCATCATACATTCCCTTTTCTCTTGTTTCCACATATTTATTCCTCCATTTTCAAACAAAAAAAAAAAAAAAGGATTTAAAAGAAATTTCAATTCTCTTCTCAACAATATGAAAATAAATTTAATTTATCCATATTTCTCCTCTTTTTTAAAAGTATAAGAAAATATAAAATATTTCGTTAATGACTAACATTAAAATTAAGTTGATGAAATATATATATGCAAATGAAATATCCAGATTAGGTCATGCTTACCAAACAAAGATACTCTATTCATCCAATTGAGAAATAATCTGTTGCTATCTATTTCTTCTAAGGGACCTTGGATTCTATAGAGGAACTCCACCATCTCTTTATGACCATTCTGAGCTGCCACATGAATTGATAACATCTCCATGCTTCTATTTCCACGTATACTTGGTAGTTGTTTATTCTTCTCAAACATCACCAGGGCAACTGCCACCCTTCCATACAATGCAGCAACAAAAAAAGCCGTATTGCCATAACTATTTTCAATAGTCAATTGACCTTCTGTCATATAATTTACTAGTTCCTTGACAAACAAGAAGGAGTTTGCCTCAGCTGCGTCGTGCAAAAGGGTGTGCCCTTCTCCTTTTGTCCTAGAAATTAAATAGTTTGAATATTTCAATGGATCTTCCTTAAAAACATCCTTATAAACTGCGTTCCAGTCATTAATCAATGCAGCTCTACGCAGTATTTTCATGTCCTCCTTGGTTTTTGAACAATCTGTAATTGTAAAGGAGAAACAAGTTTTATAAAAAAAAAATAAAAAAAAAAAATTCATTCATGCTAGTTTCCATGTAAATTGATGCAGTATTTTCTTTTTATACAAAGAGTCAATCTATTTCCATCTAATTAAATTTATACTTCTAGTTTATCCACAATTTTTCTATTAACCCATTGTTATCATTTTCATTTTCATTTTAATTTTATATACTTTCTTCAACACCAAATATAACCTTTATAGAAAAAGGAGTCGATAGAAACTAGAAATAAAATTTATAAAATGATTAAGAACTAATAGTGCTTAGTAGTTACTAATTAGTACGGGTCATTGTGGTCCAAATTAAATTAATTTTTAACCTATTAATTAAATTTAATGCTAACTTTAAACCTTTTAATTTTTAACTAAACTTTTTAATTGAAGATTCAAAATAAGTTAGTTTTAAAATTTTAAATTTCAAATATTATAAACTTCTTATGTGCTTATATTGTTACAATAAACAAATTATTAATTTTTTTTTTTTAAGGAAGCCAAAAAGATTTTGTTAATAATTAATATTAATTGAATAAAAAGTAAGAGAACTAAAATATTTTGTTGAAAATTGATATCAAGGTTAAGATGATCAAGTAAATATATAATTAGAGTATCAAGCATAGGTCATACTTACCAGATGATTTGTTGCAATCCATTTCTTCTAAGGATCCTTGGATTTTATTTAGGAACTCTACCATCAGTTTATGGCCCTGCTGAGTTGCTACTTGAATGGGTAACATTTGGTTAGCTCCTTGAATTTTTGGTAACTCGTTGTTCTTCTCAAACATTTGCTTGGCTAGTCTCACATTTTCGAAAGTAGCAATGAGAGAAAAAGTGGTGTCGCCATCAGTATTCTTAATAGCTAAATATTCTCTCTTCATATATTTTATTAGTTCTTCGGCAAACTTAAAGGACTGTGTTGCAATTGCAACATGAAGAGCGGTGTCCTCTTTCTGTGATATCCTAGCAGTCAAATATTTTGAATTTTCAATTGGATCTTCATTCAAAATATCTTGGAAAGCTGTGTTCCAGTCATTCCTCCGTATAACCATGTACAGTTCTTCCAAATCTTTATTTATCCTTGGATCATCTATAAAGGTAGGTTTCCATATAAGCAACTAATTCATATATTCTAATTGATTTTAGTATAAATTGATAGAGCGATATTAACTATATGAAATGTCTACCCCAAAAAAAAAAAAAAAAAAATTTATTTTAAAGTATTTTGTATCTAGTTATAATTGTCATTAATTTTTTATTTAAATGTTTATTTTATCCTGAATATATTAATTAATTAATATATATAACAATTAGGTAATTAAAAGTATTGTTTTTATACAATAACAGGTAGTTAGAAAAGAAAAGAAAAATTAACTATTCATATATCTCTTAATTTCAACAAATATGCATTATATTAACAGAGGATGGAAAATAAGTGATATATATATATATATATATATATATATATATATATATTCTAATTAAATAATTTATTATGTATTATCGAAAATAATTTAATTTTACAAAAAGAATCTTCGGTTTAGATTTTAACACTTGAAGCCCTTTTTTTTTATAGTCAGATAATTTTCAAAATCATAATCCATGAGAAAAAAAATAGTTTTATATTAATTTCATTATTGTGAGAATACATAATACATCCCCTTTTCTTATGTTTCCACATATTTATTCCTCCCTTTTTTTTTTAAACAAAATAATTAAAAGCAACTTCTATTCTCTTCTCAACAATATAAAAATAAATTTAATTTATCTACATTTCTCCTATTTAAAAGAAAACATTAAGCCCCCTCAAAAGAAAATTTTCATTCCACCAATGTATACTAATATTAACTGAATAAAAAGTATAAGAAAAATAAAATATTTTGTTGATGACTAATATTAAAATTAAGTTAATGAAATAAATATGCAAGTGAAGTATCAGGATTAGTGCACGCTTACCAAACAAAAATACTCTATTCCTCACATTTAGAAACAATCTGTTGCTATCTATTTCTTCCAAGGGTCCTTGGATTCTATAGAGGAACTCCACCATCTCTCTATGCCCGTTCTGAGCTGCCACATGAATTGGTAACATTTCCGAATTTCCACGTATACTTGGTATTTGTTCATTCTTCACAAAAATCAACATGGCAACTTCCACCCTTCCATATAATGCACCAACAAAAAAAGCAGTATTGCCATCAGTATTTTTAATAGTCAATTGGTCTTCTGTCATATTCTTTACCAGTTCCTTGACAAACAAAAAGGAGTCTGCCTCAATTGCGTTGTGGAGAAGGGTGTTCCCGTCCGCTGTTGTCGTAGCACTAAAATAGTTTGAATATCTCAATGGTTTTTCCTTAAAAACATCCCTATAAGCTGTGTTTCAATCGTTATCCAATGCAGCTCCATACAATTTTTTCATGTCTTCCTCGATTTTTGAATAATCTGTAATTGTAATTTGTGAAGGAAAAAAAAGTTTTGTAAATAATAATAATAATCATTCAAGTTAGTTTCCATGTAACTTGATACAGTAATTTATATTTATACAAAGAGTCAATCTATTTCTATTTAATTAAATTTATACTTCTAGATATCCACAATTTTTCTATTAACCCATTGCTAACATTTTCATTTTCATTTTAATTTTATATACTTTCTTTAATACCAACTATAACCTTTATAGAAAAAGGAGTTCATAGAAATTAAAAATAAAATTTATTAAATGATTGAGAACTAATATTGCTCAATAATTAATACTAATTAGTACCGATCCAAATTAAATTAATTTTAAACCTATCAATTAAATTTAATGCTAAATTTAAACCTTTTAATTTTTAACTAAACTTTATAATTTAAGATTCAAATAAGTTAGTTTAAACTTTTAAATTTCAAATATTATAAAATATATATAATATTTGAAATAACTTTAAACCTTTCAATTTTCTGCTAAACTTTTTAATTTAAAATTCAAAATTAAATTATTTCTAATAGTTTAAAATTACAAAATTGTAAAATATTTATATTTTGGAATGTCAACGTTGATCTCCTATGTTAATGGGTACTTCTTATGCCCTTACACAATTAAAATAAGAGTGATGCTATGGGTACTAATGGATGGGTACTAATTTGTGTACTAACTAAAGCATAGTATCCGTACTATGCGTATAGTATGGGTACTATACTTTAGTTAGTACATAAATTAGTACCCATCCATTAGTACCCAAAGTATTATTCTATTCTTAAATGATACGTACTTAGCGTGGGGCTAACAAAAGAAAAAGCGAAACACGTGCTCCTCAAGTGAATAAAGTGTAGCCAAATAAATGATACTTAGCGTGGGGCTAACAAAAGAAAAAGCGAAATACGTACTCCTCAAGTGAATAAAGTGAGCAAAAGCAAAAATTACAAGAAGTGATTAATAAGTGGAGATGGAGCTATCAACCCAATCACTTTTAAAGTTATTTGTCTTACGTGTAACTCATCAATTGGTCAATAAACGATAAAAGTTACTCAGAGAATAAACTTTAAAAGAATTAAAGTGATGATACTAACCGACAAAGGTTTGATTGGTATCTAATCAAATTATCATGTTAACTTTGTTACATTTGTAATTCCTCTTGACAAATTTATTGAATAGAATAGACCATTGTAACCATTATTTTTATTGACAATTTTTTTTTTTTTAAATAAGTTAAAAAAATTTATGGACAATTTTTTTTTTTTTTTGAATAAGTAACAAAAAAAAAAAAGCATTTATGGATAGATTATTAGCCATAAATATATATATTTTTTAATGGAATTACAAAGGAAATAATAAATGCAATAAGTGACACCAATATGTTTAGGTAAAGATATCAGGGATCCTATAAAATAAATAAAATGGTCACATGGTTTGTGATCAAGTTTTGATGAACATCTTCATTGTAGAATTATATCTAGTGTGCTAATATAAATCTTCTATATTTATTTCCTTAAAGAACAAAGAGCTTTAAAGTGACATATCAATTTCTACCCAAAATAAAATAAAATAAAAAGAAAAAAAAGTGTTTACTATTGAGAGATTCAATTTCACGCATGATTGTCTTAGGATCAAAAACTCTTCCGTGCATTTTGCTGTAATGCAAGAAACTAATAATTAAACAAGTATATATATTTTACTTGCATTTATGTGACATATTGATGTAGGAAAAATATTGTTAAATTATGATTTGCTTTTGTTTCCCTTTCTTTATTTGATTTTCTTATTTATTTAGGTTTCATGTTAAAATTTTAAGTAGTTTTCGATTTTAATTTGGAGTTTAGTTTATTTAGAAAGTATTAATTTAGATAAGCTTTATTTTCTTATTATGTTGTATTTGTTTTCCTTTTTTCATTGGGATTTTTTCTATTACCTTTAGGAATAGTTTAGTATAAATAGGTTTGTTATTTTACAAACAAAACAATAGCTTTTCAATAACATTTCTTGATGGTTCCTTTGCGAATTGTTTCGTCATAGATTCAACATTTTCTTGAGGATTCAAACATGTTGTTGGATTCGAGCTGCTATGCTAAAGAGTATCTAGTGCCTATCCAATTTCCGCTGCATCACATATCATCATCGGCTAATTGTATGCAGCAATATGTATATAAGGCTTTCTTATAATATAGAGTTAATCAAGAGCAGAATAAGAAATTTGTGAAATTAACAATCAATAAAAGTTTAATATCTATTTTAACCCTCGCATTTCATAATTACATAAAAACAAGAGAGATTAATGAAAAAAAACAAATTAACGCAAACTTAGGAAGTTTATATCTCATCCGCCTTAGATGTTAAATGGTATTCAGAAAATGAATCTTACTAATAAAAAAAAAAAAAAAAAAATACAGCATTCATTGCAATGTCAAAACGTACCATCCATTTTTTTTTTTATAAGATGAAGCAATCACAATGTCAACATTTTCTTTAATTGAGGTGCTTCCTGATGCAGCAACGTAATCCTTAGCTTCTTGATTTATTTGCCGTTATTCGTGGTAAATCTACAATGAACTTTATAAGTATTAGGTAATGAATTTTGTAGCATAATATGAACCTTATGTTTTGATTGGATTCAAATTGGTTAATTTAATGGTTAAACTTGACAAAAATTAATTAATAAATAGAATGATATATTGAAATTTCACGATAAAACAAATAGCCATATATCTATCATTTCAATCTATTATATCTTAGATGAAATAGAAAGAATTTTAACGGTTTGGGTCCATGTACAATTTAAAAAGTATGTGGCTTCGTTGTGAAGTCATGAAGTCAAGCGGAGTCATAAATAATCTATTCTCTTTCAAAGTGACGGAGATGCTAAATGATGATAACATTTCCTAAGAAGAATGCGGGATTTTTGCAATTTCTGTCTTCTTAAAGGAGAAATATTATGTCTAATTAAATTCGCATGTGGGACATATTAAAGTTGTTCTAAGTTCTTTAGCAAAGTACTCATCAAATTCTTCCAAGTTTGGTTATTCATATATTGTTTCAAAACGAAGACACAAACTTAAAAGAATTTGACTACTTTTGTAAAGAACTTGGAACAACATTAATATGTCCCACATTGGTTTTAAATAAAAATGTTTATATATTTTGTTATGCCTGAAAAAGCAGGGCTAACATAGAGCCCGGTCAGCGTAAGTGGTCAAAGCTTAGGTAAAACCTGCAACAGTTCAAGCGCAGCCACATCACGTAATGACGTGAGCAGCATGCTTATGTCAATGTAGTGGGTGTGTGCCATACTAGCAAAAGACTAGAGAAGGTCCACATGTCCAATCCCTGCACAAATTGCATAAATCACTCAGCAAGTGGGCAACGGGACGTAAAGAAGGATTTGCACAGAAGTCTGACCAACTCACAGATTTAGTAATTATTACCCCAATTCATCCCAGTATAAATAGAGAGTCCCTCTCCCGTTTGTAGGATTAGCTAATTTCTCTCTAGAATAGCATATATACATACTCTTCCATTTTGTTGATGAAGATAAGGACATGGATGTCTAAAACCAATCCCATATTGCTGAAGATACTTAGAAAATGATTTAAATTCACCTACCCAATCAGTTTGCAAACACTTAATGGTAGTGCCCAATTGTTTTTCAATAAAAGCATGGAATTGAACAAAAACATTACAAGCTTCAGATTTCACTTTAAGTGGATAGATCCAGGTGTATCTACTATAGTCATCAACAAAAATTATGTAATATCTAAAACTTTCGCTAGATAGAATAGGGCAGGTCCCCACAGATCAGAATGTACCAACTCCAATGGCTGTTTTGCTCGAGAAACAAAAACAAGAAATTGACACTGCTGTAATTTACCAGAAACACAAGCTTCACAAAACTCACGCTTATTCTTATCTCTAGAATGTTTTACATTCAGTTTATTCATTACAAAATGAAGTGTTTTATCACTTGGATGCCCTAATCTAGCATGCCATAGTAAAGTGTTCTTGTATGATGCAGGGAAAGTAGAACAAGCAGGTGTATCACTAGATACATTTGTAGTCAAACATTGACTTTTATTAGCAACTAAAAAAAATTATCTGTAGGCAAATCTATTGACGCTGAAGCAGTAGTTGAGAGTGATGATAAACCAGCAAAAAGACCACCAGTTGTAGGAAAAGACAATCGATATAAGCCATCCTTAATAGTTCCTTGAAGCAACACAGCTTGGCTACTTCTATCCTTTACCAAACAATAATCAGAATTGAATTCAACTATTACATGATTATCCTTAGTAATCTGGGAGATACTTAGCAGATTTTTGGAAATGTTAGGAACACATAATATATTCCTAAGGTGTAAGATTCTATGAGATTCAAGAGAAGGTATCATCAATGTACCTGAGTGTGTTATAGGCAGAGAACCTCCATTTCCAACCTGAACTTTTGAGCCTCCTGTATATCCAATTTTTGCCACCATGTTTGCTGCATCAACTGTCATGTGGTTCGAAGCCCTTGAGTCCATATACCATGATTGATCATTGATCATTTGAGGATGTGCTATGTTCAGATTACTGGTTCTAGAATTGACAACACCATCAACATTACTAGAAGATACAGTAACACGACCAGGTACATTATTTTGAAGAACAGATCCATGCGAGTTATGCTGATGTTGAGATACTCTTGTAGATACATTATTCAAGGACGAATGTTCAAATCCAGAGTAATCATGAAAACCAGCAATTGAGTGATTAAAAGAAGGTCTAACCGAAAAACTTGTTCTAGCAAACAAAGCCTGAGCAGATTCTACTGACTGTTTTGGAATAGAATGTTGAGTTGACTTAACATTTTCTTCTTTATTAATTATTATTATTATTTTTTTTTTTGATAAATTAATATTGAAAGCTCTTGTACATTTTCTAAACCAAATAACTAATGAACTGCTTATAAAAAAGCTATATTTAATAACTTTTTTCTTTTATAAGCTCTATTCAAATAAGTTTATTAAATGGGCAAGCGAGACCCATAGTCAATAGGTATGACCTATTTGCGAGTTGTCATGTCAAGGTTGTGAGAAAAAAATTGTGAGATTAAATTGTAAATATAGTATTACCCTTATATAAATTAATCTTTAACGTAGATGAGAATGAGTATATGAATGGAAAAAAGAGGATTTAGATTTTGTAATTAAACATACATAGATTTACATTTTGATTTAGATTAAGAAGTGTCATGAATTTTACAAGAGATCCTGAACAAATAATGTATGTTTAGCTCCAGCAGAAATAAATGTGAAGAGCAATTCAATGCTTGCGGATTCAAAATGAAAAATAATTTATGCAAGTCTCAAGGACACATGAGCAGTAAAGCAATTCCTTTCTACCTACCCGGTCAAAGATTTCAGCAACGCCCATGAATGCCAAGCTTAGTAATCTCGTGGTTCTATTTAGTCTGTTTCATTGTCTGGTGTGCTTGAGCCTTGATGTATAGATAAATGGATGAATACTGATGTAGCGTAATAGAAAGATAGATCCATTCATCACCAGCCTGGCACATCAAAATGTATATAAACAGTTATGTAAGCTTCTGATTCAATTAATGAAAATTCAGCTCCAAGCCTCATTTTACTCTTGACTGCTTTTCTCTGAGTTCTCTCTTCTTCTCTTCAACGACTAAGAATCGTTTCATAACCAAATTATTTTAATTTTCTAGGTCACCATTATATTACAAATGTCATTCAAATGATATTATTGAGAAGTGTGGGGCTAATTAGGAATAAAAATCCAAATAAATAAGTGGAGCCATTAATGAAAACTAGTAACATGTGTGATCAATGATTTTACAAATGTCTCTAAAGCAGAGATATTAGTAAGTGGACCGATTAGCCAAAGTGTGGGGCTATAAGCATGAACCACATGAACTTAATTCCATATTTTATGGATAAGTGGAGCCATCAACCTAATCTCTTTCACATACAAAAGCACCAAACAATAATTTAATTTCTACATATATGATGCTATATATTTATTACATCATAATAACTTCTAACTTATGATTGTATTTGAAAAGTATCTATATGCAATGTCTTTCATTTTTATTTAGCATTTATCTTGTTTATTATTAAGATTATTCATTAATACAACATTTAAATTGTATTATCACTATATTGAATAATTTTAAATACATCTCATTCAAATTTAATTTTTGATGAATACTTTTAGCTCTATACTATCCTTATTAAAAAATAATAATAAATCATTTGAAGAGGAGATATCTGAAAATGGAAAAAAAGAAAGAAGGGAAGGAGAAGAGAGATGAAAGCAAAAGAATAAAAGTTAACTTGATGAAATATATATTAGCCACAGAAAAACACTTTATAATAAAAAATAATTTTAGTTTTTAAAAATATTTATATACCTTTTAAAAGGATGCATATATCAAATATCATTTGGATAATAGAGAAGTGGTTTTTATTAACTTTAAGGTCATAATCTTTAAGATATGGAAGAAAAGAGAGGCAAGAGGAGCCGCTCAAGATATTGATACTGTCAGAGAATGCCTAAAAAAGAAAAGCAATGCAAGATAAAAAGAATTGGTGTATGTTTGTATTATGTATTGTAAGCCAGTGCAATGGGTAATTTATACAAGTTTGTGAATATAAAATAGGAAGACAATCCTTGTAATCATTCAGTCAATCACATGAATTAGGTTGATTAATTGAAGCCATAATCATCTTCTTAATCTCAATAATGCTAAGATCAAGGGAAAGTTGTAAGATTCCATTCCATATTTCCTCATAATCAATAAACTTGGTTCCGATAAGGTTGTGGAGATTTCATATCAATCCATATATATGACAAAACAAACACCATGTGAAATATTAATGCTCTAAAATGACTAGTCCACAAGGACAAAACAAGCAGAATGTGTGAATCAAAAGAACTTAAAATAAATTACAAGGATGCATATATTAACTATCATTTGGATAATAGAGAAGTGATTGTTATAAGGTTTAAGGTTATAATCAAGAAACTTGGGTTCTGATAAGGTAGTGGAAATTTTACATCCATCCATATATATATGACAAAACAAACACCATCTGAAATATTAATGCTCTAAAATGAGTTGCCCACAAGGACAAAAACAAGTAGAATTTTTTTAATTTAATATATGGTTTTTTTTTTTTTTTAATAAACTTCTTTTACAAAAAATTTTTCCATTAAATTTTCTCAAGTTATGGGTGACAAAGTTTCAGTTTCAAAAGTTACATATACGTAATTGTCATAAGCCCTATTAGAAGATAAACACAATAATTAAATTATAGTGACCAAGAAAAAAACATCAAATAACAAATTAAAGTGACGATACTATAGAAGAAAAGTTTGGTTCGTAACCACATAGAAATAAATTAATCTCACTATTAATAGCTCATTGGTACTTTCATAGTAATTAATCTCGGACCGGTACGTGCATATATTCTCAGCTACCAATTGTCTTTGTAACATGAGTAATTAATCTTGAGCCCTTCTCACTTTGATAGTAGAAGGAGATAAGGTAAATTTCCATGATTCCATCCATCCATAGCCATAGACGTTAAATCTCTTCTATATGTCTTATTATAAGATATAGACAACTCATAAATGATATTTTCTTTGATAATAGAAGGAGATAAGGTAAATTTCCATGATTCCATCCATCCATAGACATTAAATCTCTTCTATATGTCTTATTATAAGATATAGACAACTCATAAATGATATTTTCTTTACTATTTAAGTGGAGCCATTAGCCGAAGTGTGGGGCTATAAGCATGAATCACATGAACTTGTTTCCATATTTTATGGATAACTAGGGCCATCAACCTAATATAGAAAACTTATACATCAAAGTTTTACATCCAATTATCTATATATGATAAATGTTCTTAAATACTTATTAAAGTATTCACAATAAATTAATTTATATACTTAATTTTATAAATACAAAAAAGAAAAGAGAAAGATACACAGAATTGTTACAAATCATCATGCAACACATTTTCACATCTTTCCAGACATATTTATTAGATGATACTGAAAGTCTGGGGCTCAGGAAAAATCATATACGATACTTAATATACTAGGCCTCAAAATCCATTAATTATTGTACAGATGTCTTTAAAATAGAAGCAGCTAGATAATGTTTTTGACAGGTGTCGGGGCTAATTAGGAAGAAAAATCCCAAACACGTACACCTCCTCAGTCCTACCGATACCATCTAATGTTTGTTTTAAAACCCTAAAAAATTTATAATGCATCTTACATACAAAACATAGAAAATCATTTGTGAACATGTTAAGATAATCTAAAAATAATTTTGTTTTTCCCTTATAGTATAAATGATTGATCAGTTGAAAAGATAATTAATTGAGTAATACTATTCATTCCGAAAGATATCCTAAAATATACATCTCAAATTATGTATCGTCTTATTTGATAATATCGTGTATTTTATTGGCAAATAAAAGATAAAGATTAAACTTCAAAGATATTGAAGTGATATAAGATCACTTTTTTCAGTATCTAAACAAAGATTCACTCAAAAGAAATATCCGGAGTGTAGTTTGCAAGTGTCTGTAAATAGATGCAGCCTGCAGGCAGATGATATTGATATGTGTGGATGCAGGAAACAGCAAGCGAAACACCTCCTCAAGTCAAACTAAGCATGAACCAAATAATAATATTTAAGAAAGATAATGTTAAAAGCATACATTTAAATTATTATTCTAATTGTAAAGTACATTGAGTTTCTTCCCATCTTTAAAAAGACTCTTCACCAGAAGACTTGAAGAGTAAACAGTTGTTATTGCCAAAACGCACTACATCTTCAATTATATGTTGAAGTTTCTCCTGATTCAATATTGGGACTCTCACATGGTGGCAACCTTGCAGCCAAATGCAAGATATTGTTCCCTTCATTATGTTAAATAAACATTGGACTTATTCTCGCTGTTTTCTCTAAGTGTTTCTTTCCAATTTCTGTTTTCTTTCTTTGGGTTGTTGAGGCATAATAAGATGTCTATTTTACAATTATTGTGCAACATTATTAGAGTAAAAGAGCTTTTGCTAAATGTACAATTGTCTTTAAAATAGAAACAGCCAAGATGACATTGACAATGTGGACCTTGTAACAACTATATGTAAAAATTTAAGAATAATACTAATTTTATAAAAAAGCATACAAAAAGTCATACAAAGAGTTAAATTTAATCCTTGAAATTTATGATTATCTTTTTCTTTCTTTTTTTCCTTTCTTTTAAGGGTTAAATTTAATTCTTTGCATGACTCTTTATTTTTTTTTTTTTTAAAAGTTAAATTTAACTTTTTATATACTTTTTTATAAAGCTAATATTATTCAAAATTTAAACTGTAGGGTTATCATAAGTAAGAAACACATGACTTTTATCTTACACTTCATCCATAAGTGGAGCCAAATCATTTACATTTATCGTATCATACCTATTACTCATTCCTTATTATTGATAAATGTGGAGTTAAAAAAAAGTCATATATGATACTTAATATACTCTTAAGTAAAGGCTTCAAAATCGGAGAAGCATTAATTATAGTACAGATGTCTTTACATAGAAGCAGCTAGGTGATGTTATGGAGAAGTGTGGAGGCTAGTTACGAAGAAAAATCCAAACACGTACACCTCCTCGGTCCTCGCCGATACCATCTAACGTTTGTTTTAAAAGATAAAATATTTATTTATTCTAATGCATATCAAAAGAAATATCCGAAGTGTCTTTTCAACCAAAAGAGGAAAGTCATAAAGAATGACCTCGAAATCAATAAGTACGAATATGTTTACAAGTGTCTCTACATAGAAGCAGCCCGCAGGCAGCTGATAACAATAAGCACTAAATAATAATTTTTAATTTTTAATGCTATTCATTTTTCACATTATTCCGACGGTGATGGAGAATCTGACACTGCAGGATGATAAGAATACTTTTATCATTTTATAATATTTTAACATATTGAGATGTTTATTAAGTTAACAAATTTAGAAAGATTTTTTATAAATTTTTAAATTTTAATTTATAATACTCTGACTTTTAACTACTTAATATTATTTTAAAAATTCTATCCAAAATAATAAAACTAACAATAAAACAAACAGACTCAAATTTATTATCCAATACTAAAAACTAAAAAGATAATGGTAGATCAACTAGTAGTATTCTTTTCGATGAACAAATATCTTAAAAGCATACATTTTAATTATTATTCTAATTGTTCAGTACATTGAGTTTCTTCCCATCTTCAAAAACAAGACTCTTCACCAGAGGACTTGAAAAGCGAACTACTGTTATAGCCAAAACGCCCTACATCTTCAATGATGTATTGAAGTTTCTCCTGGTTCAATATTTGGGACTATCAGATAGTGGCAACAGCCAAATGCAACATATTATTCCCTTCATCATCCTTGTTCTGGACTACCAAATCTCTAAATGATCCATCCTAATGTATGATTTTAAAGATTTTACGGTGGCGATACAGGACAACAAAATGAAATATGCTGTAATGAAATTTTCGTCAACTTCAAATATCAGATCGGATATGCACCAAAATTATGTTTAGAAACGCAAGGTTTCCTTGTTTTGTAGCCTCAAATAGTAGTGGCCAGGGTTTTCTAATAATTTCTGAAATCTTGGAGTCATCCAAAAGCATAATTTGTTCCCAAAAGCTTTTGGTAAGTTCAAATGCTGATTGGAGAGTCTCTTCACATGTAACTGAAAAAGCAAATATGATTTAAGCTAAAATTAGTTTACTAAAAAATGCAAAACTACTGATAAAACAATAAGAGAGCACCATAATATGAAGGCACTACAAAATCAAATTGAACAAAGCACACATATTTATGTTTGTATGAGATCAAATGCCAGACATTACGAATTTCATAACCATACTGATCATAAATTTTATAACTTCATCACACTCCAATGCCACCAAAACAATTAAATCCTACAATCTAAATTTCATGACACTAAACCCTTAAAAAAATCCAAACCTTTAACCAACAATTATCTTCATACACTTTCCCTTATGTATAATCCAAAAACCTCGAAAATGCTCAACACCACATATAACTCTTCAGCAAAACAACACACACAATTCACTAATTGATTTATAAGCATAAACAAACTAAAAATTAATATCAATTTACCTCTTTTCAATAGCGATTGTCCATGACGAACAACAAAGCGTTCTGATTTTTTACTCCAACTTCACCCTTATACAAATTAATCCAATGCGAATATGGAATAATCAAATCCTTCACAAGAGACCCATGGTCACGCATCAACCGCCTAAAATCAGAAACCAACAGCACCGCATTCTGTATCCATCCACTACCCTTAACATCACAATCAAGTCACCCGCTAATCACATGGTTCAATCGATTGTTCCTCCTCCAATATCCTGCTTCTCCAGCCACTCCACCAGCTCCTCCTGCATCTCATTTTCGCTGTACTGGCGAGCCCCACCTTCAGGCGCCGGCCCACCTCCATTGTTCATGATCAAACTCAATGAAGAAAACACCAGGACGAAGAAAAGTTCCGCCTCTTCAGGATCCGTCACCTTCACAATCGGAGACCCCACACTTTCCCCCTTGGGTCAACTCAGATCCGAGAACAAATACCACTCCCCCATATGCTAGTGACCCAGGTATTTCAACAATGACACATCAGCACCAGGCTGAACCGAATCCCCACGTGCCAAAGCGTGCTGCTCGATGATGCCGTAAGTGAACTTCTTGGGAAGATCGTTTCATTGTTTACATGACAACTGCAACGCAGAACTGATCAAGTCAAATGATACATATGCCAAAACTGGTATGAACAAGTTTCTCAGCTGTCAAAATTGATTTGTAGTCATTGGTCGGCTGGGAATTTGTGGAATATTCTCCACCTCAAAATCCCAGAACCCTTTTTGAATATATCAAGTCAATTTCCCAAATCATCCTTTCTTTGAAGTTGTGAATCTGTTGTAGCTCCATTCCTGTTCTGCTTCTCTTGTGGAGCATCGTTTCCACTATGTGGTTGCTTGAAAGCTGATAAACAAGAGAAGTAGGAAAGTACCGAAAACTAGTTGCAGTTTACAGGATAACGAACGCAATATCATTGAATTGGCAAATCGGCACATAGAAGAACGAAGAAAGGAAAAGACACAGGAAATCTGAGGTTAGCCACAGTTACACCTTAACCATATTCCTGATGGTGCCAAAAACATTACAATAAGAAAGCAGTATCCTCAACAAAGATATTAGGAATAGCACTATAAAGAGCTCCCACGAAAACTATGTACCAATTAATTGATTGAAGAAAACACATACAATGAGATCTAGGTATAAGATGATCCATCATTTTAAAGAAAAGACTAGGCACCAAAAGCATACAGTAACTATTACAGGTAAAAGGAAAACACCAATTTACAGCTAAGTATTACATTCACCATAAAGAGAGAGAGAAAAAAAAAAAAACACACACACACACAGAGAACAAAGGATCTTAAAAAATGAGCAGCTTGTGTCAGTGGGTTCATAGGAAGAAAGTCAGATAAGATAAGAACAATACTCACATTTGATAGATGATCCAGCAAGACAAGTCAGCCCTGAATTTGTTTTTGCCTCAGCCAATGGAATTGGCTTCTCCTTAACAGCCATGCGGACATTCCAAACGTGTATAACCCCATCTGAGGATGCCGATGCCACTAGATATGGGTCATCAGCATCACCACCACCACCACCATCATTCTTAGAAAGCACCAGAACACCTTTCACACGGGCAGAATGAGCATCTCCAATGCACTACGCTAGCTTCCCACTGTTTGCGTCCCAGGCTATCTTACTACGCTCCTCACCACCATCTGTTAAAATATAAATAAAATTCAGGAACTAAAAAGAGAAAAATTAACATGCACAAAATCGAAAGAATTATCTTTTTCAAGATGCCAAAACAGATTATAAGCAGAGAGTTGTTTAATACTGTGTTTCACCACAGAGTTCCCACCTTAAACTATATCAGTGTAGACTCAACCAGTGAACTTCTAAATCGATTTCAACTCATATAACTTCCTACTCTTCAATTCCAACAACCCAAATGAAGCATAAATCTAATATGCATTTGCTTCAGGCGTAAAATAACAACTTCAATCAATCAGTTAAAACAATTATTAGTCAATTGATAACAACAAAACATATTCACCAAAGGATGAAACTAACCTCTCCAGGAGCTGCACAAAGAACCCTTTTATTTCCCTCCAATTCACACAGCAACTTTGCATCTTCAGCTTGATGAACCCCGATTTTCTCCTCTGTAACCATAAAAAAATTATCCCCACTCAATCAAAATTAATCAAGCTCGCTTATTTCCCCAATTTATGATAAAAGCTCCTCCTCCCTATCACCAAATTAACCATAGCCAAGCACTCGTCTCTCTCCACACTCAACGCGAGCTTCCCAGAAGGATGAACGGCCAAGTCATTGACTCCCTTCTTGTGGGCCTTAACAGACTTCAAAAGAACAAAAGGGTCGGCGTCAAAAATCGAAACGAACCCATCGGCAGACGCGGCGAAGAGGTTACGAGGTACAGAAAGATTGGGCGGAGTGTAAAAGGCGAGAGAGGTAACGGAGGAAGAGTCTTGGAGGTGCAGAGCGCCGAGAGAGGCGGAGGAGGAGAGGTCGTAAAGGTGGATGGTGTCGTCACTGGATCCGGAGGCCCCCGCGGTCCCGGCAACGGCGACTGTAGTGATGGGGGCGAGGTGGGACGGGTAGGAAAAAAGCTGGGTTAGGGTTAGTGTTAGGGTTGAAGAAGAAGAAGAGTTTTTTAAGGGTTTAAGCTTATAACCCCAGATGAATTTTTCGTAAGAACCTGCAATTAAACTCATGTTTATTGTTTCTTCTCTTCTCCTCTTCTGTGTGTAAAAAAATTGAAGTATAAGGTTTTGTTAGGGTTTAAGGAATATGATCAAGGTTGGGGAAGGTAAATTGAACCGTAGGATCAAATCAACGGTCCAGATTAATTTCAAAATTAGTTAGTAGAATCAAGACAGCAGCCTTCTGTAGTCTTCAATATATTTTTTCTTAGAATTTTAATGTATATTTTTCACATAATTATTATTAACATTAGAATTACAAAATCATATAGATTGTAAAGTATAGACAAGAAAAAATTGTGGTCACAATTCAGTTAATTAAGTTAGCATTTTGCATTTCTGCTTTGCTAAACCAAACAATATAATCAATACATGGTCGGAAAGGGAAACTTCCTCAAATTTGGCATTCACACTTCTCGGACTGTTCTTTCTTATGTCAACAGTTAACACAATGAATAAAACATTTTAGAATTCCTTATTATCCTCATTTATTCTTTCTTTCTTTATTATATTAAAATAGAGAACTATTGGCCCATTCTAGGATAATTAAATATGAAACAGTGGCAAACCACAGTGCTTACATTTATTAGATTTCTACTGGATACTCAAATATACAATAAAGCCCCAATTTAGACCGTACTGTAATGTAAGCCAAAGAAAATGGTACAGTATGAATTTCAACTGAATAATTCCTTTGAGCCTGGAAAGAGAGTTTGAATAGACTACTACATAATTTTGACAGCATATATAGAAAGATAATCCAATCGCAAAATGCAGAACATGGAAACTTATACTATATACTTTGTAGAAGTAGTTACAATATGGAATCCACTATACTGTAAACTTCACAAAGCTAGTAAAAGAAGTGATGGCTAGGACGAGAGAAAATGCTTGACTTATATAAATGACTAACTGTATCAGAAAAAAGAGGGAACTAAAGTAGGGCAAACAAGGTGACAGGAACACAAGCTAATGAAGCAAATGGAATAGCTATTGACGAAAAGTCATCACCAAGAACAATGAAAAGGGTGGCTTCAAATGTTGCCATCATGGTGGCAATATAGATAAGGAGGGTTCCGAGCCCTATTATCAATCTGTTTGGTATTTAATTTAGGAAATCTTCTTCTGCATAACGCGAAGTGAGAATCGACAAGAACGTTAATATTGTAGTGGCAGAGCAGAATAGTGCCAATGCATTTGACACCGCAAAAACCAGAAATGGTACTTGATGTAGAAAGGAGGTCAGCCTGTAAGATTGTTATTACCACCAGGCACGGTGAAGGCTGCAGCAAACATCACAGTGGCAATAAGCGTCGCAACAAGCATACATGAAGATGTTGTGTCTTTCATCCACTTTTCCCCCTCTTGTAGAAGTTTCTCATGTTCCTCCGAAAACAAAATATAAGGTGTTTTCCTATCTAAATTTTTGGACTCTCTATAAGATGGTTGGACAACCTTTTCAACTTCCTGTGATTCAAAGGAAATTATACAAAGATTCAAACCTGGAAGCTAATGGTAATAACATTAATAAAGTCAGTAGAAAAGAATCAATATCAATAAAGTGTAAGCCTAGTATTTGAACATCAATTAACCTTAAACCAATGCAACTCTCGTCGAAGTTGCAAAGCTGCTCAAAAATCTATTTTGAGTCGACTAGGAGGTGCTAGCTTTCCAGCCAGATGCAACATGTTATTGTTGTTTTCATCTTTATAAGCTGCTATCAGATCTTTACGAGCACCGATGGCATGTATGAGAGTAAAAATATTTTTTTGTCGATGAACCACCGCAATATGAAATATGCTTTGACTATGATCATCAACCTTCCAAATAAGGTCAGGACACATTCTAATCAGCATAATTATGAACTCAACATTCCCTACTTCCACAACAGTAAACAACAAATGAGAAGGTTTCTTAAGTAGTTCTCCAATTTTTGAGTCATCTAGAAACAACACCAGTTTCCAAAGTCGTTTCACCAATTCAAGAGCTTAGAGATGTGTTAGCTTTCAGTTAAGGACTGCTCTTATACCTGGCACTGACACGACAAAGAACCATCACTTGGAGATGTTTTTTTCTCAAAATTTAGATAGTCTAGTGTATAATTAATAATCATGTAAAGAACAATCTATTTGCTACTATAAGAAAAAAATGTTAAAACCATGAGAATGGCCAATAATGGAGTTACTAACATGAGTAAATGCACCTCTGCCAAATTCCAAGCTAACTCCCACTTACAAATTCCAAAGGTTTTCTTGCCGATACATGAAGAGCTGTCTCTCCATTTCCATCTCGAGCTATAGCTAATTCAGGATGATGATGAATTAAGTGTAATGCCACATCTGGCAAATTAACATGAGATTCTCATTAAAGTTTGTTCAAAGAGATAAAGGTTGCAACATTATCTTTAGATCAAAGAGTGAAACAAATTTTACAAAACTAGAGAAACAGACCGAGAAGGAAAAGGGTAAGTTACCATAAAGGGCAGTATTGATGACAACAACAAGAAGTTTGATTCGATTTTCATCTTTTAGATCAGTGTCCTTGGTAACAGAATAAAGATACCAGACCATTTCTTTGTGGCCTAACAAAGCAGCAATACACAATGGTGTTGCTCTCTCACTACCTAGGATTGATGGAAACTTTTTGTTCTTATTAACCATCACTTGTGCAATTCTTTTGATTCTAGATGTAGCAGCAAAATACAGAGCTATGTTCCCAACCTTATTCTGCAGTGCCTCTCCCAAGTCAAATTCCGACCAATAACGACCACCAAAAGACTCACCGGTCTCCCTTCTTTAATACCCTCAAAAGAATGGACCGAGTTTGCTCTCTGTTTGCCAGCAAATTGAAAAATATATTTTTTTGGGTGGAAAAGTGATACTTTAAAAGTACTTGGGTGAGAAATGTAATTAAGCCATTATTTGGGTGGAAAAAAGTCGTTAACTCGTGCTTACATTTACTAGATTTCTATTGGATACTGAAAGGTACAATAAAGCCCCAATTTAGACAATATTGTAAATCAATGCTGCAATTTTTGCATAAAAGAAAATCATGGTAGAAAATATACCTATGATAATAAATTTAATTACATCCATTGTGGAACCTTTAAGAACCTGATTATTCTACAAATGACTTCATTCTTCATTTTGATAGCATATATAAAAGATAATTCAATTGTAAAATGCAAAACATGTAAACTTATATAATATACTTTGTTAGAACTAGTTACAATATGGAATCCACTATACTGTGAACTTCACGAAACATTATCTAGATTAAGCTAGTAAAAGAAGTGATGGCTAGGATGAGAGAAAATGCCAGACCTATATAAATGACTAATTGTATCGGAAAGAAGAGGGAACTGAAATAGGGCAAACAAGGTGACATGAACACAAGCCACTGAAGCAATTGGAATAGCTATTGACAAAAAGTCATCACTGAGAACAATGAAATGAGTGGCTCCAAATGCTGCCATTATGGTGGCAATAAAGCTAAAGAGGGCTGCAAGCCCTATTATCAATCTATTTGGTAATGAACGCAGGAAATTCTTCTACATAACACGAAGTGAGAATTGACATGAACATTAATATTGCAGTGGCAGAGCAGAATATCACCAATGCATCTGATGCTGTAAAAACCAGAAATGGTACTTGGTCTAGAAAAAGAGATCGGCCTGTAAGATTGTTATTGCCACCAGGGACGGCGAAGGCTGTAGCAAACATCACAATGGCAATAAGCGTTGCAACAAGCATACATGAAGATAATGTGTGTTTCATCCACTTTTCCCCCTCTTGTGAAAGTTTCTCATGCTCTTCCGAAAACAAAATATGAGGTGTTTTCCTATCAAAATTTTTGGACTCTTTGTGACCCAATGAGTTCGTCCAACTGCATCTCATCCAAATTTCGGCATTCTTCAATAGAGGTTGCCTTGAACATGAACTTCATAGGTAAGGAACACAACACTTTCTTGACAAGTTCAGCATCAGTATAAATCTTACCCTAGGCAAAACATTCATTTGTGATGTCACACAACTGGTCATGAATATCAGTGATAGATTCATCATCATGCATAAAGAGATTTTCATAATCAGTGATCAATCTCCTAAGTCTAGTCTTTTTAACCGTGTTATTTCCTTCATTCTTAACTTGGAGTCTGTCCCATGCATCTTTAGTCTTTTCATAGTGGGCAATATTTTTCATTTGGCCAATACTAACAGCATTAAAGAGGGCATGAAGAGCCTTTGAGTTGAATTTTGACTCTTCCAACTCAGCCTTGGTCCATTGATCTAGGGGTTTTCCTTTACTACCACCAGTTTCACTAACAACTTGCGGTTCTTTCTAACCAACAACAAGTGTTCCAAGCCCTTTCATTAATAGATTTTGAGAAGACATTCATCCTAGGTCTCTAGAAGGAAAAGCTAGTTCCCTCCAACAACAATGGTTTGTGAGGAGACCCACCTTTACTAAAGAAACTCATGGCGATGTGGTCACACAGTTTGAAATGAGCAGATCTGCTCCAAAAGACAAGAAATAAACAACAATGCAAACAGACACAAAATAGACTTAAGACTTGATAAACAAACAAGGATAAACTGAAATAACTTTTCAGAACCAGCTCAGATACCAATTATAAATTTTAAGGAGGTTACCAAGTGATTAAAACTTATGGGAATGGGTTGCTTGTTCATTTTGGTGCAAATGAGTTGTGAGAGACATAAACAAAACATGCATCAAAGCAAGTAAAGAACACACTCATTTTTATAGGGTTCGGCATCATGCCTACATCCATAGGACTAAGTCCAAGGGAAGCAAATTCACTATGAAATATTATGAGTTCAAATGCAAAGCAAGATATATAACCAAAGTTGTAAAACACTCTCTGTTTTCTACCCAACAACTTTATCTTCTTTGGTTGAACTTCAAGTCCTCACAACAAGCTTCATGAGCACAACATCACCATGTTGAAATTGAGCTCCTCTCAAGTTTCAACAATGAAAACCAATCTTCCTTACACACAAGCACTCATCAACATGGAATTAAGTTCCAAAGTCATCACACAAGAACAAGAATAAAAGGTATATTGAAGCCTTCCAAGGCATAGTAAGAAACCTTACCCTAAACGAAGACCTCAAAGAATATTCAGAGAGGAAAATAGTGGTATTCAGATCTCTTAAAGAAAATGCCAAAAAATTATGAATATATAGAGTTCAATGCATCAAGGCTTGGGGGACAAAAAAGTTAAATATCAACTTTTGTGTTTTTCTTTTTGTAAAAGAAACTTGGGACCACAAACAAAAGTAAAACACCATTTCTTACACCACGAATAATACGTGGACAAGTGGAAAAGTACTATAACAGAATATCATAAAGGAATATAATTGTCCAAAAACAAAACGGGTGCGTGTTGTGCTTATGAGAAAAGTATCTGCTAGATGCATTGTGACTATATAGACTCTGAAGTACCCACACTGATGAAGGTAGTCACATTTAGAGAGAGTGGCCACGCTGGCAAATAAAGCTGAAGATTGTGCAAGACTAAAAATAGAATTATAAGATGACAGAAACACTTACAAAGATAATTGGAAAGTCAGTGCTCAAGCAGAAAGCTAAAAAATGAGTAAGACATATATATTGATTACTGAACTTTGGTATGCAGCACTCAAAAGTCAAGACTTAAACTCCTCATAGATCTCTTTCAGAATTGACAAATATATCCATAAATAACTAATTTGTTTACATATTTGTGGAAGTTTGATACAAACTGAGCTCACGTTTGTCTAAAATGAAGCTTCAATGCGCCTACTTTTGTTGAGTATTACATTATATTGAAAAAGGGTGAGGGCAGTTTTTGACCAAAATGAGTCAAAATTTTGTTCTTGTAAGTAACGAAAACAAAGAGTTGCCAAGTTAAATTTTCCCAATTTATATTTTATATTATATGGATTACACTTAGTCAAGATATAAGTTTAGGAGCAGTCTGGGTTAAAATGTAGTATTGAATAGTAATCAGAACTAAAAGTTATTAGTCCGGGTTAAAATGATAGAAATCAAAGCTGAGTAGAAACGTAGCGTTTTGTATCTACGGCTATAACAAAGGAAAGTCGCGTATTGTTTTGTAATTCACTTAGACAGTTAATGAAAATATCTCAATTCTCTCTTCGTTTTCTCTGTTTTTCTCCCAAATCCATTCTAGAATATTCTTCCCACACTTTTATGATAAGACTCCCTGTATTTAAAGAAGTTATATTTGGAAGGGACATAAGATCGATCTCACCCATTAAAACAAACATAAATTGACAAATATAAACTATTATTAAATGAAAATTGTTCCAATCACATATCTTTTGAGCACATATATCTACAACAAGAGAACAACCTATTACAGCATTTTCTACAAATATTAAACAAAATGTACATTCAATAATCAATGAACATATAGCAGCATCCAATAAAGTAATAAAAGAACGCATACCAACATTCCTTCAGAAAGTTCCAACATGCTGAGTCCTGCCATTTCTCAACTATCTTTGAAACAAAACTGTTTTCGAAGGTCAAACGGGCTACACCATAAAAGAGTTGCAGATGTTGCTTGGTGAATGATATGACAGGCAAAGAAGCAATGATGCTAGCAAGAGTAGGAACCCAAATCTTTCCATGTTTGAAGACAATGAAAATAGTTGCACAAAACACCACCATTACTGCCGCTATTGATAGGAATAGTGTTGACAGTCCAACAACCAAATTCCTAGGCAACATAACAAAATCTTCATCTGTATATCGTGTGGTGTAAATGGATAAGATTGTTAGTATGGACCAAGAGGATGATGCCAGCGCTATTGCATCTGATATCACAAAAATTATGAAGGAAACTTTCCGAATGAAGTGAGGAGTCCCTGTGTCATCTTTGGTGCCACCTGGCACCGTGAAAGCTGCAACAAAAGCCACTGTGGTAATAAGTGTTGCCACAATCATACATGAATTAGCAATTTCCTTCAACCCCGTCTCACCCTTATTTTTTAATTCTATTATCTTCTTTTTATGTATATCACTAGGAGTTTTCTTCCCATCCATTTTATTTTTGCTTTCAAAGGCATGGCTTGGATCCATAATCCTTTCCTTTCCACCTCCTACATTTATTGATACAAAAAAATCTTATGAATGAACAAAAAAAATTGTTTTCTACTCATGTACAGAAGAGGGATGTAAATATTTACCTTAAACCAAAACAACTCCTGCTGCAACTGGAGAGCTACTCCTAATACATTATTAAGTTCTTGCCTGTTATACATCATGGCATCTTTCCAGCCAAATGCAAGATATTGTTTTCTTCAGCATCTTCTTTCTCAAGTATTGATTTCTTCAATTCGGGTTTTATGTCATGAATAAGTTCCAAGATTTCCTTTTGGCGATTCAAAACAGCAATATGAAATATGCTATAATGGTTTTCGTTAACTCTCAATATCAAATCAGGAAATTTAGAAATAAGAATGTATAGAAAATCGGTGTTTTGTTGTTCGGATACATCAAATATTATGGCCAAGGGCGGTCAATAATTTATGAAAGGGGTTTTCTCAACATCCAAATTTCCAAAGCGTTTAAATCATTAACCCGTTCCAAAGCCATTTGACTAATTCATGTGCTTCTAGGGGCAATCTTTCATGGCGGACATTGTTGCTACCTGAACCTGTGAGTTTGTTGAGCCAACTTTAATTAGTTCACAGAAAAATTAAGACTTTAGAGATGCTTGAATTTGAGGAAAGACATATCTAATAAAGATTTAGAAACAATCAAAGCGAAAATAAGAGACTATTAAGTGATTGATTTTGTAAAAATGATTTTTAATTAGTTAAGAATCTACAAAAAAAAAAAAATAATAATTAAGAAATTAAGTGCAACTTAACCCTTGAAGAAAATAAGTAATTGACGTTGAAGAATTACTTGAGGGAAAACATATGTACAATCTAATTAAATTTTAACAAAATAAAATAAGAGATTAGTAGGTTTGTAAGGTCATGGTGTCAAAATGGAATGTAAAACCCAAGGGAAAACATACTACATTATCCTTATTTAATATTTTGATTGAAATTTTATCGTTTTGAATATAATTATAATTCATTATATTTGTTCATTAGTTTATTTTATATAAAGAATCTAAAAATTATTCATATAAAATTTTAATAAGATATTTGTCTATAAAGTATTTGTTTATTTAATTCTAAAATTAAATTATATTGTAATATGATCAAAATATATAATATTATAGCAAAAAATTGAGTTAATATAATTTATTGTTTGATAAAAATAATGTAATACCCTTTTTTAGTCTTTTTAACAGTAAAATATACTTATAAGTCATATTTTATCAAATGAGTCAAGTACTTATCAATCACTTACAAATACTTTAACCAAACACGTAACTGTTTAAATTTCAAATGTTTATAAGCTCAGATTATCTAATTTTCATAAGCTCGACCAAACAAGCTCTTAAAAAGTAGAGAGACTAACCTTTTTTATTGGAAAAATCAGATTGTCGAGACAAGATATGCAATACAGTCTCCTTACTGGATTCCCCATGATCGAAGGCCAATTTTAGTTTCTCCTTCAGCAATTTCCGTGCAAAATCTGATAACACAACAATCAAAATCACGAGGGATAGCTTAATTCAACCCTAAAGTAAATTAAATTCAAAGAAGAGTCAATTAATTAAATTGATAAAATAATAATAAAATATGTTATATATATACAATTTATTGCTTCTTTTACTTCTATACTGAAATGAAAACTAGGGGTTTATATCAATGTAAAGAGAGAGAGAGAGAGAGAAATTTAGGAGGTTTCCCTAACCCTATCTTTTAGTTTATATCCTACGAGGTAAAAGTCAATTAGAATTAAGATATATTCTTAACTAGCCCAAATATTAGCAATAATGCATGCTTACCATATTTGTCGATTCTTATCAAACTGTGAATCAGTTTTAAATGATCCTCTTCATTTAAGTACTTATCCTTCTGGGACATAGAAAGGAAGTTTTCACAAAGGAACTTGACCACCTTTTCATGGCCAGACTGAGCTGCCATGTTAATGGGTAACATCTCATTAGCTCCACGGATACTTGGTAATTTTTTATTCTTTTCCCACATCTGCTTGACTAGTCTCACATTGTCAGATGCAACAATAAGAAAAAAAGCAGTGTTACCATCGGTATTTTTAGCTTCCAAATCTTCTCCCTTCATATGTTTTATTAATTTTTCACCAAACGCAAAGGACTTTGTTGCAACTGCAACATGGAGAGCAGTGTCACCGTTATCTGTCACCCTAGCAGTTAAATATTCTGAATTTTTCACTGGATCTTTCTTAAAAACCTCCTCGTAGGCTTTCTTCCAGTCATTACTTCTTGCAGCTTCATACAATATTTCACATGCAGCCTTATACAATTCGTCAATTCTGGTTGGATTATCTGTAAAGGTGAAACAAGAACAAATTTAGTATTTAAATAATAATTCATTCAAACTGGTTATGACATTAATTGATAGAGTAAACATATTAAATATATGAACTATCTATACAAAGAGTCAACCTATTTCTACTTAATTTAAATTTATATTCTCTACTCCCATTGCTAACATTTGAATTTTTTTGTTTATATAAGAAAATAAATCAGTATATGAAGATTAACTTTATATGTTCAAGACATAAAATGAAATGATACTCATACTCAAAAGAATACATCTTTATTCACAAGATAACATCAAAACATACCAGCTGCTGGGTCTTCATGCGGAGGAGATGCCTTGAGCTCAACTATTTCTTCAGATGTAAGAAATTTAAAGAAGTAAAAATGAAAGGATATTCAAAACAGTGCATCTTTTGAAATTATAAAATAAAATAATAGGTAATTTACAAGATAAGATCAAAACTTTCTAGGATTGTCTTCATGAAGAACAAATGCGCCATCCTCAAGGACTTCAACTATCTCAGATTATCCATTTTTTGTTGCAGCTATTGTAGTACTTACTATTTCAATAGTAAAAACTTTGTGTAAATCTTATATGATTATGTAATGCTATATAAGCACAATTTTTTTTTTTTTCTGGTAGAAAACCAGAGTGATTGTTATAGAAGTTTAAAATAGTGAAAGGATATCCAATCCGATCATTTCATCTTTACAAGTGGCGGACCCATGACTTTAATCTTGAGGGGGTTGATTGTTACGGGCGGGCTAACAAGTGATCAGGCGGGCTATTGACCCCCCGTGACTTTCGAAATGATTTTATATTATGCCAAAATTTATTCTCATCTTGTGTTTACAATTTTTTGTACTCAAATACAGTAATTTGTTAAAAATTCTTTTTCATTTTTTTCTTTAACAAAACATATTTCTAAATTATTATTAAATATAATATTTCCCAAGATGTTGCTATCATAAACAATTATTGAAACCCTTTTTCTACTTATATTTATTTTTTCAGTGTTTTTTTTCTTAATTTTCTTAGAATTTTACTTTTTTTTTTTAATTATATAATTCAAACCCTTTTTTGTTTTATTTTGCCAGATTGTTTTCAATTTTTTTTTTTTATAATTTATAAATTTAAAATTCAGTGACTATAACTAAAATTTACTAGAAATGCATTGTCAAATTGATACAGGATAGAAACAAACAAAGAAAGTACAAGATTGAGAAAGGAAAATTTCATCTATCTTTCATGTCAATTGATTAAATATTTAAAGTTGTGAAATAAAAAATAAGTAACAATTAAACGATTTGTCCCTAGAATTCAAAATATTTTATATTTGTCACTTTCTAATAATAAGAATATTTTGTAAGCTCGATGTGTTGTAAACTAAATAAAATATTGAAAATCTATTGGGGCCGAATTGCAAACAAAATCTGGAGGAGCCAAAATAGGAAATTTATCGACGAACAAATACTATTATAACTCTAGATAAAGTAAATAAACTTACTGTACTTCACTTAAGATAAAAAAAATTACACTTCGTAATAAAATCTGTTTGGTTAATTTGATTATGGAAAACTTTAAAGATTTAAAAATGAACGTACATTAAAAAAATGCAACTTTAAAATTATAGAATAAAATAATAAGCAATCCATAACATAATATCAAAACATACCAGCTTCATCTTGAGGAGGAGATGTCATGATCTCAATGATTTCTTCATGAGATGATTGCTTTGGTAATGTAGTCCTTGTATCCATTACTATTTGATTCCAAAACATTTTGTTATACTTATTATGAACATATATATATAATATAATATAAAAATAAGTTTATAAGATAATATTGTCCAATCATACCATTATGTTCCTCGGGAGATGTCACATGCTCATTCTCAATTTCATGTAACTCATCCATTTGTGGTGGAATGTCAACCGTTACTTGATCAGTAGCCATTTTTGTAATAAATCCTGCAAATTATAATGTTACTTTTAATTTAAAAAAAAAAAAAAAAAGTACCCTGAAAATCCTGGCTGTAAAACTCATTTCCCAATACAATACAATAAAATATTATGAGATGTTATTGTGAATAATAGTTTGTTCAGATTGAAGTTTAGTTAAGGTTACGTTGAAATACGAGTTTACTAAGCAGATCTCAAATCTTATCATTTACTTCACAAAAAATCTTAAAGTAATTTCAAGAGCTTTTCGTGTATCATATATACTTCCGAATCTTATATATGTTGGATAGAAACAAGAAAGATGTAAGCTAGTATTCAACAAATCAACATGTTAGTAGTATAGAAATGGGTTTCAAAGATAAGAGTTACCTCTTTTGGTAGCTTGGTAGGATGCAGTCTAATCTGCAAATTAATGGAGCTTTCAAGTTGTCAAATGGAGTTCTCAAGTTGTCAAATGGAGTGTGGAGAGAATGAGAACCATACTACTCTTATATAAAGAATTAAAGACCTCAAATGTAGACAGATGGAGCCAACCATTAACTAAATGACAACTGTCTTCCAAATATATGATATAAATAAGTTGGGGCCAACTAGCAACAAAAAGCGAAGCATCGTACTCCTCCTCAAGTCAAATAGTAAGTGTAGCCAGAGCAAACACAAGAAACTGACATTTGTAGTTAAGCATACATGAACCAAACCCCACATTAAATAAACATTGGTCTTATTCTCTCTGTTTTCTCTTAGTGTTTCTTTCTAGAATTACATCATAACTTATTATCGATAAGTGTGGGGGCTAAATAGGAAGAAAAATCCAAACACGTACACCTCCTCAAATAAATTGGTGAGAAAAGTAACATGTGTGATCAAGAATTTTACAAATGTCTCTATATAGTCATCAATAGCAGGAAGTGTGGTGGATGTATCAAATCAAATTAAGTGGAGCCATTAGTCAAAGTGTGGGGCTATAAGCATGAATCACATGAACTTATTTCTATATTAAATTGCAATTCAATTAAACCACTCCTACAAAATTCTTCTAATGAAAGCCTAAAAACAGAAAAAAAAAAAAAAAAGAAAAAAAAGAAAAAAAAAGGCGAAATAGATATCTTACCTAGGTAAACTGCAGGCAGAATAAAATGTTGAGTGACGGCAAGATACCCACAATTCCACATTTCATAGCAGAAAAAAGCACGCATAGAAAGGAAATCAACATTAGACAATTGGGTGGTCAAAAATTTCTGCCAGGAAATTATTTTCTAAGCAAAGCCAAACCAAAATAAAGGAAAAACCCATGTGATTACCATGTGACAAGCCTAAGTAAGTGCAAAAGACGGAGACTGTAATATCATTCTTAAGAAAATTGTGAACATGATTCTCTATTATTCAACTTTACTCATTCATTCACATTACTCAAACCTCACCCAGTTTCAGAAGCTTACAGTGTTCATCAAAGTAATAATGTAATAAACAAAGTATAATTTAAGGTAACAAGTTGAAACACATTACAAATTAAGTAATTGTTTTATTATGAAAAAATATAAAAAAAAAAAGTTCAACAGTAGTATCACATTAAATTCTAACCAGAGTACTGTACATATGGTAAAAACATTGAAATTTCGAAATGGGTGCTGTGGTCAAACCTAGTGTGCCTGAGGGGTCTGAAAGTAAAAGCAAAAGTTAAAGGTTTAACTCAGTAGAGAGATCAGACTTATTGTGCAGAGTTCAGAGTCATCGGTGAGGGTCGTGTCAAACAGAAACCTTGTGCAGTGTTTAAAGGGCCCAGTTGAGAGAAGACAATGAACAAAATGGCGGCAAATACTGATCAAATCAAATAAGTGGAGCCATTAACGACAAGAAAAACAGCTAGATGACATTATTGAGCATTGATGGCGTCCGTGTTTGAAACTGAGTGGTTAAAACCTAATCTCTTTATTTTCATCTTCTCTTCTTTCACTAAAACGTGATTCATGCACTTCCTCAACTTTCCAAAGGATGAATTATTACTCGTACGCTTTCTAAATTTACTGCAATTTGTGGGACTTTCTGACTTAAATTTTCTGCAATTTGTGGGGACCTGACAAATTTTCTGCAATTTGTGGGGGCCTTCTGAGTAGAAACAGAGAAGAAATTAAGCAGAAGATAATAGAGAGAGCTGATACAAAATGCAGAATCGATCAAGAAAAAAGAGCGATGAGCCTTGATGATCTGCGTCTCAGGGTCCGATACTGACGTTTTACATTTTTTTTTTTTTTTAAAGGGTCAATTTAGTTACACTTTAATTAATTTTAAGGTCTATTAAATATCTTATAAACTGAATTAAGTAAATCACAATCCATACTAGAAAGATAATCTTGAAAGCTTACATTTAAATTATTATTCTAATTGTTATGTACATTGAATTTCTTCCCATCTTTAAAAAGACTCTTCATCAGAGGACTTGAAGAGTGAACTGCTGTTATTGCCAAAACGCACTACACCTTCAATGATATATTGAAGTTTCTCCTGATTCAATATTGGGACTCTCAGATGGTGGCAACTTGCAGCCAAATGCAAGATATTGTTCCCTTCATTATCTTTGTTCTGGACTACCAAATCTCTAAATGATCCATTCTAATGTATGATTTTGAAGATTTTATGGTAGCGTCGTAGCGATACAAGACAGCAAAATGAAATATGCTGTAATGATTTTCGTCAACTTCAAATATCAGATCAGGATATGCACCAAAAATATGTTTATAAACGCAAGGTTTCCTTGTTTCGCAGCCTCAAATATTAGTGGCCAGGGTTTTCTAATAATTTCTGAAATCTTGGAGTCATCCAAAAGCATAATTTGTTCCCAAAGGCTTTTGATAAGTTGAAATGCTGATTGAAAAAGAAAATATGATTTAAGCCAGCATTAGTTTACTAAAAAATCAAATATGAAGGCACTACAAAATCAAATTGAAAAAATCACACAAATTTATGTTTGTATGAGATCAAATTGCCAGACATTACGAATTTCATAACCATACTTATCATAAACTTGATAACTTCATCACACTTTAATGCCACCCAAGCAATTACCACTTTTTGATAACGATTGCCCATGAAGAACAACAAAGTGTTCCAATTTTCAACTCCAACTTCATCCTCATACAAATTAATCCGATGCGAATATTCACAAGCGAACCCTGGTCAACCCTCAACCGCCCGAAATTAGAAACCAACAATACCGCATTCTTCATCCATCCACTACCCTTAACATTGCATTCGGGTCACCCGCCATGATCACATGGTCCAACCTATTGTTCCTCCTCCAATACTCCTGCTTCTCCAGCCACTCCACCAGCTCCTCCTGCATCTCATTGTCGCTGCACTGGCGAGCCCCACCTTCAGGCACTGGCCCATCTCCACTGTTCATGATCAAACTCAACAAAGAAAACACCGGGATGAAGAAAAGATCCGTCTCTTCAGGATCCGTCACCTTCACTATCGGAGACCTGACACTGATACACAAAACAAAGGATCTTAAAAATGAGCAGCATGTGTCATTGGGTTCATAGTAAGAAAGTCAGAGATAAGAAAAGAACAATACTCACATTTGATAGATGATCCAGCAAGACAAATCAGCCTTGAATTTGTTTTTGCCTCAGCCAATGAAATTGGCTTCTCCTTAATGGCCATGCGGACATCCCAAACACGTCTAACCCCATCTGAAAATGCCGATGCCACTAGATATGGATCATCAGCATCACCACCACCATCATTCTTAGTGAGCACTACAACACCTTTCACACGGGCAGAATGAGCATCTACAATGCACTACGCTAGCTTCCCACTGTTTGTGTCCCAGGCAATGATACTACGGTCCTCACCACCAGTAAGCAGAACTCCATTCTGTTAACATATAAATAAAATTCAGGAACTAAAAAGAGAAAAATTAACATGCACAAAATCGAAATAATTATCTTTTTCATGATGCCAAAACAGATTATAAGCAGAGAGTTGTTTAATTTTAAGCCAAATGCAATACTGTGTTTCATCACAGAGTTCCCACCTTAAATTATATCAGTGTAGACTCAACCAGTGAACTTCTAAATCTATTTCAACACATAGAACTTCCTATTCTTCAATTCCAACAACCCAAAAGAAGCATAAATCTAATATGAATTTGTTTCAGGGGTAAAATAACAACTTCAATCAATCAGTTAAAACAATTATTAGTCAATTGATAACAACAAAACATATTCACCAAAGGATGAAGCTAACCTCTCCAGTAGCTGCACAAAGAACCCTTTTATTTCCCTCCAATTCACACAGCAACTTTGCATCTTCAGCTTGATGAACCCCGATTTTCTCCTCTGTAACCATAAAAAAACTTATCCCCACTCAAGTCAAAATTAATCAAGTTCGCCTCTTTCCCCAATTTATGATAAAAACTCCTCCTCCCTCTCACCAAATTAACCATAGCCAAATACTTGTTTCTCCCCACACTCAAGGCGAGCTTCCCAGAAGGATGAACGGTCAAGTCATTGTCTCCCTTTTCGTGGGCATTAACAGACTTCAAAAGAACAAAAGGGTCGGCGTCAAAAATGGAAAGGAACTCTATCGGCAGACGCCGCGAAGAGATTGCGGGGGACAGAGAGATTGGGCGGAGTGTAAAAGGCGAGAGAGATAACGGTGGAAGAGTCTTGGAGGTGGACGGCGGCGAGAGAGAGGGAGGAGGAGAGGTGGTAGATGTGGATGGTGTCGTCATTGGAGCCGTAGGATGAAATCAACGGTGCAGATTAATTTCAAAATTAGTTAGTGGAATCAAGACACTAGACAGCAGTCCACTGTATTCTTCAATATATATATTTTTTTAATTTTAATGTATATTTTTCATATAGTTATTTACTTTACATATCATATATTAACATTATAATTATTAATAAACGCTACCTAGAATTACAAAATCATATAATTACAAAATTACAAAATCATTATAAAACAAATCAATATTCCCCACTTCCACAGCACTGAGCGGCAAACAAAGGTTCCTAAGGGGGTGTTTGGTTCAGGAATGTTAGATTACTGAAAAGATAGATTATCTTGGAAGATTACTGAGAATCTTTAAGAAAATATGTTTGGTTAGTTGGTGGGTATGTTATATTAATATGTTTGGTTATGGGAATAAATTGGTGGGTATGTTGTTTAAATTACTAAATTGACCCTCTTTTAAATATTAATATAATATTATTTTTATTATTAACTTTTGAATAATTTCTTTTAACCTCTAATATTTCAGATTTAGCTAAAACACCCCCGCTTATAAAAAAACTTTAATTTATGATGAAATCACCCCCACCTCCTGCCGTCGCGAACCACGGACGGAAAAGCGTCGGAGCCCCTAAAAAAGAAGAAAATTCCGTGGGAGGCTTCGGAAGGCTTCGTTATGGCCGTTTCCGGCCATATTGATGGCCGAAAACGGCCATATCAGGCCAGATCCATGGCCATTATCGGCCAGGTCTGGACCAGACCTGGCCGTTAATGGTCAGATCCATCGATCTGGCCGGAAATGGCCAAAATAGATCTGGTTGGAAATGGCCAGAATAGATCTGGCCATTTTCGGCATCTGGCCTGATATGGCCGGAAACGCCATAACGAAGCTTCTCGGAGCCTCCGACGAAATTTTTTTCTTCATTAAGGACTCCGGCAATTTTTCGGCGGTGGTCTGTGGTGGTTGGCCTGCTGTCGGCGGTGGTGGCTGGGTGGTAGTGGTGGTGGTGGTGGGTGGCAGTGGTGGTCTGTAAATAATTTTAAATATAAGGGCATTATTGTCCAAAATTTTAATTATACAAGGGTAAAATTGAAATAGGATATTAATGTAAATTTGTTTTAAAGTAGGGGTATTATTGTCTAAAATTTTTATTAATAAGGGATAAAATTGTAACAAAAAAAGATAACCCTGGTAATCTCAGAATACCTAAGAAAATGGAGCTAATCAGATTACTTCTAATCTTACCAATAGTAACCACTATTGGTATTTGAAGATTACCGGTATCTGATATTACTTGACAATCAAACATGATAATCAAGTAATATAAGATGACATTACCCTAGTAATCCCACTTAACCCCCAACCAAACGCCCGCTAAGTAGTTCTCCAATTTTTGAGTCATCTGGAAACAACACCAGTTTCCAAAGTCGTTTCACCAATTTAACAATGAATCAGCTTTTACAAAACTAGAGAAAGATACGGAGAAGGAAAAGAGTAAGTTACCATAAAGGTTGGCCAATTGACCGATGATGTAAGAATAATAAGCTCGACTCGATCTTCATCTTTTAGATTAGTGTCCTTGGTAACAGAATAAAGATACTAGGCCATTCTCTGTGGTCTAACAGAGCAGCCATACACAGTGGTGTTGCTTCCAACTACCTCGGATTGATGCCAACTTTTTCTTCTTATTGATTCCAGATGCAACAGCAAAACAGAGAGTTGTGTTCCCAACCTTATTTTGCAACGCCAGGTCATCAGGTGTTATAATATTCACAAGCTACTGAACAAATACAATATATGTAGCTCCGGCAGCAATGTGAAAGGCAGTTTCCTGATTTCTAGTTATCCTAGCCGACTCTGCTTGTGGAATCTCCATATTTCCAGTCACCTTTAAGCGTCGTGAGATGCAAGGAAACATAAGCAGTAAAGTGATTCCTTTCTGCCTCCCCTTTCAAAAGTAATAGGAACACCATGAGTGCCGAGTTACTGAAAATATCTAAGTTCACTTTATGAAATATAAATAAATGTTAGCATACTAGAAGCTGCCCATGACTAAAACACTGCTTCTTGTGGAAAACTTACATAGTAATCTATGGCTTCTAGAGTTATTTGTGCAACAGCATTGGAAGCGATTTTGCCAAAACCTTTGTAAGTGTGAAGACTGAAACGGTGCCTTGTAACTTAAACCAATACGCTGCCATTTCAAGAATGAATCTGGACCATCAGTTTCCAAGACATCCAACGGCTGAGCTCAGTCCATCCTGATCAACGATATATAAGTAGATTTTTCTCTTCAGTTTCGTAGCATTCTATTCAATTGTTATCGTGTTAGGTTTACTCTGCTAGGGTTCATCATCTGTGCTAAAATCTTGCGTCTGTGTAACTGGTTAAGTGATTAGTTTTTTCATTCAGGTTGAGGGGTTTTGTCTCTCGGTGTGATGGGATTCTTTGGGTTAGTTTCCTAGGCTGTTAGTTACCAGGTTGGGTGATTTCGGGTATTCTTGGATCTTTTGATCTTGTGTTTGTAATTTGTAAACTGATTAACGATTAGTACAGTGAGCTTCGTTGTTTTCGGAGCTCAACGTGGACGTAGCCTTCCCAATCTTGGAAAGGTGAACCATGGTAAAATTGTGGTGTTCTTGATCTTTTGTGGATGTGTGTGTTTTGATTATAATCCGTGTTTTGGGATTGTGTTATTAGAACAGTGGTATCAGAGCCCTTTCACCTTAGAGCCTAGAGTGAGTTTGAGATCCAAATTTGAGAAAATTAAAATTCTAGGGTTTCATCAAAATTGGGGGTTTTCTAAAATTTCGAACTCTAGGGTTCTTAGGAGCTATAGGTTTTCTCCAAACCAGAAATAATCAAGAATCGACTCTGGTTTCTGACTATGAGCACCATGAGTTCAACTCGCATGGAAATTGCGCAGTACGGCGGAAAAATTTACTTCAATTATTGGAAGAAGAAAATGAGGGCCCTACTTTCGCACAATAAAGCAGGGATTGCACTGGAAAAGGATGAAGAAAAGTGGCCAGCGGACAAGTTAAAAAGAAAGACAGAAATAAACGAGGAGGCGTACAATCTGATCGTGATGAATTTGGCAGACAACGTGCTGAGGAAAGTGGATGGATTGGAGGCTCCAATCACACTCTGGGGTAAACTCGAAACTCATGTATGCCTTGCAAACTGCACCAAATCTTGCTTTCTTAAAGGGTGCACTTTTTTCATATAGAATGGACAGTAGTAAATCAATAGAAGCTAATATTGATGAGTTCTTGAAAATGACTATAATCCTAAAGGGTACTGACCAAGAATTAGGTGAAACGAGTTTAGCTATGATCCTACTAAACTCACTGACAAAGGATTACCAAGTTGTTAAGAACGCTTTACAGTATCCTGGCATTGTCCCTAGTGTAGATCTCATAATATCAAGATTAAAGGCTAGGGAGTTAGAATTAAAGGTTCATAAAAGAAGCGGGAATAATCTATTTGTAAAAGGAAAAACTGATTGAGTTAGTTCCTCTAATGGCATGCAAAGAAACTGGTTAAAGGCTAAAAAGAAAGGAAAAAGGGCTAACAAGAAAGGGGAAACTAGAAAATGTTTTCAATGTAATAGGCCTGGTCATTTAAAAAAGAATTGCTATGATTGGATTAGGAAACACAAAATGGTGAACACTGAGAGTAATGTTACCTGTGCTGATAAGAATATTACTGATCCAGAAGTTCTCACTGTGTCTAGGACAGATCAGACTCATGACTGGGTTTTAGACTCAAGTTGCTCTTTCCATATGAGCCTTAACAGAGATTGGTTCCAAGACTTTATGGGTGGTGAATATGAAACTGTTTATATGGGTAACAATAACACCTGCAGAGTGTTAGGCTTAGGTAATATAACCCTAAGGTTGGATGATGGAAAAATTGTTGTGTTATCAAATGTGAGGTACATTCCTAAACTTAAGAGGAACCTAACATCCCTAGGTACCCTAGATGAGTCAGGTTGTAGCTATAAGGCTGAAAGGGGGTGTATAAATGTGCTTAAGAATAATCATATTGTTCTAAAGGGGTTGAAGAAGAATGGGCTATACCTTTTGTGTGGCAGTTATTACCCTAAGAAAGGGAATAGTGCCATGGTCTCCATAAATCTGAATGATACTGATAAGTGGCATTTAAGGCTAGGACACATGAGTGAAAAGGAGTATGAGTATTCTTAGACAGTAGGGGTTATTTGGTAAAGATAGAATAACAACCCTAGATTTCTGTGAAACTTGTGTTTTAGGAAAACAACATAGAGGTAGTTTCACCAAAGGTATACACCTATCCAAAAACTGTTTAGACTACCTCCATGCTGACCTTTGGGGGCCTGAAAGGATTAGATCTCATGGAGGGAATTCCTACTTCCTTTCGATTGTTGATGAATTCAGTAGGAACGTTTGGGTATACCTACTGAAGTCAAAAGATGAGGCTTTATCTAAGTTTAAAACCTAGAAAACTCTTGTGGAAAATCAAACTGACAGAAGAGTGAAAGCCTTAAGGACAGACAATGGTTTGGAATTCTGCAATATGGAGTTTGACAATTACTGTAGGGATCAAGGTATATTAAGGTATAGGATAGTTAGGAAAACCCCTCAGCAAAATGGAGTTGCTGAGAGAATGAACCGAACCTTGTTAGAGAAAGTCAGGTGTCTCCTATTCACCTCAGGTCTCCCAAAAACTTTTTGGGGGGGAAGCATTGACCACAGTTGCCTACTTAATAAACAGAAGCCTTTATAGCTCTATAGGTTTCAACTGTCCAGACTCAAAATGGTCAGGAAGAGAATTAAACCTTAGTCACCTAAGAGTGTTTGGATGTGCAACATATGCACACACTAGTGATGGGAAATTATAGCCCAAGTCTATAAAGTGTATACTTTTAGGATACCAAGAGGGCACTAAAGGTTACAGATTGTGGGATAGGACTACACCAGGGGTTAAGATCATTATTAGCAGAGATGTGATTTTCAATGAAGGGGATTTCCCCTAAAAGTTTGCTAATGTTGATGCAGGTTCTCCAAGCAACAATGTAACATAACCAGACCATCTAAACACTACACCTATTGAGGTGGAGGCAACCATCAGGCAACTAGAGGATACCCAAACCGAAGAGGATCCTACACTAGAAGAAGGAAACACCTGATGGACCTGGCCAAAATGAGGATGAGACAGACGAGGCCCAAGGTCCCTTATTGGATGATCTGCATGATTACCAACTGGCAAGAGACAGAACCAGGAGAGACATAAGGCCACCAGCAAGATACTCATTTGCATAGCTGGTTTATATAGCCCTATTGGCAGGCACTGAAATACTAAGGACAGAACCAGAGTCATACTCAGATGCAATCACCTCAAAGGACAAACATAAATGGTGGCAAGTAGACCTGGCAAAACGGGTATGGACCCGCGGGTCGGTCCGTACCCGGGTAAAAAATATAGGGTATGGGTTCAATAAACTAAACCAATTTTTACTTGACCCGTACCCGTACACGGTCCAATAAATTACGGGTCATACGGGTGAACCCGTGGGCACCCGCGGGCACCCGTATAACCCTTCTATTCTATTTTGATTTTTTTGAAGAATCCCTAAAACTAAAAGTCCTTTATTCGAATCCATCTTTGCCTCTCACGCGGTCACGCCTCCCTCTCACGCGGTCACGCCTCCCTCTCACGCCTCCCTCTCACGCCTGACGCGGTGACGCCTCCCTCTCACGGAGTCACAGTCATCACGAATCCATCTCATCTCTGATCTCTCGACTCTCAGTCTCAGATCGCGGCCGCATCGGTACTTCGTCATCACTCATCAGAGAGAGATCATCGCGGTAACGAAATAGAGGCTCAGTCACTCAGAGAGAGATCAGAAGCGAAGTTCGGCAAAAACAGGTTTCTTCAAAAACAAATCATTTTCGATTATTTTTTTTTTAATTTTTTTGGGAAGCGAATGAATTTTTATTCGAATGAAGAGTTTTTGAGTTTCTTTCATAGTTGCTTATGTTTGGTTTGGTACAGTTTGATGGACCCTTATGGTTTGGTATAGTTTTATGTTTCAGTTTGTGCTTGGTTTTAAATTTTGTTGTTTGGTTACTTAGAAAGTGGAGGAAAGTTATGGAAATGAATTGGAAAGAGTAGAATAGCAATGGATCTTGTTTATATGTTCTCTTTATGGGTTTAAACCTTTAGGATTTAAAGGTGCATTTTCTACTGTGTTTAAAACGTGGTAAGTTGAAACCCAGAACAATAATTCATCATTCAATCAACTTACTGTTAATTAATAGTTGGGAAAAGCTACAGAGTTAACATAACTATAAACATGTAATTAATCATTTTGTAGTCTAAAAGAGGAATACAGGGAACATGATTGATAGAGGGAATTCAATAGATATTATTCAGCTATATTATTTATAAATACAAGTCGATATATATCTTTATTGAGGAATATCTTTACTTGATCGATCATAGAGGATACTTTAGAAAACAAAACAACAAGACACATGGAAGCCATGTAAAAAGAAAGAAGCAGGGACTCTCTCTAACCGAACTATCACAAATTCTAAATGCAATGGCAACTCCGGTAAAAGTATACGGTCCGCCACTTTCCACCTGCCGTGTCTCGAGTCCCGGCCTGTCTCTGGAGAAAGATGTGGATTTTCACTCATTTCAATTAACTCGGCCAAAGGCGAACACAAGAAGGCCGATTTTATCAAGATCCAGTACGTACTCCCTCAAATGAATTTCCTTTTTATTTTCAAATGCAGTATTTTTGTTTCTCACTTGAATGTAACAGCCCTTTGGTCAAGTACCAGCTTTTCAAGATGAGAACATCTCACTCTTTGGTAACTTTTATCCATTTTTATTTATTTCGTTAATCGATTCCTTGTTTTCCTTGTTTTCCATTTGGTATTCATAATTTATGGAATTGTGTTCATTTATGTGAGACCGAGTCTCGAGCAATATGTCGTTATATATGTGAGAAATACAAAGAAAAGGGTAATAAGGGATTGTACGGGACAAACCCATTGGCAAAAGCATCCATAGATCGGTGGTTGGAAGGTGAAGGGCAAAGCTTTAACCCACCTAGTTACGCTCTTGTGTTTCAACTAGCATTTGCGCCTCGAATGAAGCTCAAGCAAGATGAGGGTCTGATCAAACAAAGCGAAGCGAAGTTGGCAAAAGTTCTTGATGTTTACGAAAAAAGGCTAGGCGAGACTCGTTCTTGGCGGGTGATGAATTTTCTTTGGCCGATCTTTCACACTTGCCTAACACCCAAGACTTAGTGAATGCCACGATCGAGGAGAGCTCTTCACTTCTAGAGAGAACGTGGGGAGATGGTGGGGTGAGATTTCCAGAGAGAATCCCTGGAAGAAGGTGGTTGAAATGCGAAGAGTACTTGAATTTGGTTGTAGTTGATGATCTCTACTTGTTTATTTATTTTTTGTAATTTGTCTTGTATTATATGTTATTGTTTGTTTATGTGTTATTTGTTTTTTTTTTGTTCATATTTGTTTATATTCTTAATTGAATTGAATTTAGAGAAGTTGATTTAGGGGGTGTAAATGTAAAAAATTAAAACTGCAGGAATTTTGGGGGTGTAATTGTCACAATTGAAACTGTTAGGGGTGAAACTGTCAAAACTAAAAGCTGGAGAGAGAAAAAACGGTCCACCCGCGGGTCCACCCGTACCTGTATAGGGTAGGGCACGGGTCCAAAATATTAGACCCGTATATATCCACCCGTATAAGACCCGTATCCGCTTTTACCTGCACTGCTTTTATCTCCACCTGCATCTCCCACCCACCCACCCGTTTTGCCAGGTCTAGTGGCAAGCAATGATAGAGGAAATGAATTCTCTACAGGTAAATGGGACATGGTCCCTAGTTCCTAAACCTAAAATCAGAAAATTATTCAGTGTAAATGGTTTTATAAGATTAAGGAAGGTGTAGATACTAATGAACCACCAAGATACAAAGCTAGGTTGGTGGCCAAGGGGTTCACCCAAAGAGAGGGCACAGACTTCAATAAAGTCTTCTCTCCCGTAGTTAAGTATAAAACCATTAGAATGATGCTGTCTATTGTAGCTCACCAAGACCTAGAGTTAGAGCAACTGGATGTAAAAACAACATTCCTTCATGGGGATTTAGAAGAACAAATTTACATGGCCCAACCAGTAGGTTTTGTAGACTGTCTTAGACCAGACCATGTATACAGACTGCATAAGTCATTGTATGGACTTAAACAGTCACCCAGATAGTGGTATAAAAGGTTTGATACCTTTATACTGAACCTAGGATTCACTAGGAGTAAATATGATAACTGTTTTTATTTTACCTTGAAGGATGTCATGCCTATTTACTTTCTGCTTTATGTAGATGATATGCTCCTGATTAGTAAATCAAAATCAAGAATAACTGAACTAAAGTCTAGACTCAATTCTGAATTTGATATGAAAGAACTTGGAGTGGCTAAGAAAATACTTGGAATTATGATAGACAGAGACAGAACTAGGAATACCCTAAAGGTTCATCAAACTTCATATCTATAGAAGTTAGTTGAAAAATTTTGAATGTCTAGTTGTAAGCCTGTATCTATGCCTTTAGCTAACCATTTTATTCTGTCTAAGTCTCAATGCCCTGAGAATTCTGCTGAAACCATAAAAATGAAAACTGTCCCTTATTCAAATGTGATAGGGTCTGTGATGTATGCTATGATTAGCACCAGACCAGATTTAGCTTTTGCAATTTCTTTATTGAGTAGGTTCATGTCAAATCCAGGAAGTGATCACTAGATTGCATTGAAATGGGTACTCAGATATATTAACTGTACTGCATGTATAGGTTTAGAGTATTGTAAAAGAACATCTACACTTGATCTTATGGGGTTTGTGGATTCAGACTTTGCAGGTGATAGGGATAGCAAGAAGTCAACCACTGCATATTGCATCACCCTTGGAGGGAATTGCATTAGCTGGAAATCACAACTCCAGCCATTAGTTGCCCTATCATCGACTGAACCAGAATATGTGGCGCTGGCAGATGGTTTCAAGGAGGCTATATGGATGCAAGGATTATTGACAGAAACTGAATTGACTGAGAGCAAAGTGACTATCTTCTCAGATAGTCAAAGTGCTATACTGTTAAGTAAAATCCTATCTACCATGAGAGAACAAAACATGTGGACGTGAGATTCCACTTCATCAAGGATCTTATCACCAGAGGGCAGATTGTGTTAAAGAAGGTTCCCACTGAAGAGAATCCAACAGATATGGGAACCAAAATTGTCAGTCCAGCTAAGTTCAAGCATTGTATGAACTTGCTATTCTTGAAGTAATCAGAGTACCAATAGAGCTATGAGGGAATCAGATGAGGCACACTGCACTAAAAGGGAGTCAGTAAGAGAGTTAGTCTCATGTCTTCAAGACGGAGATTGTAAATGTGAAGACTGAAACGGTGCCGTGTAACTTAAACCAATACGCTGCCGTTTCAAGAATGAATCTGGACCATCAGTTTCCAAGACATCCAACGGCTGAGCTCAGTCCATCCTGGTCAACGATATATAAGCCAATTTTTTTCTTTAGTTTCGTAACATTCTATTCAATTGTTATCGTGTTAGGTTTACTCTGCTAGGATTCATCATCTGTGCTGAAATCTTGCGTCTGAGTAACTGGTTGAGTGATTAGTTTTGTCATTCAGGTTGAGGGGTTTTGTCTCTCGGTGTGTTGGGATTCTTTGGGTTAGTTTCCTAGGCAGTTCGTTACCAGGTTGGGTGATTTTGGGTATTCTTGGATCTTTCGATCTTGTGTCTGTAATCTGTAAACTGATTAACGATTAGTGTAGTGAGCTTCGTTGTTTCCGGAGCTCAACGTGGACGTAGCCTTCCCAATCTTGGAAAGGTGAACCACGGTAAAATTGTGGTGTTCTTGATCTTTTGTGGATGTGTGTGTTTTGATTATAATCTGTGTTTTGGGATTGTGTTATTACAACAACCTTATTTCATGGTTATGCCAACATCACAGCATATAGCTATGCTTGTATCATCCTCCCCAGAATATTTGACGGAATTTACAATAGATTTGATTTTCGGAAAACATGATTGTACGAAAAGGCCCTTTCCGGATCGTGATGAAGGTTGGTCATCATCATCCGCTTCAACTAGTAGTGAAAGGGCCAAAACCAAGGTAAAAAAGTGAGTATATAATATAGCAAGATCTGTGAAATTATTGACAAATCCTACAATAATTTCTTCTACTATTTGTAATTTGACGAATCATACTTGTCAAGTTTAGGAACAAAGTCAACTTCGGGAATTTGTAAGAAAAAACTACAATTTTGGATGGTACGTTGCCATAGTTTGGAATATCATATAGAGAAGAAATGAACATTTCTTCTAACATCTTTGTAGTCGTCTAATCCTGCTGATCAACCATAATATATGGAGACAAAATGCATTATTGAGTTAAGAAGTTTCGACTGCAGAATCTATTGAATGAACAAAGGGTCTTATCTTCTTAATTAGCATTACGTGAAAAAATATAGAGCAAATAAGGGAAACCAAATGATTTTATATTCCTTCTTATTAAAAGAGGAGGCTGAAATGGATGAGAAAATCATACCAACCCTGATATAAAAAAAGCCTCAAAAATAAAGACACATAGTTTTTCTTTATCCATGTTTGTATATTTGATGCGTGTTTATTATAACATGCAAAACTAGCAAGTGCACTAGTCGCTCAAGTAATAAAGTGATGGGTAGGATATCGTTCCCACGAGGATTGGTAGCAAAGCACTAAGTTTCCTAACGTTAACAAGTTGAAGCAATCGAATTTCTTGGATTGGTGGGAGCAAATTTTAATGAAAAAGAAAACAAAATTGAATCAAACAAAGAATTAAATCTTAACTAAGAAAGCAAAATGAAACACAGAATATCAATTCAAGTAAAACGGGTAGGGTTTTGACTTCGTTTGGACTTTTATGGGTTAAACCAAAGAGTTACACTATCTTCACATTCATGCGCAATGGTTGTAAATCGGATTCACTAATATGTTAACATACCCTCTCGGGCTATGTTTACCTATTCATCCTTATTAACATTCCACACCCAACAATTTGAAGGTTAATAATTCTAAATTCATTAAGCACAAGAATCCTAATTTGATTTCATTAATTCTTGAATCTATCTCTAGCATCCAATACTATAATGGTGATTACCCAAGAAGCTTAACATGAATTATTTCTCAATCTCATCATGTTCATCACATACAACATTTAATTTCAGAGTAACACACAACCAAAGCTTATTCACATGGAAATAACACAATCAAATACTTAACCCATTTCAAATCCAAACTACAATCAAAACCCTAACCCATAGAAGATTAGTTCATAGCTAAATTAACAATACAAAAACGAAAAATAGGAATAAACAAGTTAAACATAATGAAACTGAGATGAAAGATAAGAAATCTCCCCAAAAGATGAATCTTCTAGTCAAAATCTGAATCTTCCTTTTAACAATTCGAAAAACTCAAGCTTTTTCTCTAAGAAAAATGTAAAAGACGGCTAGACCTAACAAGCTCAAGCCCCCTTGGCAAAAAGTTAAGTTTTTCTTTTATACTTAGTCCAAAAACCCAGCCAAAAACACGCACACACGAAACTGTGCGTTTACAAAACTGAATAATTCGACTGCCGCCGCGGCGAACAATGAAAACTTCCACATCGTCTCTAGCCTACTTCGCCGCGGCGAAGACAATTTCTTCGCCGGGGCGAAGCTCCTTCAAAGGTTCTGAAATTTACGAACTGCCACTCTGCCTGCTTCTTCGTTCGATTCTTCGATTTTCGGCTCTCTACCTTGGAAACAAGCTTCATCGTGAGTTGTCCTGCTCCAGAACTCTCCTATCTTTTGAAATCCGCTCAATTTTGAGTCAAAACTATCCAATTTTGTCTTTATTCGCTCAAAAAGTCCATTTTAACCTGAAACATGAAAAGTAAAGAATTAAGCACCACTTCAGGTAAAAATGCACTAGAAAGTACCTGAAATCCGACAAAAAGATAAATTAAAAACTGTATAATTTACGGATTATCAATATTTACTGAATGTAATTGGCCAAAAGATCACTAAACTTTTTTCCAATGAAAAGTCATTACAAAATAAATGAAAGAGTGCCTCCAATTTGTATCTGTGCATGCTCTAACTCATTTTTCTAATGCAAAGTCATTACCAAGAACAATAAAGGCATATATTCAGAAAGTCATCGGTTCTGCAAAATACCATTGCTAGAATCAGATATGTTACATAGATATTCAATTAAAATGCATTTGCAAGAAATTTGATTAAAAAATGGGATAGATTAAATTAAAATGCATCAAGAGGTTATAGCAATTGGATTAGATAGAAATATACAATACATAAACAAGCTGGATTCTCCAATAAACTACAGGCATGTACTTATACATAAAAAGAATAAAGCATTTTAATTTTCCACACGGGTTCAGATTCAGTAGTCTTAGATAGCTTAACAACAGCACAAAAGACGAAACAATAGAGAAAATATATTTTGCAATTGAATGGTTCAGAGAAAATATATCACTTGTTGATGCGAGATTTTGACACCAACTAATCGACACGTGTGTGACGTTGGTTGGCCAAGAGACACACATGAGTATGGATGAAATATGTAGTAAATGCAGTAATGAAGGCTTTTTAAAGTGGTTCGGATGCTAAGGTAGCAAGTCCTACGTCCATTGATAATTGTATTGCTATTGTGGGGTTAGGTCGCAACAGCGGACCGACTTAAAAATGATTTGTGAAAAGTAAATGAAAAGTTACAAGAAAGTGAGAGAGATAGCTAATTCCAAGAGTAGAATTGCCGAATCCCTTTAATGAAGGGGTCTTCCCCTTTTTATAGTGAGATGAGTGTAAGTAATTATCATTAAATCCGTGGGTTAGTGTGAGTGTCAGGACGAAATCCGGTTTTATGTCACATTGCCCACCTTCCAAACTGATTTCACGCGATTTGGAGCAGAGAATGGACATGTGGGATCTCCACAGCATCTTGCAGCCCTGGCGCGCTCTTACTGTTATGACAGGAGCAGGTCACACTTCATCACGTGATCTCCCATGTCAGCCCTTGATTTCTCAGGCATAACAGAAGTCCCCTAGTTTTCAAGGTTTGAGGATCGAACCTTGGAAACTAAATCATGCTACGATTGGAGGTTTCGTTGATTCCGACCTGAATGAAAGAAGCTCAGGGTAGGATCTTCTACGAACACGACCTCGCATGACCCTTGCCCGCGCGACCTAACGGCCATCGCCCCAGTGAGCTGAGTCGCTAGGCGTTCCCACATTGACAGGTGTTCTGCTCGTGTGAGGTTCCTACAAGGTGCATTAAATGCGCTGTGCGCCAACACGTTATTGTTTTGTCAGAGCATTAATTATGCGACACACTCGAAACGAGAACCCTTATCACAGCATTAAATGCGGCGTGGGGTGCAATTAATGTGGAGAGAGGGGAATGGCGTCGTTCGAGTTTCTCAACGGAAGGGTTTTAACCGCCTTTAATCATAATCCCCTTCTCCCTGTTGATCAGCGACACGTGTTCGCGATCAAGGGTGAGAAACGGTTGCCGCCAAGGGGTCGTTTCGATTCCGAGGAGAGGTCACCGCCGAGTCATCTCCATATATAAAAAAAAACAAACTTTTCAGATGATGCCACCAGAGTTCCTTTTGCCGCGAGCGAAGAATTTTTGCAGACCAGAAGCTGTTCTTCTCCGGTCACCGTTTCCCCGATATCCGAAGCAAGAATCATCCACAGCCACGTGCTTTAAAAGGTAAGGTTCCCCGTTCTTCCCTCTTTTTCTCTCTTTCATGGTGATGCAATGGCGTTGGGTCTCCTGATGCTTCATCAGGGACGTGACGCCGGAGTCAGTTTTAGGAAATTTGTTCTGCATCGTCGTACGGGACAATCGTGCGATGACTAAAATAACCTTGTCTGTCGATGTTGCAGACCGCGGAATGGAACCCTCGGCGTCCAGACCCGAGGAAGGAGCCGGCTCGTCTTTGCGGGATGTTCCCGCGGACGCATCCTTTGACGTCTTCTCGGTTCTCACCCGAGAAGAGTTCGAGAGGGTAAAGAAACAATTCGGCGTCCGCGTGGAGGTGTTCTATGACACCACCCATCTGTTGCGGCGTCATTCTGATGGCTTGGCCGTGATCTCCGAAGAGGTCTTCAAGGGTAGGGGGTTGATTCCTTTCCACCCTTTCATCAGGTCGGTCCTGGATCACTTCAGGATCGCACCGATGCAGTTGACACCTAACGCGTATGTCATCGCTGTCGTGATGTACATCGCCTCTAGGGAAAATGGTCTGGGCGAGCTAACAGCGGTGGAGCTCGTCTGCTCCTACTATCTTAAGAGGAGTAAGGACAATGACTCCTACTACTTGTCCTGGTGATCTACGATCACCGAAGGGATACATAACTATCCCAGTAATGCAGGGGCCTACGAGATGAAGTTTTTCTTCTTCCTTTACGACGGCCACTGCCACTTTCAGGAGCCGAGTAGGTTTTTTTTTTTTTTTTTTTTTATGATTATTAGCTGGGCATTTCGCTTTATAACGACCTGCTTTCCTTGTGCAGTTAACAAGACAACCAGTCTAGACCTGCTCGCTGACGCAGATCGGATAGTCTCCTTCGGGTTTCTGCCAGAGGAAGCTCGTGACGCGAAGAAGCTCATGACGACTGCGAACTTGTGAAAGTACAGTTTTTTCAACCAGGAGGCGTCTTTAGAGCCCCTAGAACGTAAGTCTGGTCGACTGACATTTCTGGTCATGAAGTATTTTTGCTCTATTTGCTAACATGTTTGCATGCAGCGACCATGCCTCCAAAGGAATCCGACCAACCTCGACGGGCACCATTCAACTTTCCCCGCTTGAAGAAAACCAGGGCGACAGAAGCTGGTCATTCCATTCTGGTTCAACCTGTGTGGACTTCTGCGCCCTCGCGCTCGACTGAGGAGGTGGCGGCCAGGGGAGACGCAGTCGCTCAGCCACCGCCTACCCAGCCATCTCCTTCTCGCCCAAGGCATAAGACAATGGCACAACGATCGAAGAAAAGGAAACAGATTCGGGCCGAAGAGTCAGAGACCGAATCCGAGGGTGATCAACCCTTGAGGTCGCAGCAGGTGGCCAGAAGAAGGTCGGGCAAAGAGCTCGCCAAAGAGACGGCCGCTGTCGATAAGGCGAAGGGCACCCCAGTGTTAGACGCGCTAGGGAACTTGCTCGAATACTTGCAGCCGGTGGTCTACTCCTTGCTCGAGTGCGGACTATCGGAGTCGTACGATAAGTTCGCTGACATAGGCGACGTGGAACTTATGACCACGTCGGTTCAACATTTGGGAAAGGTGAGCGAACCGTTTTTTGAGGTAGAGCTCGTTAGCAATGTTTATCCTAACTTGTTCCTTGTCCAGGCTCTGCTTGCCATGCAGATGTCCCTAGAGAAGGCACGGCTGGGAGCCGCAAAGGGGGATAGCGACCTGAAAGGGGAGGTCACAAAACTAAAACAAGACCTGGAGGCCGTCAAGACTGAAAGACAACTGTCCGTTGATGAAGCAAACAGACATCTGAACCAGAAGAACGCTGCTTTGCCCACGGTGGACTTCCAGAAAGCAGAGCTCGAGCGATGTGCCGAGGAGGTAAAAGAGCTCCAAAGAACAACGGCTCAGCTCTCTAAAGAGGTCGGAGAGAAGGACCAGGAGCTTCAGGCGACCTTGCGCAGGCTCAGCGAGCTGAGCAGGAGGTGGAGGCTTCCGAGAGGAGAAGGCAAACTCTTGAGGTCGAGCTCCAGGAGAGTCAGGGTAGAGTTGCTTCCCCGACCGAAGAAATTAGGATCCAGGTAGAGGAGGTCGAGAACAAGGCCGTCGACTAGGCGATCGGGTCCATTTATGCCCTTCGACCAAAGAATCTAGATCTGGGCATGTCCGACCTCCCGAAGGAGTGGCAAGAGAGTTTGCAGACTTTGGCGTGGGAAGATGATGAAGCGGCGGCGGTTGCTCGGGGACCCGATGAAGCTGGCGGCTCGAGTCAGGCTTACGAAAAACCCCTGGCCGACTAGCCCTAGAGGTCGGGCTTTTAGGAAATTTTGGGGCTGTTAATTTTGTAATTTCTTTTGACCTTAATGAAATATACTTTTGACCATTACAATTCTTGTTCGTTTTATTATACAAGCTTACAGTAACATATTTGCACGGAAAATATTACAAGCGAACTGTTACAATGAACAGATAACATCACAAAGGGAGTATTCCATAAAGTAAATTACAATTAAGTCAAAAGAGTTCCGGGATTACTGGTTATGTCCGAAGGTGTTCGGCATTCCAAGCTCGGGGTACTTTGGAATCGTTTAACCTCTTAAGGTGATAAGTCCCCGGTCTGATCACCTTGTCGACCCAGTATGGACCTTCCCAGTTCGGGCCTAGTACCCCCGCACTTGGCTCTCTGACTCCGAGGATAACTTCTTTTAGCACAAGGTCACCGACCTGGAAGTCTCTTCACTTGACCTTTGAGTCGAAGAACCTCTTCGCACATTGCTGGTAGGCTGCTATCCTTAGCGAAGCCTTGCTGCAGTGTTCTTCAACAAGATCTAGACTGACTCTCATTAGCGCTTCGTTTTCGACCTCATCGTATAAGTCCCTCCGAAGAGAACCAGTTCCTACCTCCATAGGAATCATTGCTTCACAGCCATAGGCTAGCGAAAAAGGCGTTTCTGAGGTAGAGGTCCTCGGAGTTGTCCTGTATACCCATAGGACTTCGGGGAGGTCGTCAGCCCAATTTCCCTTGGCTGCCCCAAGTTTGGCCTTTAAAGTGTGCTTGATGGTCTTGTTGACAGCTCAACTTGGCCATTTGCTTGCGGTCTTACGACTGAGGCAAATTTTTTATGGATGCCCAGCTTGTTACAGAACTGCTTGAACTCCTCGTTGTCGAATTGCTTTCCATTGTCCGAGATGAGGGTGTGAGGAATTCCGTAGCGGCACACTATATTCTTGAAAATGAAGTCTTTCAGTTTTCTGGTCATGATCGCGGATAGCGGTTCTACTTCCACCCATTTTGTGAAATAGTCTACCGCGACCACGGCATACTTGACTCTCCCTTTTTCGACCGGCATGGGACCGATAAGGTCGATCCCCCATATGGAAAATGGCGAGGGGCTAGTCATTGTTATCAGCTCGTGAGAGGGGGCTACCCCAATGTTCGCGAACCGCTGATATTTATCACACCTCTTGACAAAATTGTGGGTATCGTCTTGAATCCGGGGCCAATAATATCCCTGGCAAACAACTTTGTTCGCGAGAGATCGTGCGGCAGTGTGATTACCGCAGATCCCTTCATGAATTTCCCTCATGATATAATCTGCCTCTTCACTAGTCACACATCGGAGGAGATGGGCATTGAATCCCTGTCTATACAGTTGGTCCCCGATGAGAGAATAACGAGCAGATCTTGTTCGCAGGACCTGAGCCTCGACCTTGTCGTCGGGCAAGATCCCATCCTTGAGATACCGATAAATGGGAGTCATCCATGAGATAGATTCTATTATATTCACGACTTGCTCGGTCGGGCTGATGCTTGGAGCTTCGATGATCCGAACAGAAATGTTATCGGGTGCCTCTAAGTCTAACGATGAGGCTATCTTCGCCAAGGCGTCCGTTATAGAGTTGCTATCTCTGAGGATCTGGGTGATTGTGAAGTACTTAAACGGCTCGAGCGTGGCCTTAGCTTCTTTCAGATAATATCATATTCTTTTCCTTGGCTTGGAACTCTCCTAGAATTTGGTTGACGACCAGCATTGAGTCACTGTGGACGCTGATCGCAGTTGCGTCCATATCTCTGGCCAACTGCAATCCAGCAAGCAGGCTTCATACTCAGCTTCGTTGTTGGTCGCCTTGAATTCGAACCGCAGGATGCCGTGAATGCGAGCCCCTTCGAGACTCAAGAGAAGGAGACCTGCACCTACCCTCTTCCTGGTCGACGATCCGTCGACATAGAGGCTCTAGGTCGCCAGGTTCTGAAAGGTCTCTTGGATGGCTTCACTGGGCTGTTGCTCTGAATCATTTGGAAGATAGGAGAATTCTGAAATGAAGTCAGCAACAGCTTGCCCTTTGATGGTGGACCTAGGCTTGTACTTCTGGTCGAATTGACTTAATTCCATGGCCCATTTGAGCAATTTACCCGAGCCTTCTGGCTTCTGGAGGACCTGCCTGAGGGGGTAATTAGTCATTACGTGGATCATATAGGTGTGGAAATAGGGTCGTAGCTTTCTAGAAGCGATCAGCAGGGCATAGGCTAATCGCTCCATCTCTGGATATCGCGTTTCAACATCCGACAAACGCTTGCTTGCATAGTGCACAGGCCATTAAACTCTTTCCTCTTCTCGAACCAGGGCTGCACTGACCGCGAACTGAGAGACGGATAGGTATAGGGGCAAAATTTCTTGTGGAAGAGGCTTGGAGAGAAGAGGTGGCTTCCCAAGGTGTTCTTTTATGCTTTGGAATGCCTGTTCACATTCGAGAGTCCATTCGAATTTTTTGTTGGCCTTCAAAACTTGAAAAATGGCAAGCAGCGATCTGTTAACCTTGATATGAAGCGACTAAGTGCCGCTATTCGCCCGTTAAGGCTCATGACCTATTTTTTCTGGTCGGGCTTTCCATATCGAGCAGAGCTTGAATTTTCTCGGGGTTGATTTCTATTCCCCGCTGGTTAACCATATACCCTAGGAACTTACTCGAGAATACCCCGAATGAACACTTGAGCGGGTTCAGTTTCATCCTGTACAGCCGGAGGATGTCAAACATCTCTGCAAGATGTGCTACGTGATCAGAAGCGACATGGGATTTCACCAGCATGTCATCTACGTAGACCTCCATTGACTTGCCGATCTGGTTGGAGAACATCCGGTTAACCAGTCGCTGGTAGGTCACGCCAGCGTTCTTGAGGCCGAAGGGCATTACCTTATAGCAGTACAGTCCCCGATCTGTAATAAAAGATGTGTGCTCTTCGTCCGGTGCATACATCGGAATTTGATTATATCTCGAGTATGCATCCATGAATCTAAGCAGCTCATGCCCCGAGGTGGCATCGACGAGCTGGTCAATTCTTGGCAGGGGGAAGCTGTCTTTGGGACAAGCTTTGTTGAGGTCGCTAAAGTCGACGTAGGTCCGCTACTTGCCATTGGGCTTCTTTACCAGGACCGGGTTGGCAACCCAGGTCGGGTAGAGTGCCTCTCGGATGGATCCGTTGTGGGGGAGATTATCCACCTCTAGTTTCAGGGCGGCATATCGCTCCAGATCCATCGCTCTTTGTTTTTGGCGAACTGGTTTGGCTTCACTATCGATGTTCAGTGCATGGCAAATGACATCCGGGCTGATTCCGACCATATCTGCGTTCGACCACGCGAACACGTCTGTGTTTTCCCTGAGAAAACTAATCAGGTCGTTAGGGAGCTGAGAGTTTAGATTTTTACCGACCTTTAGAACCCTGCTCGGCTCGTTCTGGTCGACAGGTACCTCCATAAAGTCCTCAACTGGCCCACTGCAAGGGCCATCTTGGATGTGAGGATCTATATTATCCTCGACCGGACCAGGTCGTGGTTCGATCCGACTGATCGCCATTGCCTGTCCGTGATTCCCCCACAAAGTGCATTTTCCCTTGCATGCCATCTGAACTGCTTTCACATAGCAATCGTGCGATGCGCGTTTAGACCCGTTGACTTCCCCGATCCCCGTCGGGGTGGGGAATCTTCATTTTTATATGGTAAATTGAAGTGACCACCTTGAACTGCCTTAACAAAGGTCTCCCTAGGATCCCATTGAAGGCTGAGAGGCAGTCCACTACTAAGAACTCTATTACCTTGGTCACTTCATCATAGTCGCCCAGTGTGACTGGGAGTTAGATCGTACCTTTGGGGAGTAGATGGACTCCCGTGAATCCATACAATGGAAACGAAGTGGGCTTCAGGTCGGCCTGGTCCAGATTCATCCTCTCGAAATTAGATGCGAACAGGATGTTCACAGCACTTCCGTTATCCACTAACATCCTCTAGGTGTTATAGCGCCCTATCAGGGGAGTGGTTACAAGGGCGTTGTCGTGGGGATGATGTAACCTGGCCGCATCCTGTTTAGAGAAGGAGATTTCCACTTCCCTGTGAACCTTTTATGGTCGTTGTTCCGCACACATCACTCTAATGAGGTCGTGATGTGCTCGCGAGCGTACCTTTCTTGAGCACCTTGTAAGTTCCCAGTGAAGTGCGGTCCTCCAAAAATCAAGTTGAGACTGAACACACCTTTCCGATCACGACGCTTCTTACTTGGCTCCCCCCGATCTTTCTCTTGCTAGGGAGCAGAGTCGTCAATATACTTCTTGAAATGCCCCTTCTTGATGAGTTCCTCGATTGCTTGTTTCAGTACACGGCACTCATTGGTATGGTGCCCGTTATCCCTGTGGTAGCGATAGTACTTTTTATTATTTCTAGCTGTCACAGGAGTTTTCATAGGCTTGGGCTCTCCGAGGAGACTAGCTTCTTCGGACTTATCAAGAATAGTCGATACGCAGGTGTTCAGTGGGGTATATTGGTTCCTGTTGCGATCGCGACGAGGAATGGGAGCATAGGATTTTCTGGACTCGTACCTTGGTTAATTTCCTTTTCGCTGATCTTCAGCGGCCCCTATGCGATCAGCTTTTCTACTTTCCCTTCGACCAGACATACTACCCGGAGTACTCTGGTTGCGATGGCGAAGTGCCGCCAATGAACTTTCTATTCGGAGGTACTTCTCCGCAAGGTTGTAAAATCTGGTGAGGGAAACATCGTCCTCAGCTTGTAATTCCTTCCACAGGTCAGTTTGTGGGCGAACTCCCGCTATTATGAGTGTTCGGATGAACTCTTTGGGAGCATGAGCCACCTTGTTAAGTTCCCTGTGAAAACGATCAATGTAGGATTGTAGGGATTCATCCCTTTCTTGTCTTATGTTGCTGAGATAGCTCAAAGGCAGTGAAAACTTTCGATTTGCTTGGAAATGCCGTAGGAACGTCGTGCTCATCTGAGGCCATGAACTGATCGATCCTGCTGGGAGTGACCTTAACCACCGTTTGGTATGAGAAATTAAAGTCACGGCCAAACAGTGGTATTTTGCAAGATCCGAAACCTGGTGAAGCTCCATTAGGTCGTTAAATTCATACAAATGATCCTGCGGGTCATGGTTCCCATAAAACGGTCGCATATCGGGCATCCTGAATTCGGATGGGAGTGGAGCAGCTAACACTTCGGGAGAAAAGGGAGATGCAGATGCGACTTGGACCTGTTCGTTTTGTTGCTCTCTCAGTCTGTCCAAAGCTCATTGCAGCTTCTCAATTTGTGGTAACGGGGCCGATTGGGGATTGCTTTCACCCATGTGAGTTCGGCCCTCACGATTATGGTTCAGGAAAGTCCAGAGGTTGGACTCCTCTTCGCCTCAGCTGGCATTTCCGGTCGCTCTTGACACACGCTGGCTAGAAGCGTGTGAAGGCGATGGATGGTGCGGGGCATTTTCACAACCCTCGCGGTGGTACGAACCGCCTCGCAAGGTGTGAGGACCACCCTGCATGATAGCGACCGGGATCATTCTGCTGGCGGTGATGAGAATCGACCTGCCCAGCACTTTTGCTGGGGTTCACCTGCGACGTGGCATGGGACAGCTCGGGATTCACTTTTTCGTCGAGTCTCAGCTTTGCCGGCACCCTGCTTGGGGCACGGTTTGTGTTCGCTGGCCCTTTGGAGCCTGTAGGCTTGCTTTTCGCCACTTGCTTACCCTTGCGTCTACGCGCTGCAGTGCTTGCGGCACAGGCTATTTCCCTTTGCCGCGCTTTCGCGCGACCTGTAGGCATTTTTGGCGGTTGCATCGCCTTAGTTGTTCTAGATGGCACGCCTTGGTCCAAACGGTCCAACCTTTGGTTGATCGTCTGGAGAGTATTGTCGAACCTCTCCAAGTAGCTTCTGATGGCGGGGTCGAGTTGCGAAGTTGCTGGGATATCCTCTGCAGCATTTTGTGGAATTGGAAGTATCTGAAGAGGTATTGGGGTCGAACCTCCAAGTAGCTTCGGCTGGCTGGGTCGAAGGCAGGTTGCTGGGATATCCTCTGCAGCATTTTGTGGAATTGGAAGTATCCTGAAAGAGGTATCCCCCTGGGCCAGGGGGACTCCTTCAGACCCCGGTTGGCTTGCTCAGGTTCAGGTTGGCGGGCCATTTGTTGCTGTAGGACCAGTAGTTTAGAGATTTTCCTGATGAAGGATGAACACTAAATCAGACCCTCCTTCTAGCGCTAAACTATTGATGCGAGATTTTGACACCAACTAATCGACACGTGTGTGACGTTGGTTGGCCAAGAGACACACGTGAGTATGGATGAAATATGTAGTAAATGCAGTAATGAAGGCTTTTTAAAGTGGTTCGGATGCTAAGGTAGCAAGTCCTACATCCACTGATAATTGTATTACTATTATGGGGTCAGGTCGCAACAGCGGACTGACTTACAAATGATTTGTGAAAAGTAAATGAAAAGTTACAAGAAAGTGAGAGAGATAGCTAATTCCAAGAGTAGAATTGCCAAATCCCTTTAATGAAGGGGTCTTCCCCTTTTTATAGTGAGATGAGTGTAAGTAATTATCATTAAATTCGTGGGTTAGTGTGAGTGTCAGGACGAAATCCGGCTTTATGTCACATTGCCCATCTTCCAAACTGATTTCACGCGATTTGGAGCAGAGAATGGACACGTGGGATCTCTACAGCGTCTGGCAGGCCTGGTGCGCGCTTACCGTTCTGACAAGAGCAGGTCACACTTCATCACGTGATCTCCCACGTCAGCCCTTGATTTCTCAGGTATAACATCACTAAACCAACAAAATTTAATAAGCATGCAAACTATTCTCTGCTGATCTTCAGAGTGAAGTAAATAAACGTGGATGTTGCTGAGAGTTAAAAGTATTGAAAGTCAGTGCTCAAGCAGAAAACTAAAAAATGAGTAAGACATACATATTGATTACAAAATTTTTGTATGCAGGCACTCAAAAGTCAAGACTTAAACTCCTAATAGATCTTTTACAGAAACGACAAATATATCCATTAATAGCTAATTGGTTTACATACTTGTGGAAGCTCACGTTTGTGTAAAATGCAGAAGCTCCAATACGCCAACTTTTGTTGAGTATTACATTATGCTGAAAAAGGATGAGGGTAGTTTTTGACAAAAATGAGTCAAAATTTTGTGTGCGTGTAAGTAATAAAAACAAAGGGTTGCCAAGTTAAATATTCCCAATTTACATTTTATATTATATGGATTTCACTTTGTCAAGATATAAGCTTAGGAGCAGTCTAGGTTAAAATGTAATATTGAAAGATAGTTAGGACTAAAGTAATTAATCTGGGTTAAAATGTCATAAATCAAAGCTGTGTAGAAACACCGCTTTTTGTATCTACGGCTATAAAAAAGGAAAGCCACGTATTGTTTTGTAATTCAGTTAGACAGTTGATGAAAATATCTCAATTCTCTCTTCTTCAATTTCGTTTTGTTCTCTCTGTTTTTCTCCCAAATCGATTCTAGAATATTCTTCTCACACTTATGATAAGACTCCCTGTATTTACAGAAGTTATATCTGGAAGGGATATGAGATCCGTCTTGCCCATTAAAACAAGCGTAAATTGACAAATATAAACTCTTATTAAATGGAAATTGTTACAACTACATATCTTTTGAGCACATATCTCCAACCTATCACAGCATTCTCTGACAAAATTAAACGGAAGGTACAAGCAGTAATGACAGAACATATAGCAACATTCTCTTAAATAATAAAAGAACGAATACCAACATCCCTCAAGAAAGTTCCAGCATGCTGGGTCCTTCCATTTCTCAGTTGTCTTTGAAAGAAAACTTTTTTCAAAGATCAAACAGTCTACACCATAAAAGAGTTGCTGATGTTGCTTGGTGAATAATATGACAGGCAAAGAAGCAATCGCGCTAGCAAGAATAGGAACCCAAATCTTTCCATCTTTGAAGACAATGAAAATAGTTCCAGAGAACACCACCATTACTGCCGCTATTGATATCAATAGTGTTGACAGTCCAACAACCAAATGCCTATGCAACACAAGAAAATCGTCATCTGTATATCGTGCAGTGTAAATGGATAAGAGTGTTAGTACGGAACAAGAGGATGATGCCAGCGCTATTGCATCTGATATCACAAAAATTATGAAGGAAACTTTCTGAATGAAGTGAGGAGTCCCGGTGTCATCTTTGGTGCCACCTGGCACCGTGAAAGCTGCAGCAAAAGCCACTGTGGTAATAAGTGTTGCCACAATCATGCATGAATTTGCAATTTCCTTCATCCACTTCTCACCCTTATCTTTTATATCTGTTATCTTCTCATTATGTATATCTGTAGAGTTTTTCCCTTCTTATTTTTTGCTGCAGCATGCTTTGGATCCACAATCTTCTTCACTTCCTACATTTATTGATACGAGAAATCTTCTCAATGAAAAAAAAAATTGTTTTCTACTCATGTACAGAAGAGTGATGTAGATATTTACCTTAAACCAAAACAACTCTTGCTGGAACCGGAGAGCTACTCCTAATACATTATTGAGCCGTCCTTGCGGTGGCATCTTTCCAGCCAAATGCAAGATATTGTTTTCTTCTTCATTTTTTTTCACAATTATTGATTCCTTCAATTTTTGTTCTATGTTGTGAATGAGTTCGAAGATTTCTTTTCGACGATTCAAACAGCAACGTGAAATATGTTATAATTGTTTTCGTTAACTCTCGATATCAACTCAGGAAATTCAGAAATAAGAATGTCCAGAAAATCAACGTTTTGTTGTTCGACAGCATCAAATATTACTGGCCAAGGGTGGTCAATAATTTCTGAAATCTCATCTTTATCCAAATTTAAATCATGAATTTGTTGCCAACGCCATTTGACTAATTTGTATTTTTCACAGCACATCTTGAAGCTACCTGAACCTGCAAGTTTGTTGAGCCAACTTTAATTAGTTCAAAGAAAAATTGAGGCTTTAGAGATCTTTGAATTTGAAGAAAGACATATTTAATAAAGATTAATTAAAAACAATCAAAGTGAAAAGGGATAGAAATAAGAGAATATTAAGTGACTAATTATGTATAAAATGTTTTTTTATTAATTAAGAACGTAAAAATAAATTAAGAAATTAAGTGCAACTCAACCCTCGGAGAAAAGAAGCAATTGACATTGAAGAATTACTTGAGGGAAAACATATGTACAATCTAATTAAATTTTAACAAAATAAAATAAGAGATTAGTAGGTTTGTAAGGTCATGGTGTCAAAATGGAATGTAAAACCCAAGATCAACATTATGACTAATCAAGACATGCTTAAGGTTTTAGGGGGTGTTTGAAACCAGTATATAAGCTCTAAAATTAAACTAACATAATTGTTTATTATTTTTTTTAGACTTATAAGCCAAAAAAATTAAGTTGGGGGAATCAACATTTTTTTTTTTTTTTTTGTTTTTTGTTTTGGCTTTATAAGCACTCTACTTGTAAACTACTTTGACCTAATATATTATTACATAACCCTTATTTAATATTTTGATTGAAATTTTATTTTTCTGAATATAATTATAATTCATTATATTTGTTCATTAGTTTATTTTATATAAAGAATCTAAAAATTATTCATATAAAATTTTAATAAAATATTTGTCTATAAAGTATTTGTTTATTTAATTCTAAAATTAAATTATATTGTAATATGATCAAAATATATTTTGATAATATTATAGTAAAAAATTGAGTTAATATAATTTATTGTTTGATAAAATAATGTAGTACCCTTTTTAGTAATTTTAATAGTAAAATGTATTTATAAGTTACATTTTATCAAAGGCATCAACTACTTATCAGTCATTTATAAGTACTTTAATTAAACACGTAAATGTTTAAATTTCAAATATTTATAAGCTCAAATTACCTTATAAGCATGTTTATAAATTAATTTTCATAAGCTCGGCCAAACAAGCTCTTAAAAAAGTAGAGAGACTACCCTTTTTTATTGGAAAATTTTGATTGTCGAGACAAGATATGCAATGTAGTCTCCTTATTGGATTCCTCACGATGGGTGGCCAATTCTGGTTTCTCCTTCAGCAATTTCAGTGCAAAATCTGATAACACAATAATCAAAATCGTGAGGGATAACTTAATTCAACCTTAAAGTAAATTAAATTCAAAGAAGAGTCAATTAATTATATTGATAAATTAATAATAAAATATATTATATATACAATTAATTAATTCTTTTTCTTCTATACTGAAATGAAAACTAGGGGTTTATATCAATGTAAAAAGAGAGAGAGAGAGAGAGAGAGAGAGAGGTTTCCCTAACCCCGTCTTTTAGTTTATATCCTACGAGGTAAAAGCAATTAAAATTAAGATATATTCTTAACTGGCACAAATATTAGGAATAATGCATGCTTACCATATATACAGTTCTTATCAAACTCTGAATCAATTTTAAATGATACTCTTCATTTAAGTACTTATCCTCCTTGGAAATAGAAAGGAAGTTTTCACAAAGGAACCTGACCACCTCTTCATGGCCGGACTGAGCTACCATGTTAATGGATAACATCTCGTTAGCTCCACGGATACTTGATAATTTTCTGTTCTTATTCAACATCTGCTTGACTAGTCTCACATCTTTAGATTTAGCAATAAGAAAAAAAGCAGTGTTACCATCGGTATTTTTAGCTGCCAAATCTTCTCCCTTCATATATTTTATTAGTTTTTCACCAAACTTAAAGGACTTTGTTACAACTGCAACATGGAGAGCAGTCACGGTTATCCATTACCCTAGCAGTTAAATATTCTGAATTTTTCACTAGATCTTTCCTGAAAACCTCCTCGTAGGCTTTCTTCCAGTCATTACTTTCTGCAGCTTCACAAAATTTCTTTAATGCAGTGTCATACAATTCGTCAATTCTGGTTGGATTATCTGTAAAGGTGAAACAAGAACAAATTTAGTATTTGAACAATAATTCATTCAAACTGGTTATGACATTTTTTGATAGAGTAAATATATTAAATATATGAACTATCTATACAAAGAGTCAACCTATTTCTACTTAATTTAAATTTATATTCTCTACTCCCGTTGTTAACATTTGAATTTTTTTTGTTTATATAAGAAAATAAATCAGTATATGAAGATTAACTTTATATGTTCAAGACATAAAGTGAAATGATACTCATACTCAAAAGAATACATCTCTATTCACAAGATAACATCAAAACATACCAGCTGCTGGGTCTTCATGCGGAGGAGATGCCACGTTCTCATTTTGTGTTTACAATTTTTTGTGCTCAAATACAGTAATTTGTTAAAACTTCTTTTTCATTTTTTTCTTTAACAAAACATATTTCTAAATTATTATTAAATATAGTATTTCTCAAGATGTTGCTATCATAAACAATTATTGAAACCCTTTTTCTACTTCTATTTATTTTTTCAGTTTTTTGTTTTCTTAATTTTCTTAGATTTTTACTTTTTTTTTTTAAAAAAATTATATAATTCAAACCCTTTTTTGATTTATTTTACCAGATTGTTTTCAAATTTTTTTTTTATAATTTATAAATTTAAAATTCAGTAACTATAACTAAACTTTACTAGAAATGCATTGTCAAATTGATACAGGATAGAAACAAACAAAGAAAGTATAAGAATTGAGAAATGAAAATTTCATCTATCTTTCTTGTCAATTGATTAAATATTTAAAGTGGTGAAATAAAAAATAAGTGACAATTAAACGATTTGTCCCTAGAATTCAAAATATTTTATATTTGTCACTTTCTAATAACAAGAATATTTTGTAAGCTCGATATCATGTAAACTAAATAAAATATTGAAAATCTATTGGCGCCGAATTGTAGACAAAATAATCTGAAGGGGCCAAAAAGGAAATTCATTTAAAAATATATTGATGAAAAATAATCCTGGTTGGAATTGAAAGAATTTATTGTTACGGACTATTATAACTCTAGATAAAGTAAATACACTAATTGTACCTCACTTAAGATAAAAAAATTATAGAATAAAAAAATAAGCAATCTATAACATAATATCAAAACATACGAGCTTCATCTTGAGGAGGAGATGTCATGATCTCAATGATTTCTTCATGAGATGACTGATTTGGTAATGCAGTCCTTGTATCCATTACTATTTGATTCCACAATATTTTATTATACTTATTATGCACTTATATATATAATATAAAAATACAGTTTATAAGATAACATTGTCCAATCATACCGTTATGTTCCTCAAGAGATGTCACAAGCTCATTCTCAATTTCATGTAACTCATCGATCTGTGGTGGGATGTCAACCGTCACTTGATCATTAGTAGCCATTTTTGTGATAAATCCTGCAAGGAAATTTAGATCATGTAAATTATAATACTACCTAATTAAAACAAAAAGATGTACCCTAACAATCCTGGCTGTACAACTCATTTCCCAATACAATAAAATAAAATATTATGAGATGTTATTGTAAATAATAGTTCTGTTGAGATTGAAGTTTAGTTAAGGTTACGTTGAAATACGAGTTTACTAAACAGATCTCAAAAATTTTGATATTCATCTTGTTATTTACTTCACAAAAAATCTTAAAGTAATTATATTAATTTCAAGAGCGTTTCGTGCATGATGAATATCAAAATTATATGTTGGATGGAAACAAGAATTAAAGATGTAAGCTAGTATTCAACAAATCAACATGTTGATAGTATAGAAATGGGTTACCTCTTTTGGTAGCTTGGTAGGATGCAATATGAAGCTGCAAATTAATGGAGCTCTCAAGTTTTCAAGTGGAGTGTGGAGAGAATGAGAACAATACTACCCATATATAAAGACCTCAAAAGTAGATAGATGGAGCTAACCATTAAATTATACTTAGCGTGGGGCTAACTTGAACGAAATAGAGAAGCAACAGGAACAAAATAATAATAGTTAAACAAAACAAACAGTAAACAAAGAAAGTAATACGCGCGATTTACCCTGGTTTACCCAATGTGAGCTACGTCCAACTGAGTCAATATTATTGCAATATGCCTCACCTCTCTCGTTTACAATGAATGAATTGTTCTCACACCCATAACAAGAGAAAAGTATGTTTATATACTAGGTTTAAGAGATTAAACCTAGTTTTATAAGAATTCATATTCCTAAGCCCAACCCAAAAAGGAATTAATAACTTAAAAGGAATCCTACAGCGGTTATACATGGAAAATCCCAAAACCGCCTACGGGCTCGGGGGCGCAGCGGGACCCCCGAGTGCGTCTCCGTTACCCATTAATGCTGAAGTAGTCGACAACTCCAACATAACTAGCAATAAAAAGCAAAACAAGCACTCCTCAAGTGAATAAAGTGTGGCCATTTACAGAGCAAAAGCAAAAATCACAAGAAGTGATTAATAATTGGAGGTGAAGCTATCAACCTAATCACCTTTTGGGGAAGTTATTTTTTATTTTTTTATTTTTTTATTTTTTTATTTTTTTAGCTGTGTAAGTCATCAATCGGTCAATAAAAGATAAAGGGTTACTCAGAGAATAAACTTTAAAAAAATTAAAGAATAAAGGGTTTGGTTGGTATGTTAACTTTGTCACATTTGTAATTCCTCTTCACAAATTTATAACCTATTAAAACAATTACCTTTTTTTTTTTTTTTTTTTTTAAATAAGTTACAAAAAGAAAAGCATTTATGGATACATTATTAATTATAATATATATATTTTTTTATTTGGAATTACAAAGGAAATAATAAATGCAATAAGTGACACCAATATTTTTAGGTGAAGATATCAAGGACATACTATAAAATAAATAAAATGGTCACATGGTTTGTGATCTATGTTTCGATGAATGTCTTCATTGCAATATAGAATTATATATTGTGTGCTAATATGAATCTTCTATCTTTATTTTCTTGAAAAAACAAAGAGCTTTAAAGTGACATATCAATTTCTCCCCAAAATTAAAATAAAATAAAATTGGATATTCTTCGCCTTTGACTTATATGAATCCAAGAATAACAAAAAAAAAAAAGAGTGTTTACTAAGTATTAGACAATGAATTTTGCAGCGTAATATGAACCTTGTGTTCTAATTAATAACTAGCTTACAAACTTTTTGAAATACTAACCTTAATTTAATCATTAAACCTAAATAAAATTAATGAATAAATAGAATTGATTTATTGAAATAAAAGAATTTTAATGGTTTGGGTCCATGTGCTATTAAAAAAGTACGTGGGTTTGTATGAAATTTCAAGGGAAACTAAAACTTTTCCATAATGAGGATATTAAAAAGAAAAAGAAAAAGAAAAAAAATTGGCATGAAGTGAAGGGTAAGAGAAGAATATATGGCTCTTAGTCTTATGGCCTGCAGTGAAGAGTAAGAGAAGAATATATGGCTCAAGGCCTCAAAAAGTGAAGGAGATGCCAAATGATGGTAACATTTCCAAAGGGATTTCTGCAATTTGTGTCTTCCTAAAGGAAATATATATATTATGTCTAATTAAATTACCATGTGGGATATATTAAAGTTGTTCTAAGTTCTTTACCAAACTACTCATCCAATTCTTTCAAGTTTTGTCATTCGTAATATTGCTTTAAAACGAAGAAACAAACTTAAAAGAATTTGACTACTTTGGTTAAGAACTTGGAACAACATTAATATGTCCCACATGGGTTTTAAAAAGAAATAATTATATAATTTAATTTTAGCATTTATATGTTGGTGTCAAACATTAGTTTCAATAAAAGCAAACTTTATATGAAGTTTATAAGTTGGTTACATGATCAGAGGTTTTACGTGTGAGTGATTGAGCAATTAGATAAAATGTTGGGATTTGTTAATCATGATTTGATAAATTAAATGAATCTTGTTCATTACTCAGAATTTTCGATACATAATGAAAAGATTATTTTGCAATGAGCTAACACAAGTGATGATTTGAATTAGAAAAAAATAATAAATTTATACAAATGACTAATCATATCAGAAAGAAGGGGGAATTGGAGCAGAGGGAACATGGTGATAGGAACACAAGCAACAGTGGCTATTGGAATAGCTACCCATGCACACCATATACACTTAAAAGAGAGACAGAGAAATTATTTAAAATTATTTATAAGAATAGCTATTATACGTTTATTAGGAAAATTTTAGAATTTGACATTTTTCTACAAGCTCTTTTTGAGTTTATTTAAAATTGTAGAAATTTCAAAAATATTCTTAAATTGCTGAAATTTCAAAAATATTCTTATACTATCTTATAAATTTGACTTAATCTTTTCTTCTTTATTAAATTATTTTTGATAAATTAATATTGAAAAGCTCTTTTTCATTTTCTTAACCAAACAACTAATTCTAATAAGTCTATCAAATTGACTGATATGTATAAGTTGGCTTAATTTGGAAGTGGGTCTTTATTAATATATTAATTGTGAATGATATCATAAGTGACTTTGTGTAAAACTATTAAGTATGACCTATCGACTTTGTTTAAATAGTGAATAATTTTGGTACCTTACTAGGATGCAATCTGCGGCTGCAAATTAATGGAGCTCTCAAGTAGAGTGTGGGAAGACTAAGAACAATACTACTGTTATAGAAAGACCTCCATGAAGCTAGCCATTAACTAAAGGACTAATGTCTTTATTTCAAGATGTAAGTAATAGAGTAATATGAAAATAAGAAGGAGTTTATTTCATTTTTAATATGAAATACATTGTTATTAATAAGTACTATATATTTTTTATCATGGTGTGTGTTGATACTTTATTAAGGAGTTTTTAATGATTTTGTAAAGTACATTATAATATTTAAATTAAATCCCACATGAAACATTTGTAGTTAAGCATGCATGAACCAAACGTCACATTCAATTGACAAACTTTAATTAATTTGAGACTGTTACATTTATGAATTATGGTAACATAATCTGGCAAATTATATAATCTTCAAGAATAAAATTAAAGCTTTGTCAATGTCTTTGCAAAATCTGGATACAAACTTTATAATTGCAATATTAATATTTAATACTCATGCACTAGAATAGTTATTTGCTTAACAGAATGATAAACACGAATAAGCCATAAACATTGGAGTTATTTTCTCTGTTTTCTCTAAGTGTTTCTTTCTAGAATTTCTGTTTTCTTTGTTTGCTTGTTGAGGCATAACCAAGCATTTTCTAGTAAGTAGAATTAATTAAGAGTAGGAATAGACAGCATATTTCACTGCTTTCCTGAAATCCTTGACAAAATTTCATCATAAGTTTTAGTTCTTATTAACCATAACCTCGGCGATGTTTTTTGATCCCAAATACAGCAGCAAAACAGAGAAGTGTGTTTCCAACCCCCATAGTGCCAAGCCTAGTAATCCCGTGGTTCTATGGAGTCTGAACTGATACTGAGAAATTTAATTTAACGATTTTTATTTCTTCAAATACTGCATAAAAATCTCTAATACCATGTAGGTATATTTAATATGTTTGCAGAATTATCAATAAACTATACTAAAATTCTCGAAAATTAATGGTTTTCCATTAAATAATTTCACAAAGCTGAAACTTGGAATGTTGTTGACAATCTGAGAAGAAAAACAATAAGAGCTTAAAGAGGAGGTTTGGCTTAAGTTACATTAAGGCTGAAGGTGCAAAAAAATTTGAAATTTAGTTTAGTTTGTTAAAAGAAGTATGAATGGTTCCTTTAGTTTTCATTAATGGAATTATGGAAAACGGCTACTGTTATATTACCGTTTCAATTACAAATGAAATTAACACAGGTTCATTGCACTTGGATTGAACAGCAGGGCTTTAGACTTCAAAAGCTTATAATTCTGCATTTGTACTATAATAGTCAAATCATGGTGCTATAAGATTTCTACTGGGTACTAGAAGGCAAAATAAAGCCCCAATTTTAGACCACATATACGTAAGAATAAACCTGCAGATGACATGACTGGTCTAAATTATACACAAGAACCCAAAGAAGATTACCATTTCTACTTTCAAGTAATTAACCACCTACAAACTAGATATATCATTCAATAAATCCACATTTCTGTAAAAAGCAGAAAACAAACTACTTGGCTGATAGAACAAATTAATAAGCTACTACAGGTTTCAAGCCTTAGCCCAACTAAATAATTTGCACTTCCAAATTCATTTTGAAACACAACAAATAGATGAAAAGAAATCATGGTAGTACTTATACACATGGGTAGCCCAACTAAATAATTTGCACTTCCAAATTCATTTTGGAACACAACAAATAGATGAAAAGAAATCATGGTAGTACTTATACATATGGTTAGCCCAACTAAATAATTTTGAAATTACATCCATTCTGGAGAACCTGGAGACATACTTGGCATGACAGGCAGACAGGTCACCCCTAACCATAGTTGACTGTTCTTCGCAGACTAGCTTTTGAAACATTAATTTCGTTGATGCAGGAAACAAAATATGAAGATGTCAGAATCAATGTTAAAAGATGGTATACTGATGTTTGAATTTGTTCTTTCAAGAAACTAATGTTATGGGCAGAACTAGTTACATATGGAATCCACTATCATGTTAACTTCACTGGAGATTATCTGGATTGAGCTAGTAAAAGAAGTGATGGCTGGGACCAGAGAAGACACTAGACTTTGTATAAATGACTAATCATATCAAAGAAAATAAGGGAATTAGAGCAGGGCAAACAAGGTGAGAGGAACACAAGTTACTGAAGCAATTGGAATCGCAATAAAATGAGTAAATGCACCTCTGCCAAATCCCAAGCTGACTCCCGCTTACGAAATGCCAGAGGCTTCCTTGCCAATACATGAAGAGTTGTCTCTCCATTTCCATCCCGAGCTATAACATGACTGAGATTAGATTTCGTAATTGAATGGTTCTGGGTATGTTAATTACCTTCGATTGTCGGGTTCTTAGCTCAGAAGCAAGCTTGAAATCCCTAACTATGAATATAGCTCAACCAACAAAGTTTAATGTTAAAACTGATAGCTGGAAATGAATTCTGTACAAACATATAAAAATATATTAATAAGGTGAAAGAAATTATAATAGCATAAAGTATGTTAAATGATGCTGAAATATTGAATCACTAAGCTAAGGGCAAATGCAGCAAGAAAAGTGTTATGCAATCAACCTATAATGCAAACTGAACCAAACAAGAAATAAAAGAAAAACCACAATCAACAACAAAGAAACTTTTACCGTGGTTCACTTGCCCGATTAGAGCAAGCTACATCCACGTTGAACTCTGGAAAGAGAGTTCGCTGCACTATGATTAAAGAACACCAGAATTTCAGTCTCAATTACAAGAGAAAGACTCTCCAAGAAACCCAGATTGAATAACACTTTCTGAACCCGTAATCTGCCCTAGGACTCCTCTAACCTGGAAATCCTATACCAAGAACACAGCAGTTCTTTCCCTTGATTGATTAACCCCAAATCACTCAATAACCCACAGATTACACAGAAGAATCAGACCCAAAGAAAGAACCCTAGTTTTTCTATAGAAAAACGAAGATTGCTCTCTAAACTCGTTATTCGATCTACTGTTACAATATGAAACCCTAAACCTTTTATAGTGTTAACTTTAAGCATGATCTCAGCCGTTGGCTCTCCTTTTGAATTTGCGGTCAGGATCACTCATGGGCTGTCTCAAAACGACACCGTTCCATTTAACTCAGTACGACGCCGTTTCAGCATTCACTTCACAACAATCTCCACCTTGAATGCTAAACCTTCATAGTGCAGCAAACCCAAACATTTCCATCATTGTTCTGATCTTCAAAGGTTATCCTACATGCAGCAAGTTCAAACTGTGTTTGAACTTTGCAAGTGAAACAACCTTGGTTCCCATATCGGCAGGATTGTCTTCAGTGGGAACTTTTACAAGATCGATTACCCCTTGTGTTACTAAATCTTTGACAAAGTGAAAGCGGACATCCACATGCTTGGTCCGCTCATGATAAACTGGATTCTTACTAAGGTGGATTGCACTCTGACTATCTGAGAATACAGTAGCCTTGCCATCAGTTAGTTTTACTTCGGCTAACAATCCTTGAAGCCACACAGCTTCCTTAAACACATCAGCAATAGCAATATATTCTGCTTCAGTAGTTGAGAGGGCAACAATGGGCTGAAGTTGTGACTTCCAGCTAATGCAATTCCCTCCAAGGGTAAAGTAATAAGAGGTAGTGGATTTCCTTGTGTCTTTGTCACTTGCAAAATCAGAGTCTACAAAACCCACCAAGTCAAGTGTATTATGTCTTTTACAGAAGTTTAGACCAACATTCAGGGTACCATTAATGTACCTTAATACACCCTTTAAGGCAATCCAGTGCTCACTGCCTGGATTTGCCATGAATCTACTTAGTAAGGAAATAGAATAGGACTGGTCTGGTCTGGTGCTTATCATTCCATACATCACAGATCCAACAACATTAGCATAGGGAACAGATTCCATTTTGATTATTTCAGACTCAGTTGTGAGGGGCATTGACTTTTATTTAACACAACATGGTTTGCAAGAGGCATAGACACTGGTTTTGAGTCAGCCATACCAAACTTAGTCACTAGTTTTTCTAAGTATGATTTCTGTCTAATGATTAATTCATGTTTGTCCCTGTTCCTGAGAATGTCCATCCCTAGGATTCTTTTGGCATTTCCAAGGTCCTTCATGTCAAATTCTGACCTAAGCTGACACTTTAACTCATGAATTTTAGACTTAGACTTACTCACAAGCAACATATCATCCACATACAGTAAAAGGTACACAGGCAGATTATGATTCAGATTAAAATAAAAGCAATTATCATATCTACTCCTAGTGTATCCTATACTTACAATGAAATTGTTAAACCTTTTATACCACTGTCTCGGGGACTGTTTCAGTCCATACAGTGATTTGTGCAGGATGCACACATGGTTAGGTTTCTTGGGATCAATAAAACCTAGGGGTTGGCTCATGTAAATCTCCTCTTCTAAGTTACCATGCAGGAAGGCAATGGTAACATCCATCTGTTCTAACTCTAGGTTATAATGGGCAACAATGGAGAGCATTAACCTAATGGTTTTATACTTGACTACAGGGGAAAAGACTTCATTGAAGTCTATTCCTTCACGTTAGGTGTAACCCTTAGCTACTAACCTAGCCTTGTACCTAGGGGGGTCAGTGGCTGAAACTCCCTCTTTAATCTTGTACAGCTATCTACATTTGATTAGCTTTTGATCCTTGGGTTTGGGGACCAAGGACCAGGTTCTGTTTACCTCAAGTGACCTCATTTCCTCTTCCATTGCTTGCCTCCATTTTTCCCTTTCCTTAGAGTTCATGGCTTCTTCATATGAGTGCAGTTACGTTCTTTGGATCCCTGTTCCTGCAAGCAAAGCAGTGTATATTAGTTCAGCATAAGAAAACCTGGCAGGGGGTCTTACCTCCCTCCTTATTCTGTCTCTGGCAAGTTGATAGTGTTCTAAGTGTGCATGTTGGGGCTCTGAGGCATCTGCATCATTTTCTTCACTATCAGATCCAGGATCCTCTGATCCCTGGTTGGTTTTCAGGTGCATGTTCCTCATTAGGTTGTGGTGGTTCAGCCTGCTGACCCACAGGCTCCACCTCAATGGTTGTACTCTCAGTTGTATCTTTGGTGGGTTCAGTTGGGGTGGTTGTATCAGTGTTCTGTTCATTGGTTTTACAAGGGAACTCTCCTTCATTAAAGACCACATCCCTAGGAGATGATGATTTTTACCCCTGGTGACTTTCTGTCCCAGAGTCTATACCCTTTGGTACCCTCTTGATATCCTAGGAACACACACTTAGTGGATCTAGGCTCTAACTTTCCTCCCACTGTATGGGCATATGCTGTACACCCAAAGATTCTCAAATGGCTTAACCCAGGCTTTCTTCCTGACCACACTTCTTCAGGACATTTGAAATTTATGGCAGTTGAGGGGCTCCTATTTATCAGATAGGCTGCAGTGGACAAAGCCTCTCCCTAGAAGGTATTTGGTAACCCTGAAGTGAACAACAAGCATTTGACTTTTTCCAGGAGTGTCCTATTCATCCTCTCAACTACCCCATTCTCCTGAGGGGTTTTTCTCACTGTCCTATGTCTTAGGATTCCTTGCTCATTACAAAACTGATCAAACTCATTGTTACAGTACTTTAATCCATTGTCAGTCCTTAGGGTTTTCACCTTTCTGTCTAGTTGGTTTTCCACAAGGGCTTTCCACTCTTGAAATTTAGACAGAGCCTGGTCCTTAGTTCTAAGGGTGTAAATCCACACTTTTCTGCTAAAGTCATCTACAATGGACATGAAGTAGCTACTGCCCCCATGAGACCTCACTCTCTCAGGACCCCATAAGTCAGAGTGTATGTATTCTAAACAACCTTTGGCAAGGTGTATACCTTTTGGGAAACTAACTCTATGCTGTTTACCTAAAATGCAGTTCTCACAAAATTCTAGGGTTGCAGCAGTGTCTTTTCCTAGCATGCCTTGGTTACTTAGGATATCTAGCCCCCTCTGACTCATATGTCCCATTCTAAGGTGCCATTTTTGTGTTACTGACATATTTGGGCTGACAGAAGAAGAACTTAGGCAATCAGAATAATATTCCCCACATAGGATGTACAATCCATTCCTTTTTTCTCCTTTCAGAATTAGATTATGGTTTCTATACACATTCAGCCACCCATTTTCAGCTCTGTAATAGCATCCTTCTTCATCTAAGGTTCCTAAGGATATAAGGTTCCTTTTAAGATCTGGGATGTACCTAACATGAGTAAGTTTTATTAGTTTCCCACTACAGAGTCTAAGGGTTATACTGCCTTTACCTTTGACTCTACAGGCATTGTTGTTCCCCATGAACACAGTCTCCCTATTATATTCCTCAAAGTCATGAAACCAGTCCCTATTGGGACTCATGTGAAAAGAACACCCAGAATCTAACACCCATTCTCTTGTATTGTCGTGATGCAGACAGAAGGACCTCTGTTTCTTCAGCTAAGTGTTTGGATGAGGCTAGATTACTCTGTGTTTCCCTGTTTTTGTTTCTTAAGCCATTCAAAACAATTCTTTTTCAGGTGACCAGTTTTATTACAGAAAAAACACTTTCTAGACTCTGCCTTATGCTTATTGTTCCATTTACCCCGTTTCTTATTTTTGGATCCCTGGCTAGGTTGATTGCCTTTACTAGATTGAAAGGTATCTGGTTTTCCCCTAACAAACAGGTTGCTCCCACTCCGTTTTTGGACTTTTAACTCAAGTTCTCTAGCCTTAAGACCAGCCACAATCAGGTCAACACTAGGAACAGAACCGGAGTACTGAAGTGCATTCTTAACAACTAGATAATCCTTAGTAATGGAGTTTAACAGAATCATGGCTAGACTAGTCTCTCCTAGTTCCTGGTCAATGCCCTTTAAAATTAAGGTCATTTTTAGGAATTCATCTAGGTTCTCCTCTATTGTCTTGCTATTATCCATTTTATAAGAAAACAACGCACCCTTGAGAAAAGCTAAGTTAGGTGCAGATTGAAGTGCATACAAAGTTTCGAGTTTACCCCATAACCCTAGAGGGGTTTCGATTCCATCAACCTTTCTCAGTACGCTGTCTGAGAGGTTCATCACGATCAGATTGTAGGCAGCTTCATCAATCTCCTCCTTCTCCTTCAATTTCTCCTCAGACCATTTCTTTGGATCCTTCTCTAGTGCCAGGGCGACTTTGTTATGTGAAAGCAGAGCCTTCATTTTCTTCTTCCAACTCCCGAAATCGATCTTCCCATCGTATTGGGAGATCTCCATACGTGTAGTGCTCATGATATTATAAAGAAAGTGTAATACAGTATAAGGAGTAAGTGGCGTTGTTACACCAGAAGTTGCCAAACATCACAGTGCGGGGCCCCCAGGCGGTCACTGGTTTCCAGCCTTTATACCCTTAAACTGGATAGATAATCGAAAGAGAACAGTGCAAGTACAGACTCACGTCACTGACCCATATTACTCTCCTTCACCAGTGTTTGTGATCTAATCTCACAAAGAACACCCCAAGACTTAGTAAGAATCAACGTTCTAAGACTCTAGGAACCTTTAGATTCAGAAACCCCTAAAATCTGAGAAACCCTAATTTTTCGAGCAAACCCTAATTTTTTCGATCTGTCAAAAATTGAACAGTTTCAAACAAGATTTCTCCCTATCATGATGGCTCTGATACCACTGTTATGCAATCAACCTATAATGCAAACTGAATCCAAACAAGAAATAAAAGAAAAACCACAATCAACAACACAGAAACTTTTACCGTGGTTCACTTGCCCGATTAGAGCAAGCTACATCCACGTTGAACTCTGGAAAGAGAGTTCTCTGCACTATGATTAAAGAACACCAGAATTTCAGTCTCAATTAGAAGAGAAAGACTCTCCAAGAAACCCAGATCGAATAACACTTTCTGAACCCGTAATCTGCCCTAGGACTCCTCTAACCTGGAAATCCTATACCAAGAACACAACAGTTCTTTCCCTTGATTGATTAACCCCAAATCACTCAATAACCCACAGATTACACAGAAGAATCAGACCCAAAGAAAGAACCCTAGTTTTTCTATAGAAAAACGAAGACTGCTCTCTAAACTCGTTATTCGATCTACTGTTACAATATGAAACCCTAAACCTTTTATATTGTTGACTTTAAGCATGATCTCGGTCGTTGGCTCTCCTTCTGAATTCGTGATCAGGATCACTCATGGGCTGTCTCAAAACGACACCGTTCCATTTAACTCAGTACGACGCCGTTTCAGCATTCACTTCACAACAAAAAGAAAATGAATTACCTTGGAGAGAGCAGTAGATGAGGAAATGTATGAAATCAATTCTCTGCTCATCTTCTGAGTAAAGTAAATGAGCATGGACATATATATAACTTATTAAAAGTCAGTCAAGCAGAGAAGGAAAAAAAATGAGAAAGATAGATTAAAGAACTTGGCATGCATACACTCAAAAGTCAATACTTAAACCCGCAATGGATCTTTTTCAGAATTGACATATATATAACTTATTATAATTGGTTTACTGATAGTGGATGTTTGATACATACATACTGAGTTGAACTTTGTGTAAAATGAAGCTTCGATACTGTTAACTATGGAAGCCTGAAACAACATCGTTTAAGTAACATTAATACGGCGTCGTTTTAGGCATATTAACTTGGACGAATTCAGACCACAGGATGCACTCAAGATCTAATGGCCAGGATCGATCACGAAGTCAAACCATATATAAGCGCATGTTTATTCAGATTTGGCACTGTGATAGACAATCGTTAGGGTTCTCTGTGCATGTTCTTCTCTGTGTTAGGGTTGAGATTCTTCATTCCAGATTGTGAGTTAAAATCAGTCGAGTGGTTAAGGGTTTTAATCATTCAGGTGAGAGTAGTGTTCTCTCGGGTTTGGGATATTCAGAGAGTATCTTGTAAGGCTGGTTGCTGTTGTAATCGGGTAGATCTGGTGAGGGTTGAATCTGTGTAATCTTGACTGTTTTTGGTAATCGAAATGCTGCGAGCTCATACCGTTCTTGAGCTCAACGTGGATGTAGCTTATCCATAAAAGGATAAGTGAACCACGGTAAATCGTGGCTTGTCTGTGTGTTTGATTTTGTGGTGTTTTCTTGTTTCTTGGTGTGATTGTTTTGTGTTGATTGATCAGTATTAAGTTTTCGGCTATAACAGTGGTATCAGAGCCATTTCTTGAAAGTGAAGTTCATGTTTTACAAAATTAGGGTTTCGTAAAATTAGGGTTCTTCTGAGAAATTGGGGGTTTGTCAAATCAATTCCTGTGAGTCTCCAAATTAAGTTCTAGAGAGTCAAATCTTGATCGAGTGTAAGGGTATATCGACTAGAAGACCAGTGACCGCCTTAAAAACTACATAAGCGGTAATTGGCAACTTCTAGTGTAACAACGCCTCGTACGCCTTAGACTCACCTTCTCTGTCATTGTTTCGGTATAAGAAGTCCTTTTACGAAATTAGGGTTTTGGGAATTTTTTGTTAAAGAAACAGAAATTAGGGTTTCACAAAATTAGGGTTTCGGAAATTGGGGGTTTTTCGATTTGTTTATTTCTTTGAGTCTAGAATTGGTTCTAGAGAGTCAAATCTTGATAAAGTGTAAGGGTATATCGGCTGGAAAACCAGTGACCGCCTTAAAACCTGGCAGTAATTGGACAACTTCTGGTGTAACAACGCCAAGTACGCCTTAGACTTTCCTTTCCCTGCCATTACAAGAAAATGAGGACCACCCGAATGGAGATCTCCCAATACGATGGGAAGATCGACTTCGGGAGTTGGAAAAAGAAGATGAATGCTCTTCTCTCACATAACAAAGTTGCAATTGCACTGGAAAAGGATCCCAAGAAATGGTCAGAGGAGAAACTGGAGAAGAAGTAAGAGATTGACGAAGAAGCTTATAACCTGATCGTGATGAATCCTTCGGAAGGTAGATGGATTCGAAACTCCTCTTAGTTTATGGGGAAAATTAGAATCTCTATATGCTTTACAGTCTGCACCGAATTTGGCTTTCTTAAAGGGAGCCCTATTCTCTTATAAGATGGATAATTTGAAGTCCATAGAGGAAAACTTAGATGAGTTCCTTAAGATGAATCTAATCTTAAAGGGCACAGACCAAGAACTAGGACAAACTAGTCTTGCTATGATATTACTAAATTCCCTAACTGAAGACTACCAAGTAGTCAAGAATGCCCTTCAGTACTCGGGTACTGTACCCAGTGTTGATTTGATAGTTACGGGTCTTAAGGCTAGAGAATTAGAGCTTAAAACTCTTAAAAGGAACAATAGCACTCTGTTTGTGAAGGGTAGAATGGAACCTGCTCAGCCTAGTAAAGGGTTTCAATCAAGTCAAGGGGGTAAGAACAAGAAGAAATGGAAGGGGAACAACAAGGCAAAAACAGAAACCAGGAAATGTTACTATTGTAATAAGACAGGCCACCTAAAGAAAAACTGTTTTGATTGGAAGAGAAAACAGAAACTAGGTAACACAGAGAGCAACCTAGCCACCACTAGTAACCAAATGGATGAACCAGAAGTCCTAACAGTGTCAATATCTGACACTGCAAAGGAATGGGTGTTAGATTCTGGTTGTACTTTCCATATGAGCCCCAATAGGAGTTGGTTCCAAGACTTTGAGCAGTCTGATCATGAGACTGTGTACATGGGGAACAATCAAGCATGTAGGGTTAAGGGGATTGGCTGCATTACCCTTAGGTTAAATGGGGGAAAACTAATAAGGTTGACCAAAGTCAGATATATACCTGACTTAAAGAGAAACCTCATATCATTGGGCACCCTAGATGAAGCAGGTTGCTGCTATAAGGCTAACAGTGGGTGGTTGAATGTATATAAAAATGAGAATCTGGTGTTGACAGGAGAAAAGAAAAATGGGCTATATGTACTTTGTGGTGGTTTTTATTCTGACTGCAACAGCACAACACTTAGGTCTAAAAATTTATCTGTAACAGAAAGGTGGCACTTAAGATTAGGTCATATGAGTCAGAAGGGAATGGATGTACTGAACAGGCTAGGACAATTTGGGAAAGACACTGTTACAAGTCTAGAATTATGTGAAAGTTGTGTACTTGGTAAACAGCACAGAAATAGTTTTCCTAAGGGAGTTCACCTAGCAAACAACTGTTTGGATTACCTACATTCTGATTTATGGGGGCCAGAAAAGGTTAAATCTCATGGTGGAAACAGCTACTTCCTCTCTATAGTAGATGATTACAGCAGAAAGGTCTGGGTATTCCTACTTAGGTTAAAGGATCAAGCCTTAGCAAAATTTAAAGACTGGAAAACCCTTGTTGAAAACCAGTCTGGCAGAAAGGTGAAAGCCCTTAGGACTGACAATGGGCTAGAGTTCTGTAATCTGGAGTTTGATAAATTCTGAAGTGAACAAGGGATTCTGAGGCATAGGATAGTGAGAAATACCCCTCAGCAAAACGGGATGGCTGAGAGGATGAACAGAACACTGCTAGACAAAGTAAGATGCCTTTTGATCACTTCAAACCTACCAAAAACTTTCTGGGGAGAAGCACTCTCCACATCTGCATACTTAGTAAATAGGAGTCCTTCCACAGCACTAAGCCTTATCACTCCAGAAGAAAGATGGTCTGGGAGAAGACCAAAACTAGGGCACCTAAGAGTGTTTAGCTGTGCTGCATATGCTCACACAGTGGGGGGAAAACTAGAGCCAAGATCAACCAGGTGTGTGTTCCTTGGATATCCTGAGGGCACAAAGGGATACAGGCTGTGGGACAGAGAGTCACCAGGGGTCAAGATCTTAGTAAGCAGGGATGTTGTGTTTAATGAGGGTGTATTCCCATGCAAAGGCACTAACCCTGATGAAGAAACAACCAACAGCATAGAAGAAGCTGCTAGATAGACCAATACCACACAGATTGAGGTGGAGCACACAACCCATCAAGTAAAGCCACCTCAAGCACAAGCTCAAACTACCCTGCAGCCTGAATCTGAAATTGCACCTGAGGAACCTGACCAAGCTGAAGATGAGGAAGTAGAAGAGTTCCTAGAACCACAGCAAAATGAACTGACTAACTACCAATTGGCCAGAGACAGAACCAGAAGAAAGGTAAGACCACCCTCAAGGTATTCATATGCAGAACTGATTTACACTGCTCTACTTGCAGGGATTGAAGTGCTTAGGTCTGAACCTGATACATATCAAGAGGCCATGGAATCCAAGGATAGGGACAAATGGAAAACAGCTATGGAGGAGGAAATGCAATCTTTAAAGGTAAATGAAACCTGGACACTAGTTCCAAAACCTAGTAATCAGAAGTTGACCCAATGTAAGTGGTTATTTAAACTTAAAGAGGGCATTTCCATAGCTGATCCACCTAGGTACAAAGCCAGACTTGTGGCTAAGGGGTTTACCTAAAGGGAGGGGATAGACTTTAATGAAGTTTTCTCCCTTGTGGTAAAATACAAAACAATTAGGTTAATGCTGTCTGTAGTTGCTTATCAAGACTTAGAACTAGAGCAGTTGGATGTCACCACTGCATTTCTTCATGGAACACTAGAAGAAAAAATCTATATGAGTCAACCCTTGGGGTTTACTGACCCTAAATTCCCTGAACATGCTTGCCTTTTAAAAAGATCTCTATATGGGTTAAAACAGTCCCCTAGGCAATGGTACAAAAGGTTTAACACCTTTATAATAGGTATAGGATTCACTAGAAGCCAATATGACAGTTGCTTCTACTTTAAAATGGATAATAATCTACCTATTTACTTGCTTTTATATGTGGATGACATGCTGTTGATCAGTAAGTCAAAAACCTTGATCAGTGAATTAAAGAAAAGACTAAACACTGAATTCAGCATGAAAAACCTAGGGAATGCTAAGAAAATTTTGGGCATGGAAATAAAGAGAGATAGAAAGAGGTGTGAACTCAGACTGCAGCAACAATCTTACTTACTTAAACTAGTCACAAAGTTTGGCATGGCTAGTGCCAAACTGGTCTCAATGCCCCTTACCAGTCAGTTTATTCTTAGTAAGTCCCAATGCCCCAAAATTGAGACAAAGCTACTGAAAATGGAGTCTGTACCTTATGCAAATGTTGTGGGGTCACTAATGTATGCCATGATTATTACTAGGCCAGACCTAGCTTTTTCCATTTCCATGTTAAACAGGTATATGTCCAATCCTGGTATGGAACATTGGACTGCTCTAAAATGGATGCTAAAGTATATAAACAGTACTATTTGTGTTGGGCTTGAATACTGTAAAAGAAATACTGCACTTGATCTGGTTGGTTTTGTAGACGCTGATTTTGCAGTTGATAAGGATTCCAGAAAATCAACAACTGCATATTACTTCACACTGGGTGGAAATTGTATAAGCTAGAAATCACAGTTGCAGCCTATTGTAGCTCTGTCTTCAACAGAATCAGAGTACATTGCAGTAACTTATGCAGTTAAAGAAGCCTTATGGCTGAAAGGAATTCTGACGGAAGTAAAACTAATTGGTGGAAAGGTTACAGTGTACTCAGACAGTCAGAGTGCGATCCACCTAAGTAAAAATCCAGTGTATCACGAAAGAACAAAACACATGGATGTCCGTTATCACTTCGTGAGGGACCAAGTTGCAAATGGAATCATTGAACTGAAGAAGGTACCCACAGAAGAGAATCCAGCCAATATGGGCACAAAAATTATCACTCCAGCTAAGTTCAAGCACTGCTTGAACTTGCTGTATATCAAGTAATCTAGAGTGATAAAGAGCTATGACGGAATGGGATAGGGCAAGCTGTACAAAGAGTCTATTTCCAGTGCTTCCAAGGTGGAGATTGTTAACTATGGAAGCCTGAAACAGCGTCGTTTAAGTAACATTAATACGGCGTCGTTTTAGGCATATTAACTTGGACGAATTCAGACCACAGGATGCACTCAAGATCTAACGGCCAGGATCGATCACGAAGTCAAACCATATATAAGCGCATGTTTATTCAGATTTGGCACAGTGATAGACAGTCGTTAGGGTTCTCTGTGCATGTTCTTCTCTGTGTTAGGGTTGAGATTCTTCATTCCAGATTGTGAGTTAAAATCAGTCGAGTGGTTAGGGGTTTTAATCATTCAGGTGAGAGTAGTGTTCTCTCGGGTTTGGGATATTCAGAGAGTATCTTGTAAGGCTGGTTGCTGTTGTAATCGGGTAGATCTGGTGAGGGTTGCATCTGTGTAATCTTGACTGTTTCTGGTAATCGAAATGCAGCAAGCTCATACCGTTCTTGAGCTCAACGTGGATGTAGCTTATCCATAAAAGGATAAGTGAACCACGGTAAATCGTGGCTTGTCTGTGTGTTTGATTTTGTTGTGTTTTCTTGTTTCTTGGTGTGATTGTTTTGTGTTGATTGATCAGTATTAAGTTTTCAGCTATAACAGATACAGTTACTTGGAAAGGACACCAAAGCTGGTGGAATACTTCTATTTCCATACCAAGTTTCAAGCGTACCAAGTCATTACCAAAAACGATGAAAGAGCGGCTCCAATTTGCACCCAAATTCATACTCAACACTAATTTTTCCAAAGCAAAGTCATTACTAAGAGCAATAAATGCATAGTCAGAATAACATAATACCAATACTACAGTCAGATATGTTATATACGTTGACAGCACACTCGAAAACATACTAATGTGCACTTGTGTTCGCTTGGGACTTTTGTCGAACACCTTATGGACTATCCCACAGAATACATTCAAGACCTTGATTGAGTGGATTTAATGAACCAAAGTTATACAAATGACATTAATATCACAACCAACAAGCAAACCACAATCACACACAATCGATTTTACATGGTTCACTAAAAATGATTTCGTCCACAGGAGACTACCTGTTTCACTAGATTAAAGGGATCTTAATTACTCAACCTCACAATCTCTGTGTTTAAGGTTCTTGCTCACTCTTGTGAAGCTTGTTCTACCCTTAGTGTTTTTCTCCCGCAACTAAAAAAATTTTCAACAACTCATAAGGCAAAAGATTTTTTTTTTTAAATCTTAAGGACTAAAAAAAAAAGAGAAATGAAAAGAAAAGAACTACTACACGGGAGTTGCAGCTACTGAGCTACTGCAGGGATAAAGTTATTCAATCTTACTCAAGCTCTTGAAACTAAGATTGAAAATCAGGCAAGTCCATCCAAATGCAATTAACAAACTGCTAACTAACTTGATAACAGACTAACTAATTTATAGTTTCATTCATTGATACTCTTTCTTCATTCGTTGATGCTTCAGCTCCAGCATGCTGCATGATTTCATTCATTGATGCTTCAGCTTCAGCATGCTGCAAGATTTCCTTCCTTTCTTCTCTCCTTCTTTCCATGGTTGCTTGGCCCTCGCAGTGGGTTTGGGTCGTTGCATGAGGGCCTTGTGGTGGCTGGATTTTGGCCAAATCGTGGCGGCCTGATTTGGACTTGGTGGCTACATTGTTAAGGTGGGTTCTCAGAAATATGAATTTTGTGTTGTTTGGGCTTTGATATGGATGGTTAATATTCGTGGTTTCTCCAAAAATGGTTCTTCCTTTGAAACATTATATTACCTGATTTTAATGTGTTTGATGGTCTCATTGAGATGAAATTATGGGTATGTGCTAGGGATTCGTCACTGTTTTGATTGATATTGATATTTGGGCCGAATGTTGATAGTGTTTTGTTCCTATTCTAGCTTTTGTGATTGGCAATTTGGCATTGATGTCAAGAGTAACAGTGATTTAATGAGAAGGAGAGAAGAAAGGAAGGAAGGAGGAGAAGAAAAAATAAAAGGAAGAAGAAGAAGAATAAGAGCAGAAGAAAGAATGTAAGGAGTTGACGGTAAAGATATGAAGGTTCAGAAGAGAGAAAAAAAAAGAAATTTGAGATGGGGAGAGTGCTTGTAGAGAAATTTGAGACCTGGAGGTTTATTTGAAATTTTTGTTTTCATTTCGGATTTGATGTGCTCAAATGACTTATTTTACCCTTTAATTGTTATATTAAACGATTTCTGTCAATTTAAGGGTGGAAACAAGAATTTATAAAACCAGGGGTAGGAACTGTAAATTCGTGAAACCTTGGAGGGGAACATGTTATTTACTCTAAAAACTATTATAAAATGAAAATTGTTGCACTTACATATCTTTAGAACACATATCTCTATAATTAATCAAAGAACCTATTATATGTAGAGTTCCAGCTTTCCTCAAGGAAGTTGGAGCACCTATAATGTATAGAGTCCCAGCGTTTCACAAGAAAGTTCCAGCATGCTGCGTCCTTCAGCTTCTTGAGGTTCCATGATTTCTTTTTGTCCTTTATTACGTGCTACGTCATAAATGAGTTTCCACTGTTGTTGGGTGAACAATATAACAGGTAAAGATGCAAATGCGGTAACAAGAATAGGAACCCAAATCTTTCCATCTTTGTAGACAACGAAAATAGTTGTACAAAAGACTACCATCATTGTTGCTATTGAGAAGAAAAGAGTTGAGAGTCCAACAACCAACGTTATGGGCAAGACCTTAAGAAAATCTTCATCTGTATATCGTGAAGTGAGAATGGATAAGAATGTAAGTATAGAGCAAGATGATGATACCAGTGATATTGCATCAGATATCACAAACATTGTGAAGGAAACTTTCTGAATGAAGTTAGGAGTCCCTGTCTCTTCTTTTATGCCAACCTGGCACTGTAAAAGCTGCAGCAAAAACTACAGTGGTAATAAGCGTTGCGACAATCATGCATGAATTTGCAGTGTCCTTCATCCATTTTTCGCCTTTATCCTTTAAAGTTGTGATCTTCTCAGTATGTATATCTGTAGGAGTTCTTCCCTTCTTATTTTTTGCTCCAGCATGCTTTGGATTCACAAGCTTTTTTACTTCCTACATTTATTGATATAAAAATCTTATTTAGGAAACAAAATTTATTTTCTATACAGAAATGAGTAATGCAAATATTTACCGTCAAACCAAAACAACTCTTGCTGCAATTGGAGAGCTACTCCTGATACAATATTGAGCCTTTCTTGTGGTGGCATCATTCCCAGCCAAATGCAAGATATTGTTTTTTCATCATCTTCTTTCTCAAGTATTAATTTCTTGAATTCCGGATCTATGTCATCAATGAGCCCGAAAATATCCTTTTGACGATTCAAAACAGCAACGTGAAATATGCTATGATTGTTTTCATTAACTCTCATATCAAGTTAGGAAATTTACTAATAAGAATGGCTAGAAAATTAATGTTTTGTCGTTCGACAGCATCAAATATTACTGGCCAAGGGTGGTCAATAATTTCTGAAATCTTATAAATTTACTTAATTTAAAGATTTAATTAATTTGTTAAATCCTTTAATTAGTTCATAGAAAAATTGAGGCTTTAGAGATCTTTGAATTTGAAGAAATACATATCTAATAAAGATTTAAAAAAAAAAAAAAAATCAAAGCGAAAAGGGATGGTGTCACAATGGAATATAAGACCCAAGATCAGCACTATGACTAATCAACACATGTCTAATAAAGATTTAGAAACAATCAAAGCAAAAAGGGATAGAAACAAGAGAATACTAAGTGACTGATTATGTAGAAATGATTTTTAATTAATTAAGAATGTAAAAAAAATAATTAAGAAGTTAAGTGCAACTCAACCCTTGAAGAAAAGAAGCAATTAACGTTGAAGAATTACTTGAGGGAACACATATGACCAATCAAATTTTAAATTTTAACAGAAAAAAAATGAAGAAAATTAAGAAAGGTTTGTAAGGTCATGGTCAAAATGGAATGTAAAACCCAAGATCAGCATTATGACTAATCAAGACATGCTTAAGGTTTTAAAGAGTAGAGAGACTAACCTTTTTTATTGGGAGAATTATGTTTTTGAGCCAAGATATGCAATGCGGTCTCCCAATTGGATTCCTCATGACAGGTGGCTAATTGGTTTCTCCTTCAATAATTTTAGCACAATATCTATAACACAACAATCAAAATCATTAGGGTTAACTTAGTTCAACCCTAAAGTAAATTAAATTCAAAGAAGAGTTAATTAATTAATCTATACTGAAATGAAAATTAAGGGTTTCTATCAATGTAGAGAAATTCAGGAGGTTTCCCTAACCCCATCCTTTGGTTTATATCCTACGAGGTAAAAGTCAATTAAAATTAAGATAAATGTGCAATTAGCCCAAATATAAGGAAGTAATGAATGCTTACCATATATACCCGTTCTTATCAAACTGTGAATCAATTTGCATTGATCCTCTTCATTTACGTACTTATCCTCATTGGAAATAAAAAGCAAGTCTTCATAAAGAAATTTGACCATCTCTTTATGGACTGAGCTACCATGTTAATGGGTAAAATTTCCTTTCCACAGCGGATACTTCGTAATTCTCTATTTTTATCAAACATCTTCTTGGCAAGTTCTAAGCTTATATTGTCATCATAAATAAAAGATGAAAAGCTATATTGTCATCATGATTTTTAATTTCCAAATCTATTGGATTCATTTTATTTATCAAATTTTGGGTAAACAAACAGAGGACTGCTGCAACGCTATGTGAAAAGAGCGTGTCACCTTCTTGTGATATTTGAGCTTTTGCATAATCTGGATGGTCCTCATAAACTTTTCTTGCTGTCTTCCAATCATCCTTATTAAATGCATTCCCCATACAATTTTTTGATGCTATGTTGTTCTTTCTGCCAATAATCTTTCAAGGAGAAACAAGAACAAGATTATGAATTTAAACTAATTCATTCAAACTGAGCTTCTATAATAAACTAAATATACGAACTATAGACAGATGAAGACACTATTTACGCTGAAGTTAATACTCTTTATAGTTATTACTCATCATTTACTGAATTGCCAAATTTAGAAGAAAAAAAAAAAATTTCATTTACTTTCAAAATAAATTGGTGGATGAACCATTAAAAATAATTAAGCCACACATAACTTTATTATTTATTTAAACACGCCGCATTAATTATTTACTTCGCATGTGGTTTTTCAAAAATAATTAGGAAAAAAAAAAAAAAAAAAAAAAAACTCTAAGGAAAAGAACATAAGTTACAATTCATTAGAAAATAGACTTCTCATGTGGTTTATATATATATATAATAAAATTTATAATGATAAAATTTACTATTTATTAAATAAATAATTATTTATTAATATAATTTTCTTTTATTAGATCAATATTGATAATTTTTTAGATTTATGCTAAAAAATGTTTTAGCCCTCCCAAAACAAGTTTTTGTTTCCCTTACTTTATATTAATATTAATTGAATAAAAAGTATAAGAAAAACAAAATATTTGTTGATAATTAATACTAAAATTAAGAAGATGTAATTAAATTTGCAATTAGAATAACAACAATCAATTATACTTACTAGACAATTTGTTGTTATCCATTCTTTCTAAGGGTCCTTGGATTCCATAAAGAAAGTCCACCATCAATTTATGGTTCTGCTTAGCTGCTTTGTGAATGGGTAACATTTGCCTCTCTCCACGGATAATTGGTAGCTCTCCATCCTTCTCAAACATCTTCTTGGCTAGTCTCACGTCTCCGGATTCAGCAATAAGGAAAAAAGCAGTATTGCCATCAGCATTTTTAATAGCCAAGTATTCTTTCTTCATATATTTTAACAGTTCTTCGAAAAACATGAAAGACTTTGTCTGAGCTGCAATGTGAAGCAGAATTCTCTTTTTTTGATATCCTAGCAGTTAAATATGTTGAATTTTTCAATGGATCACTCTCAAAAATACCGTTATAAGCTCTATTCCAGTCATTGCTTGATGCGGCTATGGATAATTCTTCCAAGTTTATGTATATCGTCCATGAATCAGCTGTAAATATTGTGAAAATTGTTCATATTGTATCTCTTAATTTCAACAACAATGTATTATATTAGCAAGGGTTGAAAAAAAAAAGTCATATATATAATATTTTAATCTAAATTAATAATCTATTGAATATTCTGTAAAATAATTTAACTTTACAAACAGAATCTCTTTTTAGATTTCTAACTCTTGAACCACTTTTTGTTAAAGATGAATAATTTTCAAAATCACAATCCATGAGAAAAATTACGATTTACTTCTTCATTTAAAACAAATAAATAAAGCAACATCAGTTCTCTTCTCAACAATATGAAAATGAAATTTGATTTATCATGTAGTAATTTATCTCCATTTCTCCTCTATTTCAGAAAGAAATATACATTTTAAATTTTTTATATTATTAAGATTGATAAGGGAAAAAAATTTCGGCCCTCTCAACCCAAAAAATTCTTTTGATTCCGCCAACGTATAGTAATATTAATTAAATAAAAAGTATAAGAAAATAAAATATATTGTTGATAATTAAAAATAAATTAAGATAATGAAGTAATAAAATATGCAATTAAAATATCAGCAATAGTGTGCGCTTACCACGCAAAGAAACTCTGTTTTTCTGATTTAGAAATAATATGTTGCTATCAATTTCTTGTAAGGGGCCTTGGATTCCATAAAGGAACTTCACCATCTCTTTATGGCCATTCTGAGCTGCCGCGTGAATTGGTAACATTTCCCAATGTCCATGTATACTTGGTAACCATCTGTTCTTCTCAAACATAGCCCTAACAATTTCCATCCTTCGTTATTGAGCAGCAAGTAAAAAAGCGGTATCCCCATCATCATTTGTAATAGCCAATTCTTCTATCAGCATGTACTTTACTAGTTCATTGACAAATCCAATGGAGTTTTTCAAAGTGGCGAGGTGGAGAGCGGTGCTCCCATCCTCTGATATCTTAGCAGTTAAATATTTTGAATTTTTATATGGATCTCCCTTAAAAATATCTTCATAAGCTTTGATCCAATCATTGTACATTGCAGCATGTGACAATTTTTGGCGAATTTCCATTGTCACTGGATCATCTCTAAAGAGAAACAAGAACAAATTATATATGTGTGTGTAACTAATTCATTCAAATTGATTTTGATATAAGTTGATAGAGTAATTAATATTTATAAAAAGAGTCAATGTATTTCTGCTTAATTAAATTTATACTAGATCTCTATATGTGCACATAGGAAATTTACATTTTAACTTTATGTACTTTCTTTAATACCAAATATAACCTTTTGTAGAAAAAAGAGTTGAGAGAAATGAAATAAAATTTATAAAATGATTTTCAGTTAGCTTATATACAATGAAGAACTCAGCCTCTACGCATGCACAGATTCGCTACTAGTGCTAACTAATTACTATACTCATTATGCTGAATAAAAATTAAAAAATTAAAAAAAATCATCAAAATTTTAATTTGTGTAACTTTATAATATATACTAGCACTTTATTGTTAAGAGAACAGTATCCTATAAAATTTGATTAAGACTATAGGCAAATAAATGTATATTAGTTTGTTATATATAAATGTATATTTAGCCTTGATAATGATGTGTATATGTATGAAAATTATTAAGTATATACGGATGTCTTGAAATTTTTAATTTTCACATTAGAGAATGACTATAGTATTGAAAGGATATTATGAAGAAAAAACTAAAAATAAAATGTTACTTTTTCTTTCTATTATTCTTTATAGAAGAGAATGAACAGTACAATTCTATACTTAGAAAGAGTTTAAAGAAAATTAACATTTAATTATAAATAAAGAAATTTGATCATCAATAATATATAATAAGAAAACAAATAGTATTAAGTAGACCTTATTTTAAAAAAATATATATAAAGAATTTCTAAACATGTATATTTCTATAAGGCCTTGACTCAAGGGGAGGCCTAAGGCAACTGGCTTAGTTGCCTAGTCCTTGAGCCAGCACAGAAGTTATTAGTACCAGTCATTGTGGTCCAAATTAAATTAATTTTAAACTATAAATTAAATTTAATGCTAACTTTAAACCTTTTAATTTCTAACTAAACTTTCATTATTTATAATTCAAAATAAGTTAGTTCTAAAAATTTAAACATATATTGTAAAATATTTATAATTTCACATTGTCAACTATGATCTCCTATTTCACATTGTCAACTATGTAAAATATTATAATATACAAATTGTTAATTATTAAAAATATTCAAAGAAATAAAAGGAAATGATACTTATACTCAAAAGAATACATCTTTACAAAATAAAAAGAAAAACAATTTTCAAGATAATATGAAAACATACCAGCTTGGTTTGTACGAGGATGAGATGCCACATTCTCAAATATTTCTTCAGATGACCCATTTTTTGATGCAATTGCTGTATTCATCATTATTTCATTCGTCAAACTTTTCTAGTGAATCTTGCACACATATCAAACTATCTGTCCATCTATCTATAAGGTAGCTTTTCATTTTTTTTTGAAAAAAGAAACCTTGATTATTTAAGATTCAAAATTACTATAACCTAAACGTTTTAAATAAAAAAAGTGTAAAAATATTTTAGGGTGCGTTTAGCTTATTATTTTAGATAGGATTTTGGGGATAGTATTGGGTTGTTGGATAGGGGAGCATTATGAGGTAAACTTTAAAAATTTATGAAAAAGCCCTTAGGTTTACTAATTTAATTAAAGACCCTAATATATAAAATGACAAAAACACCCCCACCACGTGCAGTGCCAGATTCCAGCCACCACCGTCGAATCTGGCTGAAAAATTTCGTTACGACACAGACATATCTGGCCTTTTTCGGCCAAATCCATTGTGGATCTGGCCGGAAAAGGCCAGATCTGGCCATTACCGACTATTTCCGATGGCTGTGTGACTATTGTGATAGATTCCGGCTACCACCGGCTGTGGTTTCCAGAATCTGCCAGGTATTGGTGGGTGAGGGTGTTTTTGTTAGTTTTTAAACTTTTTTTCTGGGGGTATATAAACTTATAGGGTCTCAACGTAATTAAAAAAATAGACTAATATTTTGGGAATAACGTGCCAAACAACATTTGAAAGATAGGATTGAGAATATGGATAAAAACAATAAGCCAAACGCACCCTATATATTTTAATTTTAAAATTACATAAGTTCATAGCAACTTATCTAAACTGTGTTAAGAACATTAATTTCCAAATGAAAATAGTTAAACGAACAAATAAATTTCATTTATCATGTAATATTTCATTAGTAAAAATTTTGCAATGAACCTTATTGGATTATATAATACCACAAATCAAGTTTTAGCCCTCACAATATTGAGTTTCCGAGTTTGATTATACAATAAATGTCTTTTTATATTATATTAAGTGAATAAAAAGTATAAGAAAAATAAAATATTTTGTTGATAATTAATATAAAGATTAAGGTGTCAAGTAAATATGCAATTAGAGTATCAAGAATAAGATCATACTTACCTGATAATTTGTTGCTATCCATTTCTTCTAAGGATTCTTGGATTTTATTTAGGAACTTTACCATAAGTTTATGGCCTTGCTGAGTTGCTACTTGAATGGGTAACATCTGGTTAGCTCCATGAATATTTGGTAACTCATCGTTCTTCTCAAACATTTGCTTGGCTAGTCTCACATTTTCGAAAGTAGCAACAAGAAAAAAAGCGGTGTTGCCATCACTATTTTTAATAGCCAAATCTTCTCTTCATATATTTTATTAGTTCTTCAGCAAACGTAAAGGACTTGTATCGCAATTGCGACATGAAGAGCAGTGTCCTCTTTCATTGATATCCTAGCAGTCAAATATTTTGAATTTTCAATTGGATCTTCCTTAAAAATATCCCAAAAGCTGTGTTCCAATCATTCCTCCGTGTAACTATGTATAATTTTTCCAAATCTTCATTTATCATTGGATCATCTGTAAAAATGAAATAAGCACAGTTTACATATAAGCAACTAATTCATATATTCTAATTGATTTTAATATAAATTGATAGAGTAATATTAAGTAACATTCTAAATAACCTATTTTAAATAATACAATTATGTATTATATTAAAATAATTTAATTTTATAAAAAGAATCTTTGGTTTATATTTCCAACACTTGAAGCACTTTTTGTTAAAGTCAGACAATTTTCAAAATCATAATCCTTTTTTGGCAAATGCATTATTGTCAGAATGTATATTAAAAGAAATATACATTTTAAGTTTTTTATATTATTAAGGTTTATAATTTTTTTTACTTTAAATCTTTTAATTTTTTACTAAACTTTTTTAATTTAAAATTCAAAACTGAATTATTTCTAATAGTTTAAAATTACAAAATTGTAAAATATTTATATTATTGTAATATCAACGTTGATATCTTATGTTAATGGGTACTTCTTATGCCCTTACATAATTACAATAAACAAATTATTAATATTTTTTGTTTAGCAAAACACAAATGGTCATTAAAAAGTTTAAAGACATAAAAATGAAAGGATATTAAAGAAATGCATTGTTCAAAATATTAAAAAAATAAAGACAATTTACAAGATAATATCCAAACTTACCAATTTGGTCTTCGTGAAGAGGAGATGTCACATACTCTTCTATTTCTTGAAATGAACCATGTTAACTATTTTGTTAATCAAAATTTTGTGATAATCTTGTGCATTTACATAATACTAGATAAACAAAATTTATTTCCTTTTTACTGTATAGTTAAGGAAGTGAAGGGATGTGTAGAATAGTTTAACACTTAGTTTACATGGTAAGAAGTTTAAAGAAGTGAAAATGAAAGGATGCGCAAAACAATGCATCTAGTAAAAATAGAAAATAAAATAATAGGCAATTTAAAAGGTAACAGTAAACCGTTAGTCAAAATTTTGTGTAAATCTTATGTGTTGTGCTTATATAATACTAGATAAAAATTCTAATTTTCTTTTTGTTGAAGGGAAACCAAAGTTGTTAAAGAAGATTAAAGACACATGAAAAGATCTATCTAAATATTACATCTTTAAAAGTTTGAAATAATATAACATGCAGTTTACAAGGTGATATCGAATCATACCAATCTGTTTTGAAGGAGGAGATTTCCACAAGCTCATCCATCTTTTCATGTTCCTTGTTTTCTTGTGCAATGTTAATCCTCACTTCATCAATAGATATTTTTATTGTAAACTATTTTAGAAACTTTATGTAATTAGATGTAAGTTGAATCTAATTTATAAGATTACATATTTTCGGTAAATAGAATTTAAAATGTTAACCATTGGGCTTGTGGCCGGATGGCGAGATCTCACCTATCTTGGTGGGTTAAGAAAAAGTTTGGTGTTTGAGTCCACAGAGTTAAACTAAACCCCGATTATCAAAAAATTAAAATGTTTCAATTTTGAATATTGTTAATATTAATTAAAACCAGATGGACAAATATAAATATTTAATTTCAATCGCTGCTTAAGTTGAACACTTTTGATTATTTTAAAGAAAGAAAGGCCTCAATGTTTTAGCAGAGGACAACAATGAATCTACTCAGAGCTAACTTATATACACTTCCAAAGAAATGCGCTTAATAAATAACAAATTAATTTACCAAAGTGATTATAAAAGATTAAGTTTAATGATATAAAAGGATCCATGCTCAAATAATGCTTTCTTTATAAGTTTTAAATAATTATAGCATGCATGCAGTTTATAAGGTAATTAATATTGAATCATACCCTCCTTTTCTTGAGAAGAAGATGACACAAGCTCATCTTTTTGTCCATTAAGTCAATTTCCGATGCAATGTTAAGCCTCACGTCATGTAGACATTTGACATATATAACAGGAAGTTATTCAGTGATGAAATGCAGTCTGTATTTGACATAAAATTTAAAGGTAGCTCTATCATTTATTGTCAAATAATAAAAAATCTTAAATTGTTTGATTAAATTGAATCATAAAAAAATTATGTTAGAAGCGGTTGATTCTCAGAAACAGGTATAAAACCATTAATTTACTAAATTCAAGAACCATTATTTAAAAAAAATAGATTTTTTATTCATATTTCTCTATATTTAAACAAATATATACTGATATATATTGTTGTAAATTGAACGACTTTAGAATCAAGGAGCAAAAAAGAGAAAGAGAGCAAAGAGGAGAGTTCTGGAAAAGTTAGTTGAATATTCTCTAACAGAATAAAGGTACAAGACTAATATTAATTGAGTAAAAAATTAATAAAAAATTAAATATGTTAAAATTTAAATGTCGTGTCTACATAGTAAATTTAAAAAAAAAGTTATATGATACTATTTGATGCTTAATATCCATGTCTTCGTAGTAAATAATGTGAAGAAATGGGTTGAAAGATGGAGTTACCTCTTTTGGTAGCTTGGTAGGATGCAATATGAAGCTGCAAATTAATGGAGCTCTCAAGTTGTCAAGTGGAGGGTGGAGAGAATGAGAACAATGCTACTCTTATATAAAGACCTCAAAAGTAGATAGATGTAGCTTAACCATTAAATTATACTTAGCGTGGGGCTGACTAGCAAGAAAAAGCAAAACAAGTACTCCTCAAGTGAATAAAGTATTGCCATTTACAGTGCAAAAGCAAATATTACAACAAGTGATTAATAATTGGAGGTGAAGCTATCAACCTAATCACTTTAAAGATTTTTTTTCTTTTTTACGTGTAAGTCATCAATTGGTCAATAGAAGATAAAGGGTTACTCAGAGAATAAACTTAAAAAAAATTAAAGAATCAAAGATAAAGGGTTTGGTTGGTATGTAACCAAATTATTATGTTAAATTGTATCAGTTAAGAAGTTCTTAAGTTGTTAAAGATTTGTTAAGTTTGTTTCATGGAGGTTATTAAAGCCCCTTGCCTGTTTAGGGAGGTTGTTAAATTTGTTAAAGATTATTCTTTCTTAGTTAATGCGATTCAAACGTTTGATTTCGATTGTTTCAATTGTTTTACTAAAATGACTGTAGCATATAAAAGGTTTACTAAACACTGTATTCATTAAGAGAAAATAATATACAGATAGAAATATTCAGTTTTACTCTCCCTCACTTTACTTTCTTTCTTTATCGTTTTCTTTCTCCCCTGTTCGCACTCTAAACCTAACATGGTATCAGAGCCTTTGACTCGCGTCAAGAATGGTCGATCTCACTCAGCTCTCTTCTAATCCAACAAGATCAGCTCACAAATCAAACACTGATCCAGTCAATTTGTCAAGCCCCATCCCAATGTCTTCGTCAACTCTTCCTATCATTTCTCCTAAGTTGACTAGGAACAATTACAATTTTTGGAAGTCACAGATCCTATTTGCTGTCGGATCTTTTGATCTAGAGGACTGGGCTAGTACCGTGTCCAGCTCAGTTCATCAAGATTCCGGCAGATAGCTCTGATGGTGTTACGGAGAAGAAGCCAAACCCAGAATATAGTCAGTGGAAGAAGACTGACAAACTCCTAGTAAGCTGGCTTCTTAGCTCTATTTCTGAATCTATGTTCATAGTTGTCTCAAAATGTCATTTTTCTGCCAACATGTGGATTACATTAGAACAAGAATTTCTTACTGAGTCAAGAACCAAAACGTTGCATGTAAAGAATTTGCTGCAAAATACAAAGAAAGAAAATCTTACCATTCATGAATACTTTGTCAAAATGAAAGGATTTGCAGAGATTTTGTCAAATAGTGGAATAGTGGTCACTGATGACGAGTTACTGAACTACATACTGGATGGTCTGAATAGTGAATATGATGCTGCTGTGGTGAACATTACTACTAGATTAGAATCTAGAATAGATCCTCTCACTGTCCAAGAGGCACAAATTATTTTGCAAAAGTATGAACTTAGGTTAGAAAAAGCAAACTTTGCCATGAATTCAGTAGTCAGCAACGAGTTTCATGGAGGCTCGGCTCATCTTGCTTCAACTGAGAGGAAGTATCACCATGAATCCCAATCCCAAATCAATAATGTACAGCCTAACCTTGGACAAACTCAGTATCAAGGTCCCACTCAGTATCAAGGTCCTAATTTTGTACCTCACAATCACACATCTCAGCAACCTATCCTTGACCTTAATCACTTTGGAACTCCAAATAATCAGTACTATGCCTCTCAATTTAGTGGTGGCAGAGGAAGAGGTAGAGGAGCTGGAAGGAATAGATTGATATGTCAAGTCTGTGGCAAGACTGGACACCTTGCACTAAATTGCTACCACAGGTTTGACACTAATTTCACTGGAGGAAACAATGTCCTAGGCAGAGGGAATTTTATTCAGAATTATCCCAGACCAACCTTTCAGCAGTCACAATTCTATGGTTACTACCCACCTCAATTCTCTCATAATTCCAGCTTCAGCCCTAACATGAATGAACAAACTGCACCTGGTCCACAACACCCCACTTCTGCCAGTCTTGGTTCTGCACCACAATCAAATTCAGGACCATCTCAAGTGTACCCTGGCTCTCAGATGTCTGCCTCCAGTTCTCTTAATCAAGCACTTTTATCACAAACACAGTTCCAAAATCCTTTAGCTCATTACACTGCTTCCCCATCAACTGTTCAGGATGCATCCTAGTACCTGGACAGTGGAGCCACGGATCATGTCACTTCAGATTTGTCTCAGCTAACAGTGAACTCCAGCTACTGGCAATGAGCAGCTTCAGGTTGGCAATGGTGAGTTGCTTCCCATTTCTCACACTGGTTTTACTGCTTTTCCATGTCATCTTAGATCACTATACCTTAAAAATGTTCTTTGTGTGCCTCACATTACAAAAAATTTATTAAGTATTTCTAAGTTTACTAGAGACAATAGTGTAATTGTTGAGTTCTTTGCTGATCATTGTGTGGTTAAGGACAAACAATCCAAAGCTGTTCTTCTTCAAGGAAAGCTTAAAGATGGCCTTTATCAACTTCAAACACCTGCTGTCACTTCTCCACAGTCCAATCTGTCTTTTGATCATTCATCTGCTCAGGTCTTTAACTCACTATCATTTCCTTAATCTAAAGTTTCAGAGTATTCTACATCATATCCTAATAATGCTAGTACATTGTACACTCATAAAATTGTTGATATCTCTAATGTTTTGTCTGGTTCTGATGTTGCAAGTAGTTTTTCTACTTCTAATATTTCCAAGATTCCTACATTTGTATCCAATTGTAATAATGCTACTGATACTAATAAAAGAAGCACAATTCAGTCTTTTCCAGTAGAAAAAACTAATAGCATGCTGTGGCACAAGAGGTTAGGCCACCCTAATGCAACTGTCCTTACTAAAATTTTGCATGTTTTACAACCTGACTATTCTGTGAGAAACACAATTGAATTTTGTCCAGCATGTCAGTTTGGTAAACTTCACCAATCAGTTTTTCCTAAGTCAAAGTCTAGAACTTCAAATCCATTAGAGTTAGTTTATTCAGATTTATGGGGACCATCTCCGATTCCAACACCTGAAGGATTTAAATATTACATACAGTTTCTAGATGACTATAGTAGGTTTACCTGGATTTTTCCATTAAAAGGCAAATCTGAAACACAATTAGTCTTCCAACAATTTCACAAACTAGCTGAAAGGCAATTTAATAAACCCTTGAAATGTGTCCAAACCGATTGGGGGGGTGAATATAGAAGTCTAGTTTCTTACTTTGCTAACCAAGGAATTGTCTTTAGGCATCCATGTCCCTACACTCACCAACAAAATGGAAGAGTAGAAAGGAAACATCGCCAAATAGTTGAACAAGGCTTAACCTTGTTAGCCCAAGCCAAAATGCCCTTGAAATATTGGTGGCATGCTTTTCAAACTGCCACTTTTCTCACCAACAGATTACCTACACCAGTTTTGTCTAATTCCTACCCATTTCAGGTTCAGTTTAAGAAAAATCCTGACTACTCTGTTTTCAAAGTGTTTGGCTGTGCTGTGTACCCTTTTATCAGACCATACAACTCTCATAAGTTTGATTTTCACACCAAACAGTGCACTTTTGTTGGTTACAGTATGCATCATAAAGGTTACAAATGTATGGATTCAAATGGAAAGATCTATGTTTGCCAAAGTGTCAAGTTTGATGAGTCTCACTTTCCCTTTGCTTCAACTCAATCTGTTTCTCAAGACAGCACTTCTTTTTCTTCCTCCTCTTGTGATCACACTCCTATTGTTCCAATTTTTTCCTTTCCAAACTTGTCTTCCTCATCTTCCTCATCCTCTGATATTTCTACTGGTTCTTTAGATTTAGCCATCACTGATCAGCAGAACTCACAAACATTTGAGTCTCCTAGTAAGTCTTTCCCTAATATCTCTGATCCCACCTCTCCATGCATACTGCCTGTTCAGCCTACTGAATCTGCCTCACCAAATCTTCCTGAATGTACCTCAAATTTATCTATATCTCCTAACCAACCCTCACAAACCCTTACACACATACCTTTCTCTTCAACCAAACTACCTGATGGCATTCACCTTACAGTTGAGTTGCCCTTTGAGCTTAAGCCCTTACCTACTCATCCTATGATTACTAGAAGCAAAGCCAAACAGCATAGTTCTTTCAATGCTTCCTCCACAAACCATTCTCCCTCACTTGACACAACTGAACCAACCACAGTTACTGAAACACTCTCCCATCCCTCCTGGAAAGCTGCCATGGAGAGTGAGTTCTCTGCTTTGGTCTCTAACAATACCTGGAAACTTGTCCCTGCTGAGTCAAACATGAATATTGTTGGTTGTAAGTGGGTCTTTCGGCTTAAACACAATCCTGATGGTTCCATTCAAAGATACAAAGCTAGATTAGTAGCTAAAGGATTTCAGCAGACCCCTGGTGTTGATTACCTTGAAACCTTTAGTCCAGTTATCAAATCTTCCACAATTCGGGTAGTATTGAGTCTAGCTATTACCTATGGATGGGATATTCAACAAGTGGACGTTAATAATGCCTTTTTGAATGGAGAACTCAGTGAGACAGTTTACATGAATCAACGCTCTGGTTTTGTTGATACTCAGAATCTACTTCATGTTTGTCAATTAATTAAAGCATTGTATGGCCTAAAACAGGCCCCAAGAGCCTGGTTTGAAAAGCTTAAGACGGCCTTTCTCAAATGGGGTTTTGTCTCTTCTATAGCAGATTCCAGTTTGTTTATTTTTAGGCACAATACTCAGATCTTATATGTAATTGTCTATGTGGATGACATTTTGTTAGCGGAAATGATCTTGAGTTTGTACAAACCATTGTCCGAGGTTAAACAACGAGTTTGCTCTTAAGACTTTAGGTTCTCTTAAATATTTCTTGGGTTTTGAAGTCCACAGAACAGATTCACATATTTACATGAGTCAAGAAAAATATGCTAGAGATCTGCTTACTAAGACTGGCATGATAGATTCAAAACCTTGCTCTACCACCATGGCTGTAGGCAACAAGTTAACCTATACAGACAGTGATATTTTTGACAACCCAGCTCTATATAGAAGCACAATTGGGGCATTACAGTATTTAACACTTTCCAGACCTGACATTGCTTACTCTGTTAACAAGTTAAGCCAGTTTCTCAAAGCTCCCACTGAACTTCATTGGCAAGCCTGCAAAAGACTCCTTAGATATCTTAAAGGCACCACAAATTTTGGTCTTCAGTTTACTAAAGTCACCAGGTTTCATTTAGAGTGCTTCACTGATGCGGATTGGGCAGGCTCTATTCAAGATAGAAGGTCCACAAGTGGTTGCTATTTGTTTCTTGGTCCTAATCTGTTACAATGGAGTTCTAGGAACCAAAAGGTAGTATCTCTATCTTCTACAGAAGCTGAATACAGAGCACTTGCCCAAGGGGCAACTGAAATAGCCTGGTTTCGCAGTTTGTTTTCTGAAATTGGTCTAACACTCAGTGAGGTACCTGTTATTTGGTGTGATAATCAAAGTGCAGGGTCCCTAGCCTCCAATCCAGTTTTTCATGCTAGAACAAAGCACATTGAATTGGATGTCCACTATGTCAGAGAACAGGTTGCTGCTCAACATCTTAAAGTACTCTATGTTCCTACTGATCATCAAAAAGCTGATGTTTTTACTAAGTCTTTGTCCACTGCCAAATTTGAACATTTTACAACTCACAGTTGGAGCCTGTATTCAGAAAACTGCCTATCCTCAGAATACTGATCTGTAAGTATGATTAAAATTGGCAAAATTTGTTTAAAGCAACATTCTGGTGTGATTTCTAGAACAGAAAGCAGTGTGACTATTGTAAATTCTGGTGTCATTTGCATCAATTCAGAAGGTGTTGGTTGTTTTTGTTGCAGTTCAGAAGGTTGTGTTTGTTGCAGTTCAGAAGTTTATTTTTTTTGTTGCAGTTCAGAAGTTTGTTTTTGTTGCAGTTCAGAAGTTTTTTTTGTGTGCATCAGTTCAGAAATTTGAATACTGATCTAAGAAGCTTGGTTGTTGCTTGCTTTTGTGAAATTGCTTCTGTGCAGAAGAAGCTTGGTTGTTGCTTGGGTATAATTTGACCTCTGTTAATGTGCTCTTGTGGAGCAGTTTGGTTATTGCTTCTGTGCACCTATGAAAATGTTGTGCCCCTGCAGAAGAAGCTTGGTTGTTGCTTGGGTATAATTTGACCTCTGTTAATGTGCTCTTGTGGAGCAGTTTGGTTATTGCTTCTGTGCACCTATGAAAATGTTGTGCCCCTGCAGAAGAAGCTTGGTTGTTGCTTGGGCATAATTTGGCCTCTGTTAATGTGCTCTTGTGAAGCAGTTTGGTTATTGCTTCTGTGCACCTATAAAAATGCTGTGCCCCTGCAGAAGAAGCTTGGTTGAAGCTTGGTTGCTCTTCTGTGAAGTTTATGTGAAGATTGAAGCTGATGTCAAAACCTCCCAGTCTCATTTGAGGGAAGATATTAGCATTAGAAAATTGGAAGAATTTACTCAGTTTAGCTTAAGGGAAGATATCAGTTAAGAAGTTCTTAAGTTGTTAAAGATTTGTTAAGTTTGTTTACAGCAGTTATTAAACTGCCCTGTTTAGGTTGTTAAATTTGTTAAAAGATTGTTACTGCTGTTAATGCAGTTACGTTTCAGTTTCAGTTGTTTCAATTGTTTTACTAAAATGACTGTAGCATATAAAAGGTTTACTAAACACTGTATTCATTAAGAGAAAATAATATCTGAGAGAAATATTCGTTTACTCTCCCTCACTTTACTTTCTTTCTTTACCGTTTTCTTTCTCCCCTGTTCGCACTCTAAACCTAACAAATTGTCACATTTGTAATTCCTCTTCACAAATTTATGACCTATTAAAACAATTACCCTTTTTTTTAAATAAGTTACAAAAAGAAAAGCATTTATGGATACCTTATTGGCCATAAGTATATATTTTTTTCTGGAATTACAAAGGAAATAATAAATGCAATAACTGACATCAATATTTTTAGGTGAAGATATCAAGGACATCCTATAAAATAAATAAAATGGTCACATGGTTTGTGATCTATGTTTCGATGAATGTCTTCATTGCAATATAGAATTATATCTTGTGTGCTAATATGAATCTTCTATCTTTATTTCCTTGAAAGAACAAAGAGCCTTAAAGTGACATATTAATTTCTCCCCAAAATTAAAATAAAATAAAATTGGATATTCTTCGCCTTTGATTTATATGAATCCAAGAATAACAAAAAAAAAAAGAGTGTTTACTAAGTATTAGACAACGAATTTTGCAGCATAATATGAACCTTGTGTTCTAATTAATAACTAGTTTACAAACTTTTGAAATACTAACCTTAATTTAATCGTTAAACCTGAATAAAATTAATGAATAAATAGATTGATTTATTGAAATAAAAGAATTTTAATGGTTTGGGTCCATGTGCTATTAAAAAAGTACGTGGGTTTGTATAAAATTTTGAGGGAAACTAAAAACTTTTCCATAATGAGGATATTAAAACAAATAATAATAAAAATAAAATAAAATTGGCATGAAGTGGAAGGGTAAGAGAAGAATATATGACCCTTAGTCTTATGGCCTGCAGTGAAGGGTAAGAGAAGAATATATGGCTCAAGGCCTCATAAAGTGAAGGAGATGCCCAAATGATGGTAAAATTTCCTAAGGGATTTCTGCAATTTGTGTCTTCCTAAAGGAAAGATATGTATTATGTCTAATTAAATTACTCTGCGGGATATATTAAAGTTGTTCTAAGTTCTTTACCAAATTACTTATCAAATTCTTTTAGGTTTGGTTATTCGTAATATTGTTTTAAAACGATGAAACAAACTTAAAAGAATTTGACTACTTTGGTAAAGAACTTGGAGCAACATTAATATGTCCTACATGGGTTTTAAACAGAAATAATTATATAATTTAATTTTAGCATTTATGTGTTGGTGCCAAACATTAGTTTCAATAAAAGCAAACTTTATATGAAGTTTATAAGTTGGTCACATGATCAGAGGTTTTACGTGTGAGTGATTGAGCAATTAGATAAAATGTTGGGATTTGTTAATCATGATTTGATAAATTAAATGAATCTTGTTCATTACTCAGCATTTCCGATATATAATGAAAAGATTATTTTGCAATGAGCTAACACAAGTGATGATTTGAACTAGAAAAAAAAAATACTAAAATTATACAAATGACTATTGGAGCAGAGGGAACAGGGTGACAGGAACACAGGCGACAGTGGCTATTGGAATAGCTACCCATGCACACCCTGTACACTTAAAAGAGAGACAGAGAGAGAAATTATTTATAAGAATAGCTATTATACGTTTATTAGGAAAATTTTAGAATTTGACATTTTTCTATAAGCTCTTTTTGAGTTTATTTAAATTGTAGAAATTTCAAAAATATTCTTAAATTGCTGAAATTTCAAAAATATTCTTATACTATCTTATAAATTTGACTTAATCTTTCCTTCTTTATTAAATTATTTTTGATAAATTAATGTTGAAAAGCTCTTTTTCATTTTCTTAACCAAACAACTAATAAACTATTTATAAAAAGCTTACTCTATTCTAATAAGTCTATCAAATTGACTGATATGTATAAGTTGGATTAATTTGGAAGTGGGTCTTTATTAATATATTAATTGTGAATGATATCATAAGTGACGTTATGTAAAACTATTAAGTATGATCTATCGACTTTGTTTAACTAGTAAATAATTTTGGTACCTTACTAGGATGCAATCTGCAGCTGCAAATTAATGGAGCTCTCAAGTAGAGTGTGGGAAGAGTAAGAACAATACCATTGTTATAGAAAGACCTCCATGAAGCTAGCCATTAACTAAAGGACTAGTGTCTTTATTTCAAGATGTAAGTAATAGGATAATAAGAAAATAGGAAAGAGTTTATTTCATTTTTAATATGAAATAAATTGTTATTAATAAGTATTATATATTTTTTATCATGGTGTTTGTTGATACTTTATTAAGGAGTTTTTAATGATTTTGTAAAGTACATTATAATATTTAAATTAAATCCCACATGAAACATTTGTAGTTTAGCATGCATGAACCAAACGCCACATTCAATTGACAAACTTTAATTAATTTGAGACTGTTACATTTATGAATTATGGTAACATAATCTGACAAATGATATAATCTTCAAGAATAAAATTAAAGCTATGTCAATGTCTTTGCAAAATCTGGATACAAACTTTATAATTGCAATATTAATATTTAATACTCATGCATTAGTATAGTTATTTGCTTAACAGAATGATAAACACGAGTAAGTTATAAGCATTGGAGTTATTTTCTCTGTTTTCTCTTAAGTGTTTCTTTCTAGAATTTCTGTTTTTTGATCCCAAATACAGCAGCAAAACAGGGAAGTTCGTTTCCAACCTTGTTCTTTAGTGCCAAGTTGCAAGGAGACGTGAGCAGGCGCAAAAGAATTTGAAATTTAGTTTAGTTTTTTAAAAGAAGTATGAATGGTTCCTTTAGTTTTCATTAATGGAATTATGGAAAACGGCTACTGTTATACTACCGTTTCAATTACAAATGAAATTAACACAGGTTCATTGCACTTGGATTGAACAGCAGGGCTTTAGTCTTCAAAAGCTTATAATTCTGCATTTGTACTATAATAGTCAAATCATGGTGCTATGAGATTTCTACTGGGTATTAGAAGGCAAAATAAAGCCCCAATTTTAGACCACATATACGTAAGAATATACGTGCAGATGACATGACTGGTCTAAATTATACACAAGAACCCAAAGAAGATTACCATTTCTACCTTCAAGTAATTAACCACCTACAAACTAGATATATCATTCAATAAATCCACATTTCTGTAAAAAGCAGAAAACAAACTACTTGGCTGATAGAACAATTTAATAAGCTACTACAGGTTTCAAGCCTTACCAGTGTTAGCCCAAGTAAATAACTTTCACTTCCAAATTCATTTTGAAACACAACAAATAGATGAAAAGAAATCATGGTAGTACTCATACACATGGTTAGCCCAACTAAATAATTTTGAAATTACATCCATTCTGGAGAACCTGGAGACATACTTGGCATGACAGGCAGATAGGTCACCCCTAACCATAGTTGACCTGTTCTTAGCAGACTAGCTTTTGAAGCATTAATTTCATTGATGCAGGAAACAAAATATGAAGACGTCAGAATCAATGTTAAAAGATGGTATACTAATGTTAGAATTTGTTCTTTCAAGAAACTAATGTTATGGGCAGAACTAGTTACAGTATGGAATCCACTATCATGTTAACTTCACTGGAGATTATCTGGATTGAGCTAGTAAAAGAAGTGATGGCTAGGACCAGAGAAGATACTAGACTTTGTATAAATGACTAATCATATCAAAGAAGAAGAGGGAATTAGAGCAGGGCAAACAAGGTGACAGAACACAAGTTACTAAAGCAATTGGAATCGCACTAAAATGAGTAAATGCACCTCTGCCAAATCCCAAGCTGACTCCCACTTACAAAATGCCAGAGGCTTCCTGCCAATACATGAAGAGCCGTCTCTCCATTTTCCATCCCGAGCTATAACATGACTGAGATTAGATTTCGTAATTGAATGGTTCTGGGTATGTTAATTACCTTCAGTTGTCAGTTCTCAGCTCAGAAGCAAGCCTGAAATCCCAACTATGAATATAACTCAACCAACAAAGTTTAATGTTAAAACTGATAGCTGGAAATGAATTCTGTAGGAACATATAAAAATATATTAATAATCGGCAATAATAATGTGAAAGAAATTATAGTAGCATAAAGTATGTTAAATGATGCTGAAATATTGTATCACTAAGCTAAGGGTAACTGGAGCAAGAAAAGAAAAAGAATTACCAAGAACAATGAAAGAGCGGCTCCAATTTGCACCCAAATTCATACTCAAGACTCATTTTTCCAATGCAAAGTCATTAACAAGAGCAATAAAAGCATATTCAGAATAACGTAATACCAATACTACAGTCAGATATGTTATATACGTTGAAGGCACACCCGAAAACATACTAAATGGTGCCCTTGTGTTCACTTGGGACTTTTGTCGAACACCTTATGGACTATCCAAAGGAATACATTCAAGAACCCTTGATTGAGTGAATCTAATGAACCAAAGTTATACAAATGCCACTAATATCACAACCTAAAAAGAAAAATACAACCACGCACAAAACACAATCGATTTTATGTGGTTCACTAGATTAAATCTACAGGAGACTACCTGTTTCACTAGATTAAGGGGATCTTAATCACTTAACCTCAGAATCTGTGTGTTTAAGTTTCTTGCTCACTCTTGTGAAGCTTGTTCTGCCCTTTGTGTTTTTCTCCCAGAAGCCAACTTAGCAAAGCGAACTCTCTAACTTACTTTGTCATCTACTCAGTGCAAATGTAGCTATGAAATCCTCAAATGAACCTATTTCATGTATGAGTTTGAAGCAGTCCTCTTGACGATAGCAAACAGCATAATGAAATACGCTTCATCAACAGATGGAATCTACTGTTACATGCACTTGAGATTACTGTGCACAAAATTATTGATAACTTCTTCCGTGATCTCTTTTTGAGCTTTATTGAGTAGCACACGTTTCAACCACAAATCACAATATAAAGTGTTTTTTTCAGTTAGTATTTAGTAAGACTTTGTACACGTCAGCTCTATGTTAAGAGTCTGGTTGACTAAGCTTTGACTTTAATTATACTAATTTCAGCAATAAAAGGAAACCATGTACTCTCAGTAGAAATGGCAACAACTTCTTCGACAATCTGTCTTTTTCTTCTTCTCAGTTTCGTTCTTTGAATTCTTAATTTATTCAAGTTTATTTAAATTGTTGAAATTTCGAAAATGTGTTTATATTATTTTATAAATTTGACTTGATCTTTTATTTTGCATTAGAACCCTTTTGATAATTTAAATTAATAAATTATTTATAAAAGTTATATTTTTTTAAAATGAGTTAGTTACACATATCTCTACTAAGATTTTAGCATTTCACAGGTGTACAGAAAATATTGTTAGGTTAACACAAACATCCCACTCTTTTAACTTTTATTAAAATTTTGTTAGGATTATTTTCCTTACACCTTCTCCAACCTATAAAATTGTTAGAGTAGGTGCCAGAGCTAATTAATTATTGTGGAATTGACTCTTTGTAATAATGTTTATTAATTAATAAAACACATTTGTTTGTTATATCACATAAATCATAGTTTATGTATTGATATATGTCCTTAGGATGGTAGAACTGTGATAAGGGTATCAAGTATTTTAAATCTTGATGGTGAAAACCCTATGATCACATAAGATGGTCATCCTAAAAATGTCCGTAGCCCTAGTATTATTCATAATACGGTAAGACTATCATAGTGTTGAATGACTCTGTCAAAAGATAGTGATTGATCTCACTTATTAAGGTTGTTTACCAACAACTTGGTGCGACACATGAGTGCTTGATTTAGACAAGTTCACTGGACAGACCCACTAGAGGATTCCATATAGATGGTAACCCTAGTTTCTATGGAATAAATCCTTTAACGAATGGTGGTGCATGTGATCCTTGGACTTGAGATACTGGAGCGCCTTGTGCACTGATTGGTATAGTTTAATACTAACCCAACGTAAGTTCTATTCAAACTATCAATACGGTAGCAATTCGGAGTGTATCAAGACTATAGTATATTGACAAATGATTCAATCACTCCCAGGTACGGAAGAAGTTATCTTACGACGTAATTAAGTGAATAACAATGATACTAAAGCTGTGGCCACAATGGGATTGAGTTATTGCTCAATCCAATTTATTATTTCGGTCATTAGTCTAGTCACTGAATATAAAGATATTGAGAATAATTGAGGTTGACGCTAAGAAACATAAAATATTATGTTGATAATTAAAAGTAAGATAATGAAGTAAGTATGCAATTAAAATATCAGCAGAAATAGTGCATGCTTACCAAGCAAAGAAACTCTATTCATCGCATTTAGAAATAATCTGTTTTCATCAATTTCTTCAAAGGGTTCTTGGATTATGTAAAGGAACTCCACCATCTCGTTATTGCCCCACTAAGCCGCTGCGTGAATTGATAACATCTCCATATTTCCATTTCCACGTATATTTGCTAACTCTTTACTCTTCTCAAACATCGCCATGGCAATTTCCACCCTTCCCTTTGATGCAGCAACATAAAAAGCTTTGTTGCCATCACGATTTTTAATAGTCAATTGATTTTTCGTCATATAATTTACTAGCTCCTTGACAAACAAAATTGAGTTTGCCTCAGTTGCTACATGGAGAAGGGTGTTCCCGTTTGGTCTTCTTTTCGTAGCACTGAAATAGTTTGAATATTTCATTGCATCTTCCTCAAAACATCCTTATCAGCTGTGTTCCAATCATTGTCCAATGCAGCTGTGAACAACATATTACAAGCTGTAAAACACATTCATATTCCAATATTCATATAAAAGTGATAATACAATCAATTTCAATATAAAATCTCCGAAATATATGCGGAAGTAAATGACAAACCTCCAGCCATAGCAATTTTGTTTGATCTTCTTGCACCTTTATAAATTACAAGATCTTCCACAGACTGCAATTTTGGAATGATGGTTTTGAAACTAAAATAAAAATTGCATCTAATGGGGACCTGTAAAGTCTCCTTTACATGCAGTTGTCTTTCCATCAAAGACAACTGCTCAAAAGAGACACAACCGAACCACATCAGTCCACATCAGCATAAAAGTGTAGGACCTTAATGAAATTATATTAAAAGTGTAGGACCATAATGTAAAAAGTCTAACATTCTCCCACTTGGTCCAAACTTTAATATAATCCAAAACACAAGAGATGTATATGCGGTATGTTCAATTAGAAAGAGGAAAAAGTACATGAATCATAGCGGTAAGTCCTTTTTAAACAAGTATTACCTTTCATGTATTACAATGCAATTTTTCTCTTTCTAAATAAACGCTTAAATATGGAATATCACTTTATGAACAAACCTCAAATGTTTGTTCAGGTCCTCTAGAATGTTTGTTTGCTCTAACCAAAATGTATACAACTTAAAAGAGAAAACAAACTAAATTACAAAGTTTCTGACAATGAAAGTATTACCTCTCATAGTGACCAAGCGGGACATAGTCCCATTTTAAAAACATGATCCTTGAACGTCTTTGGTGGCATGCCTTTCGTTAGAGGATCAGCAATCATCTGCTCAGTATGTATGTGTTCAATGAGCACTTCTTTGGCTTTAATGTGCTCCCTTATTGCTAAGTACTTAATGTCGATATGTTTACTTCGACTTCCACTCTTATTATTCTTAGCAAAGAACATAGCAGCTGAATTGTCACAATATAACTTTATTGGCCTAGAGATTGACTCAACAACTCCAAGCCTAGAAAAGAAACTTCTCAACCGAATACCCTGTGTAGTGGCCTCAAAACAGGAAACAAACTCAGCTTCCATGGTAGAAGTGGCAAGTAAAAATTGTTTGACACTTTTCCAAGATATAGCACCTCTGGCGAGCATAAAAACATATCCGGATGTTGATTTGCGAGAATCAATGCAGCCAACAAAGTCTGAGTCTGAATATTCGACGACTTCTAAAATATCAGACCGTCTATAAGTAAATATGAAACCTTTAGTTCCTTAAAGATACCTCATGACCTTCTTTGCAGCTCTCTAATGATCCAAACCTGGATTACTTTGATATCTTCCTAACATGCCAACTGCAAAAGCGATGTCAGGTCTAGTACAAACTTAAGCATACATTAGGCTTCCAACAACTGAAGCATAAGGAATAGTTTTCATTTGTTCCTTTTCAATCTCAAGTGTAGGACATTGGTTCAGATTGAACATGTCACCCTTAACAATGGATGCAACACTGGGTGAACAATCTTTCATCCTAAATCTCTTAAGAATTTTATTAAAATAGGCTTCCTGAGATAGTCCCAAAACATGTTGAGACCTATCCCTATGAATCTTAATGCCAATGACATAAGACGCCTCACCCATATCCTTCATACTAAAATGTTGAGAGAGAAATTGTTTCACCTCATGTAGCAAACCCAAATCATTGGTTGCAAGGAGAATATCATCTACATATAACACAAGAAAGATGATTTTGCTCCCACTGACCTTGTGGTATATACACTGATCCATGACATTCTCTACAAAACCAAATGAAGAGATAACAGTGTGAAATCTTAAATACCACTGTCGAGAGGCTTGTTTAAGTCCATAAATGGACTTCTTAAGCTTGCAAAACAAATGCTCACCATCACTTGAAATGAACCCATCAGGTTGTTTCATATAAACCTCTTCCTCCAAATCTCCATTGAGAAAAGCTGTTTTAACATCCATTTGATGTAAATCTAAATTGAAATGGGCAACTAATGCCATTATGATACGAAAGGAATCCTTTTTAGAAACAGGAGAAAATGTTTCTTTGTAATCTATTCCTTCCTTTTGCGTGAACCCCTTGGCAACAAGTCTAGCCTTGTATCTCTCAATGTTGCCTAATGAATCCTTTTTGGTTTTAAATACCCAATTACAACCAATAGGTTTCTTTCCAGTAGGCAAGTCTACAAGGTCCCAAACTTTATTATCCGCCATAGAATTCATCTCGTCAATCATGGCATTATACCACAATTCAGATTTACTGCTGTTCACAGCTTGTAAAAACGTGTCTTGATCATCATCAATACCTATGTCATAGTCATACTCTTGCATATACACTTCATAATCAGTAGGAATTGCTGATTTCTTTGTTCTAGTAGATCTCCTTAATGTTGTATCGCAGTCTCTTGAGACTGTTGCACAACTGGTTGTTTCACTTGTAGTGGAGGTTGTTCAAAATGATCTTCTAAAACAATCGCATCTGAATATGGATTTTGATTGAGTGGTTCCTCATTATTCACCCTGTTTGGATGAACAACCAATCTTTTACTTGATGTAGGAGCATTGTCTGAAACATCAATTTTCTCAAAGATTGAGTCTCTGATTTGATCACTCCCACTGACCACATCATTTTCAAGAAATTTGGTATTTCTTGATTCAACAATTCTACTGGAATGGTTAGGACAATAAAACTTATATCCCTTGGATTTTTCTGCATATCCAATAAAATATGCACTAATAGTCCTAGGATCTACCTTCCGTTCTTGTGGATTATAAACTCTAACCTCAACTGGGCAACCCCAGATGCGTAAATGACTTAAACTTGGTTTCCAACCTTTCCATAATTCGAATGGCGTTTTGGGAACCGCCTTACTTGGAACTCGGTTTAATATATACGCTGCAGTTTTGAAAGCTTCAATCCACAAAGAATGAGGAAGTTTGGAGTTACTCAGCATACTCCGTACCATATCCATTAATGTTCTATTTCCCCATTCTGCTACACCATTCTGAGATGGTGTGCCAGGCAAGGTGTACTGAGCCACAATACCTTGCTCTTGGAAAAATTTAGCAAATGGACCAAGTGCTTGTCCTATACCAGTGTATTTACCATAATATTCACCACCTCTATCAGATCTCACGATCTTTATTTGTTTTCCACATTGTTTCTCTATTTCTGCTTTATATATTTTGAAAGCATCTAACGCTTCATCCTTATGATAAAGCGAATAGAGATACATATATCGTGAATAATCATCAATAAAGGTGATGAAATATTTCTGACCACTAGAGCTCATGTCAGGGCAACAAATATCTGTGTGTATGATTTCTAAAAGTTCAGAACTCTTCCTAGCACCCTTCTTGGATTTGTTAGTCTGCTTTCCCTTAATGCAGTCTACACAACTATCAAAGTCAGTAAAGTCAAGAGTTTCAAGAACCCCGGCATTTACCAACCTTTTAATCCTATCAATGGAGATGTGTCCTAATCTCCTATGCCACAAAAACGAAGAGTTTTCATACATAATAGTACGTTTCATACCAGTATTAGCATGTGAAGTCATAAGACTATAAGGAACAGGATCACATAAATGAATTTTAAACAAACCATCAACCAAAGTACCATTTCCAACAATAGATGAGTTCTTAATTAAATTAAAAGAACTACCATAAAAGTTCAAAGAGTATCCACAAATTACAAGTTTAGAAACTAAAATTAAATTCCTAGAAAAACTAGGAATATAAAAGGTTCGTTCCAAATCCAGAACATAATTAGTACTTAAAATAAGTCTAAAAGTTCCTACAACTTCCACACGTAAAGGCATCCTGTTTCCTGAATAGATGCTGCATTCACTTCCCAGTGGTTTCCTTTGATCCAGAAAACCTTGTATGGTATTAGAAACATGGATTGTAGAACCAGAATCAATCCACCAATCATTATGTGAAACACAAATCATATTAGATTCATAACACACAAGAGATGAGAGGTTACCTTTCTTGTCAAGCCAGGCCTTCCTCTTAGGACAATCCTTCTTCATGTGTCCCGTCTTTTTACAGAAGAAACGCTTGATATTGTCCTTATTACCTTTCCTCATAACCTCATGCAGCTTGCCTTTTCCCTTCCACTTCTTATTCTTATTTGAAGTGTACTTGACATTTCCTGTCACCAGATGTGCAGTTTCATTCACTTCCTGAGGCAGTCTCTCCTCCTCTTGAACACACATGGTCAAAAGCTCATTGATTGACCATTTATCCTTCTGTGTGTTGTAAGATATCTTGAAAGGAGTATAATAAGACGAGAGAGAGTTCAGGACATAATGCACTAGGAAATCATCATTAATCACCATCTGAAGGGATTTCAACTGAGCAGCGATGTCCCTCATTTTCATAATATGCTCACGGACTCCTTTAATACCAGTCAACTTTATGGATGTCAATCTACTCATTACCTAATGCCTTGTCTGATGTTTCAAACTGTGCATGAATTGCCTCCATCAGATCCTTGACATTTTCACGCTCCGGTATCGACCCACGGATACTAGTCGTAATGTGAGATTTGATAAACATCATGCTTAAACGGTTAGATCGCTCCCACCATTCATACAAAGCAATCTCAGCTTGAGAACTAGTATCTATAGGTGTAGGTGGCTCTTCCTTACGAAGAGCATAGTCAAGATCTATGCACCCTAAATCAAGGAGGACAGCCTCTCTCCAGGATTTGTAGTTATCACCATTTAAATTAGGAACCTTATCCTCAACCATCATCAAAGTTTGATCAACTGTAGGTATATCAATAGACATGCTTACTAAATAAATTATGAGGCACAAACCATCAATAACAATTATAAGTTTACCAATGTAAAACAAATAATAAATCATAAATGAATCGACATATCATAAAATCTCCCTGTAGGTAAAGACATTATATATTATGATTCATTATCCTTTAATGATGAAACTAAAAATTATTAATATTTCATAATACCTGTGGGCTAATTAAGAAATAAGAATAATCTCTATTTCATCCCTAATTAATCATAAAAATATAACATTCCCTGTGGGTAAAATGATTATATTAATATGATTAACCACAAAACGATGTTATTAACCTTAATATGATCATAACTAATATTACTTAATGCATATATTATCATAATTTAGATGCTGCGGCTACTCTAAATTAATCAAATATATACGATCATAAAACATCAAATAATGTATAACACGAATTATATAATATAACACAAATCAATATGAGAATAACATATTATTTATGCATAACATAGTAATATATGACATAAAAACCAACATACACACTGTCACCGATTCGCACGCGCCACTGTGACTAAAGGACGTGCCCCCACGTGCCTTCACGCGCCGCCCGAAGTAAACACACACTTCCACGAGCCATCACGCGCCATCACGACAGCACCATGCGCTGTCACGCGCTTACACGCGCCTGACGCAAAACCTTCATGCACCTGACCCAAGCACAAGCCCCTCATGCGCCAACACGCTTCGGGTTTGAACCAGGGTTGGATTGACCCGGTTTGGTCAATCAGGATGGACTAAACCGCCTGACTGGTCCGTTGACCAGTCGGGTTGACCTTTCAGGTTTCGGGTTGTGTTGACCAGGTCGTTTGACCCGTTTTGACTGTTGACTTTGACCGGGTCAGTTTGACCTGTTTATCCTATTAGGTCGGTTCTACTTAACCCGTTTTTCTGTAACTTTTTGCCCAGTTTTCTGCAAATTTTAACAGCCCGATTCCAGCCATTTTTTCGGCGTTTTTGATAGGAAACTTGAATGTGGACATATAACCTATATCGGTGACAACCCAAATGACAATTTCGTCCTAAATCGGTGCCGTAAATGGCTTCCGAAAACACCCAAACAATAATTTCTAATCAAAACTTCAAACTAGCATAACTTTGCATCTAGAACTCCGTTTTTGACAAATAATATACCTTTGGAAAGCTTTTTCAAAAAGGATTCCAATGACATCAAAATCGAAAACAGATTCTATTTATAATAAAAGTTATGCTTGATTTACAATACGGGTTATAATGAAAAAAATCCCAAATTTTATGCAATATTTTTCAGATTTGCAACAAACAACTTTGTGTTAGGCAGAGATTCAAACAATGCTCTGATACCAAATGTAAAACACATTCTATTAGAGTAGATGCCTTAGAGCCAATCAATTATTGTAGAATTGACTCTTTGTAATAATGTTCATTAATCAATAACAAAAGGCATTTTATTCTATATCGCGTAAATCATTATTATTGCAATATGTGTTGATATATGTCCTTAGAATGGTAGAACCGTGACGAGGGTATCAAGTGTTTCAAATCTTGATAGTGAGAACCCTATGAGCACATATGGTGGCCATTCTAGAAACGTTCATAGCCCTAGTATTATTCTGAAGTAAGGGCACAGATAATACGGTAAGGCTATCATAGTGTTGAATGACCCTGTCGAAAGGCAGTGACTGATCTCACTTGTCAAGGTTGTTTGGTGGCAACCTGGTGCAACACATGGGTGCTTGTTGTAGGCAGATATATCGCAGCGAGTTCACTGGATTGACCCACCAGAGGATTCCATATGGATGGTAACCCCAATGTCTATGGAACAAATCCTCTAACGAATGGTGGTGCATGTGATCCTTAGACTTGAGATCACCGGAGCGCCTTATGCACCGATTGGTACAGTTTGACACTAGCCTAATGCAGTTCTATTCAAAGCTGTCAGTACGGTGGTGATTGGCTATATCAAAGAGTGTATCAAGACTATGGTGGATTGACAAAGGATTCATCACTCCCGCGTACGGGAGAAGTTATCTCACGGCGCAATTTAGTAAATGGCAATGACACTAAAACTGTGGCCACAGTGAGATTGAGTTGTTGCTCTATCCAGATTATAATACGGGTCATTGGTCCAGAAACTGAATATATAATATCGAGAGTAACCGAAGGTTGACACTATTTCTATGCCTTCGTCTCGTCGAGATAACGTATGATGAAAGGATCGAATTGTACGGTAACCATATCGTTGACAGGTAGCTACTTTGCTGAATCCGAATCTATCGGGTGGCCATGATGCCTTGCTAGGGGCAATCTTAGTCTGTGTATAAGTGAGACAATTAATTGGTGTTAATTGCGATACTATACACTATCGGTATGATGAGGAGCCTATGGGTCACACACATAGAAGATAATTTAAGACTCAGGAAGAAAGAAGGGCGTTTTCATCTTTTTGGGCGAAAGGGTATTTTGGTAATTTCACAGTGCAATTAAATTTGCTGAGGTCGTAGCCTTTATTTAATTTGTTAGAACAAATTAAATACGTGAAATTCTGTTTAAATATATGTTCGCATATATTTAAATAAATTATCATTATTGTTAAATGTTAATATATATATTAAATATATATTAATTGATTTTTAATTGAAATAATGATGAAATAAATAAAATATCTAATTTGGGAGTGTTTGGCAACATGGGGTGTTTGGGTTGGAGCCCAAGCCCATTCCATGTGGGAATAGGGCAACTTAGTTTGCCTATAAAAGAAAATGTGTGTGTGAAATTAAACAAGTTTTTTTTTGAGTTCATTTTTAATTAAAACAAACACACACATCAGCCCCATTTTGACTCTCCCACACCACTTTCTCTGTTTGATTGAAAATCAAACTTTTTTCCTTTTGTTCTTCTTGATTTCTTAAGGCCAAGGAAGATCTGGCAAATCCCTCCTTGGTTCTTGGTGGTTGTCTTCGTGTGGACTTCTTGGTTCGATCCTATACTTGGATCGATAGCAAACACGTTCAGAGACAATATTGGTGGAGCCTCCAACGTGGGTATGGTTTCTCAAACCTTGAACTAATTTTCTACAGATTTGTTTATTTTATATAAACTGTGATTTTTGTACCCGGATCTTGGTTCTAAGTAACGATCCATAGAGTTTATGTTTTTGTTTTCCGCTGCGTAACTGGGTCGTTTACTAACAGTGGTATCAGAGCCTCGGGTATCAAATTTTATAGTTTATTGTATGATTTATAACATGTATTTGGTTGATAACATGTTGTTTTTGAAAAATCTGCAAAATCTGAATAAACTGGTTTAACAATGTGTCAATGAATGATATATTGGTTGGTGTAACGCCCCACATGTGGTACGTAGTTATTGTTTCCTCTTTCGCTCTTATTTGCGTTGGTTTTTGGTAATATTGTTTGACTGAGTGTTGTGTTGAATGCTTGCCCTGAAATTGGTTGAAAATAGAAGAAGTTCAGTGTACCAAACTTCGCCAGGGCGAAGAATCTTCGCCGCGGCGAAGATGTGTTGAAACCACGGGGAAACTCTGCGGGACGGTTTCGCGCTGCGCAGTTTCTTCGCCGCGGCTACAGGCCGATTAAAATGTTTGTTAAGTTTTAGATATTTTCTTCCCTAAGGGCAATTTGACCATTCTACCCCTAATTAGCAGGAAAAGTGGGGAGTAAATTGTAAGGATTTTTCATGGAGAATATGTTGATATGGGGGGTGAGTTTGTAATGAATCAAAGGATATAGATGGAATTCCCAAAGAAGAGTAAGGGCAAAATGGGAATGCTTGGGTATAAATTTCATTAAAAGAAATTAAGAATTAGCAAACCCCTCATTCTTCTTCTAAAAAACGCAGCTCTCCATTCTTGTTCCTCTCAACTTCTCTTTCTTTTTGATCAAGGAGTTCCAAGGGGTTTTTGAAGTGATTTGGGGTAGAAAATCAACCTAAGGCTTCCTAAGGTAAGGATTTTTACTTAAGTTGTGAAATTTGTGAGTTTTAGTTTATATTGAAGTTGAGGGTTTTTGTTCTTTTGGTTAAGAGTAGAGAAAAAGTCAAGCAAACCAAGTGAAAGGAAGAGTTGGTGAAGTCTCTACATAGCAAGGTAAGTAAACCCCAACCCAAGTTGAGATTTAAGAATTTTCTTGATTAGGGTTTTGATAGAAATGATGTATGTATGTGATATACATGTGATATGCCATGTATGAAGGCTTAAATAGGGATTTCTATGCCTTGTGATTGTTTATTCTTTGCAAATATGAGAAATGAGTTGTTGGGTTGGAAAGGTAGTTTGAGATGGAATTGAAGGGGTATTGTGGATCCCTTTTTGGAAGTGTTTTATTTGACAGGTTTTGTGGTTATGTGAAGGGGTTTCTCCCATTTTGGATGGTTAGAAAAAGTTTTAGAATTATTGCTATAGTAGAGTTTTATAGTGCACTTGAGTTGTTTGATGAAATGCCTAAGAGAGGTTTGAGTATGAGTAGTGAACCTTAATTCTTGCAACATTGCATGTTGGCATTTCATAAGTGCATTGGTGGAGTTGAACCATCCATAGGCACTAATTGTGCATTGAAAAGTGACCTAAGAAAGTGTAGGAAATTTGTGTATGCAATTACCCTATGAGTAGAGAGCTTGGTGGATACAACTACTCTAAGGGTAGAGAGAATTGAAAGAATGCTACAATAGAGTGAATTAGAAGAGTAGTATAGTTGGGATGATGCTTTGTGATCATCACTCGACAGTTATGGGAATCGGGTTGATGCTTTGTGATCACCACCCGAATAGCCATTAGAGATGAGGTTGATGCTTTGTGATCGTCACCCGATAAGTATTAGAAACGGATGGATGTTTTGTGACCACCACCCGGTTAGTTATTAGATAAGTAGGTTGATGCTTTGTGATCATCATCCGACATTTAGTAGAAGTGGGTTGATGCTTTGTGATCATCACCCGACAGTGACTAGAGACGGGTTAATGCTTGGTGATCGTTACCCAAAAGTCATGAGAAACGGGTAGGTGCTAGGTGGTCTCCACCCGATAGTTAGGAAAACCGAGTAGGTGCTTTTTGATCCCCACTCGGTAGTCACTAAGAACAGGTTGGTACTGTGTGAATTCCACCCGATAGTCATGGAGAGTGAGATGGCTGTGTGAGAACGCCTTATCCGGTGCAGATCGGTAAGATGAGGCCATGATGCTTAGTAGAAACAGAAATAGAAACAGAAATAGTATAAGGAAAGAATTAAGAGTTATTCATACGGGGACAGACAAATAGAGGGTTTTACTTACTGAGCATTATTTTGTGCTCACCCCGTTATTTTTCTTTGTGGATGCAGGATCTAGGTGTTGATGCAGTCGGAGGGGCGTCGGCAAGCGAGGAGCAATAGCTACACTGTTTCCCCTGTTTTGTCTTTTAAATGCACCTTTGTAAACAATACTTTTTGTGTATAAAAGACATATGACTTATAATGAAAAGAAAGTTTTGGGCCCAATTTTCTATTGTAATTATGCATGCATTTTATTAGTTTTCAGAAGTTGTTACAGTTGGTTAATATTCGGGTTGAACGTATGTGCGTTTGATTTGATTTGATTTGGATTCGTGTTTATACACAAAAACTACAAAAAACGCAAACTGTACAAATTGGGGATTTCCAGGTCTCGCCGCGGCGAAGGTTTTATCTTCGCCGCGACGAAGGTTGTAACGGCGAAGTACATACTGTATAGCTGGCCGCGGCGAAGATAAAACCTTCACCGTGGCAAAGTCTGTGCTTCCTCGCCGCGGTGAATACTGTAGCTTTCCTAATTCTGTATTTTTTGCAAAAGGTTTAATCTGTAGTTTTTAATAACCTGTAAAGCCAATGTATATTCTGCACATTTAAGAGGGTAATTAATTAATAAACCCACCTAATTCAAAATTGATTATTTTTTAAATGTATGCTTTGTACTTGTTTGTATATTGCATGGTGCCCAGTACATGAGCCTTAGACCTAAGGGTGAATGTTTTAAATTATTTTAGGTATGTATGGCTGTAATATTTTAAATAGGGCCTGCGTGTCCTGCCTTCTCTCCTCTTCTTGATGTACATTCTTTTCTCATCTCATTCCCCTCGAATGTAAATCGAGGTTTCTAAATTTGTTGATGTAAAATTAGTTTACTATTAATTTTATTGTAAATTTAGAATAATGTTTTTGTAATGTACTTGGAGTCAAAGCGAAGGACGAGGCAACCATACTTGAAGACTCAAGATATTTATTACAGGACCCCTAGGTGACCCACCGATCCCTCTAGGCTCGAGGAGATCGGTTTTAGTTAGGCCATGTACCGGCACGTTTAACATTTTTCTTAGAATGCATGCTAAGGTTGAATGTTGAATAACATGCCAAACAATGTCATTCTAACAAAGATAATAATCCGATGAGACATTAAATAACAAACCCCTCAACTAAGGATATTAAGTCACGAATGCCTTCCATCACCATGGTTTTAATCAAACCACTGGTTCGTGGAACCTTGTTTGCCAAAGCGAAGGGTACACTTCTACCAGTGGGAGGTTAAAATTCATTGGAGTTTTCCTTAATGGTGATGGGTCGACTTAAAATGACGGTTTTGCTTGTTCGCCAAAGCGAAGGTTGATAAACGCGTCATAGGTAAAGTAGACCAGTGCACATATTATGTGTACGTGGTGACATGTAGTGTCCACTCTCCTGATACTAAGAATCACACTTGAGGACAATGGTTGGAGCCATTAGATTGTGTGATTGGCTTGTTGGCTTTTTCACATTTGAGGTTGATAGTAGGAGCTATCAACTGGTGTGGATTAAGTTTGTTGGCCTACCTAATCAACTTATTTTGGCTTGTTCGCCAAAGCGAAGGTTTGAAATGGGCAGGATGGGATCTCGGTCCACTAGGAAAGCCAACGGGCCTTCCCGAGTTAATAGTGAGGGCTATTGGCTTGAGTAAAATAGTGGGAGCATCATTTAATAAAAGACCATATTAAATAATAATGAACTTTATAATAACTTTATCTTTTCTGCAATTGTAGATTCACCGAAAATGAGCATTATGAACCTACGACTGATAATCGAAAAAGAAAACAGGTTGGATGATCCAATTTCTCAGACTGGTATCGTAATCTTCGGATTATACTTAAGTTAGAAAGGAAATTGTATATCCTTGAAAAGCCATACATGGCTGAGCCTGATCTTGATGCCACTCAGGAAGTTAAGGATACTTATCAAAAGTTCCTTGATGATGCTGATAGCGTACAATGCTTGATGTTAGCATCGATGACACCTATCTTTGCAAAAGCGGCATGAGAATATGGATGCTTCTTCCATAATTCTACACCTCAAGGAGCTTTACGAAACAAATGCTCGACATGAGAGGTACAAGGTGTCGAAAGCCCTGTTTGGGAGTCATCTCACTGAGGGTGCCCAAGTTGGTCCTCATGTGCTCAAGATGATCGAGCACATAGAGGCTTGAGACTTTGGGATGTGGCTTGGATGCAGAATTACAAATGGATTTAATTCTGCAATCCTTGCCTAACTCTTATGCTCCGTTCATAATGAATTTCAATATGAACACGATGGAAAAAGAAAACCCCCCTGCGAACTTCGAATATCTTGAGGATCAGCAGAGCAGGGACTTGAAAAAGTCCAAGCTGTTTCTTGGTTCACGCCCAATAAGGCAAAGGTAACGGCAAGAGGGTAAGGCTAAGGCCAAACCCAAGCCCAAGCCTAAAGGACAGGTTGCTCTTGGTCACGAGTGGCATAGGAAAGGGCCGGGTAGTCGCTTCTTTTGTGGCAAGCACACCCTTTGGAGGAAACACTTGCAAGGCTTTCATCGCAAGCAAGAAGAAGTCAGAGGCTACGACTTCAGGTACTTTCATGATTGAGATTAACTTCTCTCCCTCAACATCTTGGGTCATGACACAGGATGTGGTACTCACATTTGTACTTGATGTGCAGGGGACTAAGGCGAGTAGAGTGCTCGCCAAGGGAAAGGTGAACCTACGAGTTGGAAATGGAGCACATGTGGCTGCATTAGCTGTACGGACTTATTGTTTATCTTTGCCTACGGGCTTATTGTTGGAACTACATAAGCTGTTATCACGTACCTTCTATTTCTAGAAATATTATTTCGTATCCGTTTTGGATAATATGGGGTATCATTTTGAGATATCTAATGGATTGTTGTCCTTTAGTTTGAATGGTATTCTATTTGGAATTGCAAGGTTATATAATGGATTATATGTTCTTGATTTAAACAATAAAGATATTCTCAATATTGAAACCAAGAAAGCTAAACATAGCGATCAAAACTAAACATATCTCTGGCATTGTAGATTTGGTCATGTTAATAAGACTCGCATTGCAAAACTTCAAAGGGATGGAGTTTTGGCCCCTTTTGACTTCCAGTCATTTGAGGTATGCGAGTCATGCCTTTTAGGTAATATGACCAAGTCTCCTTTCACAGACAAAGTGAAAGAGACTCTTGAACTATTAGGCATCATCCATAGTGATGTATGTGGTCCACTAACATTGAAGCCGAGGTGGATATTCATACTTCATCACATTTCTTGATGATTTCGGTAGATATGGTTATGTCTACCTTATGAGACATAAATCTGAAGCCTTTGATAAATTCAAGGAATTCAGGAATGAAGTACAAGAATATGTTGGGTAAAAGTATTAAATCTCTTGGTCGGATCGAGGAGGTGAATACTTAAGCTCGGGGTTTTCTGAGTACCTGAAGGAATGTGGGATAGTATCACAACTCACCCCTCCTTATACACCCCAACACAATGGAGTGTCAGAAAGGAGGAATGGGACCTTACTTGACATGGTTAGGTCCATGATGAGTTTTAGTGATTTACTGCATCGCCTCGGGGTTATGCCCTAGAGATCGCGACTCACATTTTAAACCGTGTGTTGTGTCTCAGAGATAAGACTCCATATGAGCTATAGAGTGGACGAAAGCCCAACTTGTCTTATCTAAGGATTTGGGGTTGCGAAGCTTATGTTAAGAAATTGACTTCGAACAAGTTGGGCCCAAAATCCTGTAAATGTATATTTGTGGGGTATCCAAAGGAGACTAAAGGATACCATTTCTACCACCCAGAAGAGCGCAAAATCTTTGTTGCTCGATCTGGTGTCTTTCTAGAAAAGGAACATTTTCTAAGAAGTACTAGTGGGAGAAAAGTAGAACTCGATGAAGTTCTAGAACCACAAGATATACTAGACAAATGACGGGATGATGTACCACAGGAAGTGGTTGAGCATCATGAGGAGGTTACTCCACAAATTGTGGATCAAAGTGAACCACCTTAGGTAGCACAGGAGCTACGTAGATCTGGGAGAGTACGCCATGAGCTCGAGAGATACGGTTATCTCGTGACTCAACATGGTGACGTACTAGTCTACCAAGACGATGAACCCAGAACTTACGAAGACGCTATATCGGATCCAGATTTCGTTAAATGGCTTGAAGCCATGAAATCTGAGATGGACTCCATGTACCAAAACCAAGTGTGGTCTCTGGTGGAACCACCTGAAGGAATAAAACCCATAGGGTGTAAATGGGTCTTCAAGAAGAAGCCTGACATGGATGGCAACGTGCATACTTATAAAGCACGGCTGGTTGCCAAAGGTTTCAAACAAATTCATGGCATTGACTATGAAGAAACCTTTTTGCCGGTTGCCATGATTAAATCCATCCGGATTATGCTTGCAATTGCTGCATATCATGACTACGAGATTTAGCAAATGGATGTCAAAACTGCTTTCTTGAACGGAAACCTTGAGGAGGATGTGTATATGACACAACCTGATGGTTTCGTTCTTGATAGTCAAGCTAATAAGGTATGCAAGTTGCAGAGATCCATTTATGGACTCAAGCAAGCTTCAAGGAGCTGGAACATTCGTTTTGATGAGGCCGTAAAAGAATTCGGTTTTATTAAAAATGAAGATGAGCCCTGTGTTTACAAGAAAGTGAGTGGGAGCACAGTAGCATTCCTAGTGTTGTATGTCGATGACATACTTCTGATCGGGAATGATATACCGAACTTGCAGTCGGTAAAAACTTGGTTATCCAAGTGCTTCTCCATGAAAGACTTAGGGGAAGCAGCCTACAACCTTGGTATAAAGATCTATCGTGATAGATCGCGTAGGTTGCTTGGCCTAAGTCAGAGTGCATATATTGACAAATCTCGAAACGATTCAGTATGGAAGAATCCAAGAAAGGATTCCTTCCGATGTCACATGGTGTTTATCTCTCTAAGGAATTGTGTCCTAAAACACAAGATGAGAGAGATAGGATGAAGAGGATCCCATATGCATCAGCAATTGGATCTATCATGTATGCCATGCTATGTACTCGGATTGATGTCTCATGTGCTTTGAGCACTTGTAGTAGATATCAATCGGATCCAGGTAAGCGTCACTGGATGGCTGTCAAGAATATTCTTAAGTACTTGAAGAGGACTAAGGATATGTTCTTGGTTTATGGAGGGGAAGATGAGCTCACTGTAAGAGAATACAGTGATGCTAGTTTCCAACGAACAAAGGACGATTATCGATCGCAATCAGGGTTTGTATTTTGTCTCAATGGCGGTGCAGTGAGCTAGAAGAGCTCCAAGCAAAGCAACTAGTGCACTCTACAATGGAGGCTGAGTATATTGCATTATCAGATACGGCCAAGGAGGCAGTCTGGATTAAGAAGTTCGTCACAGAACTTAGTGTGGTTCCTACGATTGTTGATCTTATAGATATCTATTGTGACAACAATGGAGCAATTGCTCAAGCTAGGGAACCACGGTCTCATCAGAAGTCCAGACACATACTCAGACGATTCCATCTCATCAGAGAGATAGTTGAGAGGAAAGACGTGGATTAGTAAAGTGCATGCGCGACAATCTCGCGATCCACCGACAAAGCCTCTATCACGCGAAGCATGAAAGGCACTTGAAATCATTTGGTATTAAATACATGAATGATTGGCTATAGTGCAAGTGGGAGATTGTTAGAGTAGATGCCCTAGAGCCAATCAATTATTGTAGAATTGACTCTTTGTAATAATGTTCATTAATCAATAATAAAAGGCATTTTATTCTATATCGCGTAAATCATTATTATTGCAATATGTATTGATATATGTCCTTAGAATGGTAGAACCGTGACGAGGGTATCAAGTGTTTCAAATCTTGATAGTGAGAACTCTATGAGCACATATGGTGGCCATTCTAGAAACGTCCGTAGCCCTAGTATTATTCTGAAGTAAGGACACAGATAATACGGTAAGGCTATCATAGTGTTGAACGACCCTGTCGAAAGGCGTGGCTGATCTCACTTGTCAAGGTTGTTTGGTGGCAACCTGGTGCAACACATGGGTGCTTGTTGTAGGCGGATATACCGCAGCGAGTTCACTGGACTGACCCACCAGAGGATTCCATATGGATGGTAACCCCAGTGTCCATGGAACAAATCCTCTAATGAATGGTGGTGCATGTGATCCTTAGACTTGAGATCACCAGAGCGCCTTGTGCACCGATTGGTACAGTTTGACACTAGCCTAACGCAGTTCTATTCAGAGCTGTCAGTACGGTGGTGATTGGCTATATCAAGGAGTGTATCAAGACTATGGTGGATTGACAAAGGATTCATCACTCCCGGGTACGGGAGAAGTTATCTCACGGCGCAATTTAGTAAATGGCAATGACACTAAAACTGTGGCCACGGTGAGATTGAGTTGTTGCTCTATCCAGATTATAATACGGGTCATTGGTCCGGAAACTGAATATATAATATCGAGAGTAACCGAAGGTTGACACTATTTATATGCCTTCGTCTTGTCGAGATAATGTATGATGAAAGGATCGAATTGTACGGTAACCATATCGTTGACAGGTAGCTACTTTGCTGAATCTGAATCTATCGGATGGCCATGATGCCTTGCTAGGGGCCAATCTTGGTCTGTGTATAAGTGAGACGATTAATTGGTGTTAATCGCAATACTATACACTACCGGTATGATGAGGAGCCTATGGGCCACACACATAGAAGATAATTTAAGACTCAAGAAGAAAGAAGGGCGTTTTCGTCTTTTTGGGCGAAAGGGTATTTTGGTAATTTCACAGTACAATTAAATTTGCTGAGGTCGTAGCCTTTATTTAATTTGTTAGAAAAAATTAAATAAGTGAAATTCCGTTTAAATATATGTTCGCATATATTTAAATAAATTATCATTATTGTTAAATGTTAATACATATATTAAATATATATTAATTGATTTTTAATTGAAATAATGATGAAATAAATAAAATATCTAATTTGGGAGTGTTTGGCAACATGGGGTGTTTGGGTTGGAGCCCAAGCCCATTCCATGTGGGAATAGGGCAACTTAGTTTGCCTATAAAAGAAAATGTGTGTGTGAAATTAAACAAGTTTTTTTTTGAGTTCATTTTTAATTAAAACAAACACACACAGCAGCCCCATTTTGACTCTCCCACGCCACTTTCTCTGTTTGATTGAAAATCAAACTTTTTTCCTTTTGTTCTTCTTGATTTCTTAAGGCCAAAGAAGATCTAGCAAATCCTTCCTTGGTTCTTGGTGGTTGTCTTCGTGTGGACTTCTTGGTTCGATCTATACTTAGATCGGTAGCAAACACGTTCAGAGACAATATTTGTGGAGCCTCCAACGTGGGTATGGTTTCTCAAACCTTGAACTAATTTTCTGCAGATTTGTTTATTTTATATAAACTGTGATTTTTGTACCCGGATCTTGGTTCTGAGTAACGATCCATAGAGTTTATGTTTTTGTTTTCCGCTGCGTAACTGAGTCTTTTACTAACACATTCATTTTCCAATATTCATATAAAAGTGATAATACAATCAATTTCAATATAAAATCTCCGGAATATATGCGGAAGTAAATGACAAACCTCCAGCCATAGCAATTTTGTTTGATCTTCTTGCACCTTTATAAATTACAAGATCTTCCACAGACTGTAATTTTGGAATGATGATTTTGAAACTAAAATAAAAATTGCGTCTAATGGGGACCTATAAAGTCTCCTTTACATGCAGTTGTCTTTCCATCAAAGACAACTGCTCAAAGGAAGAGACACAACCGAACCACATCAGTCCACATCAGCATAAAAGTATAGGACCTTAATGAAATTATATTAAAAGTGTAGGACCATAATATCAAAAGTCTAACACAAGCTTCATATTTCCTTGAATAATCTTGAAAACGACAAACAAGAACAAGTTTTACACCAAGAAAAAAATTTAATGCCTTCAAACTGGTTTCGAGGTATATTGATGGAGTAAATATTATTTATACAGAGTCAATAAGTTTCTACTTAATTAAATTGATGTTCTCTATATGTGCAGATTATTTCAATAAACCCATGGCTAACATTTGAAATAGGAGTTGAGAGAAACTAGAAATAAAATTTATAAATTAAATTAATTTTAAACCTATCTATTAAATTTAATGCTAACTTTAAACCTTTTAATATTTAACTATACTTTTTTATTTATGATTCATCCCATCCTTTTTTTCATGTAACTCGTTTTCTTATGCAATGTTAATCCTCACTTCATTAGTAGACATTTTGTTGTATACCATGTAAGCAATTTTATGTATTTAGATAATTAGATGTAAGCTGAACTTAGTTAATTTATAAGACTACATATTTATAATGTTTTAGTTTTAAATATTTTTAATATTAATAAATTAAACTTATTAAAAATATAAGTGAATATACGATATGTATGTATAAAATGTTAAACTATTGATTTCAATGCAATTTAGGAAAGTAAAAAGATATAATTAAGTAACATGACAACAACTCAAGCAGCACAAAGAATGAGAAGAAAATAATTTAATTTATTAGAAAACTATATTTCGCACCATTACTCCTCAAGAATAAACGGCATATATATAGTGGCAGACCCATGACTTCAATCTTCAGGGGGTTGGTTGATTGTTATAGGCGGGGCTATCAAGGGATAAGAGGGGCAATTGACCCTAGGGATGTGCATGGGCTGGGGACCCTATTCCTCGTCCTTGTCCCCGATATCCACTCCCATGACCGTCCTCGTTGGCAAGGTCAACTCTCATGACCGTCCTCAGCCCCTTGACCCCACTTTGATTTTCAAAATATTTTTATATTATGCCAAAATTTATTCTCATTTTGTGTTTACAATTTTTTATACTCAAAATACAATTTGTTAGAACTTCTTTTTCATTTTTTTCTTTAGCAAAACATATTTCCAAATTCTTATTAAATATAATATTTTTCAAGTTGTTGCTATCATAAACAATTATTAAAACCCTTTTTCTACATCTATTTTTTTTCAGTTTTTTGTTTTCTTAATTTTATTATATTATTTTTTTTAAATTATATAATTCGAACCCTTTTTGTTTTAAATTATATAATTTGATTTCCAACATGCAATCTAACGAATTTGAGGAAAAATGTTAAAAGATATTATTTTTAATGTTACATGATTATGAAGAACTTTAAAGATTTAAAAATAAAAAGACATTAAAAAAATGCATCTTTAAAAGTACATAATAAAATTATAAGCAATTTATAACATAATATCAGAACGTACCAACTTCATCTTGAGGAAATGTCTTGATTTCAGCTATTTCTTCATGAGATGACTGATTTTGTGATGCAGTCCACGTATCCATTGCTATTTGATTCCACAACATTTTGTTATACTTATTATGCGCTTATATATATATATATATATATATATATATATATATATATATATATATATATATATATATATATATATATATATATATATGCACAGTTTATAAGATAATATTGTGTGTATATATAATGTAAAAGTACAATTTATAAGATAATATTGTCGAATCATACCATTATGTTCTTGAGGAGTTATCACAAGCTCATTCTCAATTTCATGTAACTCATCCATCTGTGGTGGAATGTCAACCGTCACTTGATCATTAGTATCCATTTTTGTGATAAATCCAGCAAGGTAATTTAGATCATGTAAAGTTAAATCTAATTTATTATAAGCTTATATATTTTCAGATGAAACTAGTTAGACTTTAAAATAGAAGAAGTGGGTTAAAAAACTTACCTCTTTTTGGAGTGTGGCCTACTATCTTCAGCTTTGTAAACAATATTTAGAAGGAAAATAATACAGCCACCAACGGTAGTGCACCGAATTTGTGCACCAAATAACGTGACAAAATTCTGACCGTTAATCAATTTTAACTTAATATTAATCAATGATCAGGATATTGTCATATTATTTGATGCACAAATTCGATGCACTATTATTGGTGGCTATAGCATTACTCTATTTAGAAAGAAAGGCCTCAATAGTTCAACGAAAGACAACAATAATCGGGGCTCAAGGCCATGAAAGACTGAACTTATATACACTTACAAAGACAAGTGGATGATACTTTACCAACTAAATTATAATATTACTTAATTAAAAAAAAAATGTACCTTGAGAATACTGGTTGTACAACTCATTTTCCCCATACAATACAATAAAATATTATAAGATGTTATCGTGAATAATAGTTCTGTTCACATAGAACTTTCATTGAAGTTTAGTAAAGGCGATGTTGAAATACGAGTTTATTAAGCAGATCTCACAAATTTTGATATTCATCAAAAATCTTAAGTAATTATATTAAATTCAAGAATCTTTCGTGATCATGTATACTTCCGAATCTTATATGTGTTGGATGAAAACAAGAAAGATCTAAACTAGTATTCAACAAATCAACATGTTGATAGTATAGAAATGGATTGAAAGATAGAGTTATCTCTTTTAGTACCTTGCTAGGACGAAATCTGAAACTGCAAATTAATGGAGCTCCCAAGTTCTCAAGTGGAGTGTGGAGAGGATGAGAACAATCCTACTCTTCTACAAAGACCTAAAAAGTAGATAGATGGAGATGTTAGAAGTTGATAGGCCAGAAATTGAAAAATGAAACAAGAACATGAATAGTTTACCTGTATTCAGAATTCTAGAAATTAGAATATGTCTAAGTACAAAGCCATCAAAACCCTAAACATTAAAAAGAAAAAGGGAGAGAAAGAAAAGAAGCTTGACTGAAGAGAGATAAATCTGAAAAGTGAAAAGTTGGGTTGAGTTCGTTAATATTGAAAAGAAAAGAGAAGAGTAATGGAGCCGGAGAAGGCGGAAAGGACATTTGAGTCTTGAGCGGCGGAAAAGGGAATTAGGGTTTTGACTTTTGTGTGTAGGACCAAAGCACTAATGCTATTTTGTGCAAACTCCTCTTATAATGAGAATTTATACAGACTGACATGTCATGCCATGTGTGACATGCCACGTTAGTGACACAAGAAAAGTGGGCCCTAACTTTTAATGCCCTAAAATAAAAGACATAAAAAATAGTTTTTTTCAAACCAAATTTTTCCAATTTGCCGATATATAATAAATCAAATCCCCTCCCAAAATTGTTCAATCCCAAATCATATCCTCTCCCAAATTTTGCAAACCCTAACCATCAAAATTTCTCCTAATGAAATCTCTCTCTATCAAAGCATATGCAACCCTAACCACCACACCAGCCACGCCTTCCAACGAGCCACACCACCAACTAGTCGTGCATTCCAATGAACGAATGACCACCACCAGCCAGCCATGCATTCCAATGGACGACCACCAACCAGCTTTTTTTGTTTTTCATTTTTATAGCATTTTTATGTGGGATGAAATCAGAAAATGTGAGGGGTATTTGTATGTTTAAATGGTCAGATATCAGTTTAATTTATCAATGGCATCACCATTGTTTATTGCTTCTTAAAGATGACTTATTTGTAAAGAAAAAGTATGTGGTCAAAATGAAAAAAAGTGACCAGTAGCAGCCATTTTTACTATTGGCAAAGCATATTCAGATTCCTACAGATGTTACACAAAATTTGTAGTCATATAGACATTAACGACACACTACAACAATATAAGCATATTCAAATGACTAAAATACATGAAAGTGGATTTATTGCATAAAGTTGTCCACAGACTATATGTAATATTCTATAGTATAAAATTAAAAATTTCATCCTAATACTCTATGGTATTTTTAATTTTCGAAAAGACTAATAAAGGGAAAAAATAGTAGCATTCATCATAAGAACAATCACTCTTATTTGAAAGAGACATATGGTTCTAATCATGTAAACTCATATTTCCATTCAGCCTTAGACCTTACATCTTTTCGATTTGTCTTATTATAAGATACAGACAACTCATAAATGATATTTTCTTTACTATTTTTCTGTTGTGACAAAGCTGGGCAATGATAAGATTTGTGTTTGTTTCGTAAGAAAAAGGCAAGAAAAACAGGAGAGAAACAGAGAAAAGGCAGAGAGAAATTTCTTGACTTTGTGAATGATTTTCATTAATTTTAGCAAAATGATGTTCAATTGTGCTGGCTGGCGATCCATGCGGTCTGCTCAGCATAAAAAAACACAATTAAAGAAACACAGATCTAACAAACTTCTTGTGGCCACCTCTGCTTCGATTATTCTATTGGAAATTTAGGTGGTTTCTTGTGGCAATTTTCTTGTTCTCAGCCACGAATTCCTATAGCTTTAACTTCAGCTGGTTCTTTTGTACCCGCTGATTTTTTTTTTTAATCTCTGTCACGATTTCCTGTAGGTTGAACTTTAGGTGGCTTTTTCTTGGGCTGATTTTTCTTCATGTTTTACATGATGACCAAAACTTGTAACTATTATTTGAGATTTTGAATTAATTAACAGTAGGAATTTTTTTAGATAGCCAATTATTGTCCTCAAATGTCAAATCCATCACTGTGGAGTGTGGACTTAGTAGTTGCCCTATCTTTTTAATCTCTTCGATCCTAGTTTCTCTGCCCTGAGTATCGCTTGCAGAATTTGCATAAAAAGAACTAAATTTCTTCAAACATTTAGCTGCTTCCCTTAAATCCTTGACGAATTTTTTTCATAAACTTTTGCACATAAACAAAGGCGTTGTTCCCTCGGTTGGTGCCTCTAATTAACTTTTATGGATGCAAAATCAAAAATATCTGCGAGACGACAAGGAGACATAAGCAGTAAAGCAATTCCTTTCAACCTCCCCTGTCAAGGATTTTAACTTCTACGTTAAACTAACACTTAGAAAGAAAAATAAAAATAAAAATTACGAAGAACAATAATTTAGCTCAAGCAGTGGTAGACAGATGCCAGATAATTTTAACATTCTTGATCACTTTGACAAAAAGAAAAAATTCTAAAGAAAGACTTCAAGTCAATTAGATATTAAATTATTATTCCAAAGAGAACTCGATGATAGGTCACCACAAACCATAGTTGACCTATTCATATCAAATTTGCTTTTTAAGCATTGATTTCATTGATGCAGGAGACAAAATATGAAGATATATTGTCCTATGCAAGGTTGTCAGAATCAAAGTTAAAAGATGGTATACAAACCATATTATATACTCAGAATTTCTTCTTTCAAGAAAGTAATGTTATAGGCAGAACTAGTTACAATATGGAATCCACTTTCCTATTAACTTCGCTGGAGATTATTTGGATTGAGCTAGTAAAAGAAATGATGGTTAGGACAAGAGAAAATACTAGACTTTGTATAAATGACTAATCATATCAGAGAAAAAGAGGGAATTAGAGCAGGGCAAACAAGGTGACAGGAACTCAAGCCACTGAAGCAATTGGAATCGCGCTAAAATGAGTAAATGCACCTCTGCCAAATCCCAAGCTGACCCCCACTTACAAATGCTAGAGGCCTCCTTGCCAATATATGAAGAGTCGTCTCTCCATTTCCATCCTGAGCTATATGATAAGAGCTTGAAATTTTATATTTTGTTAGTGATTTAATTTGATTATTTATGGAAAAATGTGTTTAAAGTGTGGAAATTTGAATTAATTCTTTCATAAATACATTTTATGGGATCACAGGTATATCTTGAGTGTTTTTAGGTTCAAACAGATATTTGAAGGGAAAAGAATGATTTTGATGGAATTCATGACACGTAGGAACAAACGATACAAGAATCGGAGTTGAAACAAGAAAGTTGTGACGTGTCGAAGATATAACGTAAAATCTGGAAATCCTTCAAAATGAGCATGCTTCGATGTTTCTATCATAACTTGAGCTGTAGAAATCGGAATTTGACGATTCTGATGGCGTTGGAAAGCTTCTTCAGAGAGCTACAAATTTTATGTTGATGGCTTTACCAAATTCTGAAGATCACGAATGCCTTGGATAGAAAGAACGGTCATCATAACGACTATTCTTACTGCCGCAGCTATGGGTCACAGGCTTGTCAGGTTAATGCATTATCCTAATCCAAATCTGAACGGGCTAAGGCATCTACACTTTTCCTTAGTAAGATCAAAACCCTAGGACTATAAATAAGGGTTTTTAAGAAGTTTGAAGAGAGTTTTTGGAGAGAAAGAAAGGGACGGCTACTAGTTTGGAGATCGGGATTCTTGAAGCTCTGGTTCACCAATTAGAGAAGTGTTTATATTTTTCTTTCTTGAACTCATGTTGTTAAATAGAATGATGGTTTTTAATATTGCAACTATGAACTAAATCTCTTTTCTAGGGCTAAAGATGTAGCCCAATTTATGAATATGTGTTGACGTTATCTTTATTGATTTCTTATTGAGCATTAATTCTAAGTTTTATTATTGTGTATAATGCTTTCAATTCTTAAGGATCCGATGGTTGAATGATATCATGGGTTGGGTTGAGATCGAGAGATGAAACCTGATTTGTCTAAAGTAATAAAACCATAGATTGAGCGAACGCTAGAGATAGGTTACCGCGATCTACGAGGCTCTCATAAATTCCATAAAACTTAATGATCTCTTAGCTTCTAAATCTAACTTAGAGATATTTTGGGTTATTGTTTAAGGGTTAATTCACTAATTATTTGAGAGAAAAGTAAGGGAATATTAGGGAGTTTGGCCTTTAGAATAAGCTTAACTAGGTTAGTAATGATCGTCAGTACATAGGATTAAATTGGTGTGAAATTTGTGCCCTAGGGTTTAGCCATATTGATTTTTATACCAAAGTTATTCTAAAATTCTGATTTTGTTTAGTTTTTAAATTTGCTTTCTTTTCATTAAATTCATTCATAAAATTATGTTTCATCAAATAGCAATAAAATAGACTAGTGTGATACTTGGTAGGTAGTTCTCTTGGGATTCGACACTCGTTTACTCGAGCTTTATTACTTGAACGATTTCGTACACTTGCGAATAACCTGTCAAGTTTTTGACGCCATTGCCGGGAGCTATTTTATTTTACCAATATCAATACGAAATATTTAGTTGCTAATTTAATTTGTTTTATTTTTGTTTGTTTTGTTTCGTTGTTTTCAGCTAGAATCTAGAGAGTTTACGTTCAAGAGGTGGTAGTGATCTTAATCCACTAGATTTTGAGATTGTAAGAACGGCTAAACAGTTGAGGAAAGAAAAGAGGCAAGTAACTTTGAAAAATCAATGGCTAACACAAGAATTGTCAATCCCAAAATGGAAAATCAAGAGAATGAGAATGAGGATACCTTAGGAGGAAATGCAATGGGTGGAGCAGCAGTGGTTCAAAGAGCATTAAAGGACTACTCTAGTCCTACTATTAATGGGTGCTATTCTAGCATCAGGAGACCACCCGTTCAAGCGAATAATTTTGAGATTAAGCTAGCAATTATTCAAATGATTCAGTAGTCGGTCCAATTCGTTGGGTTACCTAATGATGATCCCAACTTGCATATAACAAATTTTCTGCAGTTATGCGACACATTCAGGCATAATGGAGTATCCAATGACGTAATTAGGCTAAGGCTTTTCCCATTCTCTCTTCGGGATAAAGCCAAGGCTTGGTTGATTTCTTTGCCATCTGGGAGCATCACGACTTGGAACGAGTTAGCTCAAGCGTTCCTCACTAAATATTTTTTACCTGCCAAGTCTGCCAAGCTGAGGAGTGAGATTACGAACTTTTACCAACAAGATTCATTCAGAGTCATTGTATGAAGCATGGGAAACGTATAAGGATCTTTTATGGAGGTGCCCTCACCATGGTTTACCAATCTGGTTGCAAGTGCAAACGTTCTACCAAGGGTTACTGTCAACTATTCAAGCTATGATTGATGTTGCAAGTGGGGGAGTCTTGAACAATAAAACACCAGAGGAAGCATACAATCTGATTGAGGTGATGGCGAACAATAACTATATGAGGACTTCAAAGAGAACTTCAACAAGGAAATCAGGGAGAGTGCACGAAGTTGACAGTTACACTGCATTGGCTGCTCAACTTTCAAACATCCAAAAGCAAATAGGTAATGTGTTGAAAATAAATGCAATTGAATCTTCTTCTCTAACATGTGACATTTGTGCAGGAAATCATTCATCAAATGATTGTCAAGAAGGGAACCCGTTTGCTAAGCCTGAACAAGCCAATTACGTCAAAAATTTCCAAAAGGGGCAAGGGAATCCATATTCCAACAAGTATAATCCAACATGGAGGAAACACCCGAACTTTTCATGGAGCAACAACGAGTAAAAACAATCTCCTATTTTTCAACCTCAAGAGCCAAAATCTAATTTAAAGAATGTGTTGACCAAGTTCATTAAAGAGACAAGCAAGAGGTTTGAGAAGACGGACGTCCTGGTTCAAAATCAATCAGCCTCTATTAGGAACCTTGAGACTCAAATTGGGCAAATTCACAACATATTAGCGGGAAGAGTTCAAGGAGTTTTGTCGAGTGATACAGAGAAAAATCCCAAGGAACAAGCGCATGCAATCACCCTGAGAAGTGGACGAATTTTAGAAAATTCAGAGGGTGAAAAACAGAGGCAAGAACAAGACCTGAAAGATGAGCAGAATGATGATCGCCGTAGCGATGATACTAGTGGCCGCAGCGATCATGAGAATGTGCAGAAACTTGTCAGAAACAAGGACGATCACCGCGGCGATGAATCTGGTGGTCGGGCGAGCATGATCCTGCTCACCATTCGTTAGAAGTTTCAACTAATCAGCGCGACGATGAATCTGGTGGCGGCGATGAGCGTGCATTTGAGCAGAAACTTCCTTCAAGCTAGGCAACCCTTCTATACCCTCGACGGTTGAAGAATCAGAAGCTTGATAAGTAATTCGGTAAGTTTATTGACATGTTTCAAAGTTTACATATTAATATCCCTTTTGTTGATATGCTAGAACAGATGCTGAAGTGTGCGAAATTTTTGAAGGAGATCCTCACGCATAAGAGGAAATTCGAGGAACATGAGAAAGTTATGCTAACGGAGGAATGTAGCGCTCTGATTCAAAAGAAACTACCACTTAAACTACGAGATCCAGGGAGTTTTACTATCCCTTGTATTATTGGTAGTTGTTATTTTGATAAAGTGTTATATGATTTAGGGGCAAGTATAAACTTGATGCCATTTTCCATCTACAAGAAGCTTAGATTAGAAGAAGTGAAGCCAACCACCGTGTCTCTCCAATTAGCTGATCGATCAATAACATATCCTGGGGAGGTGGTAGAAGACGTCTTGATTAAGGTAGACAAACTAATTTTCCTAGTAGATTTCATAGTGTTAGACATGGAGGAAGATAGGGAAATACCTTTAATTTTAGGACGACATTTTCTAGCCACGAGAAGAACATTAATAGCTGTCCACTAAGCGAAATTAATCTTAAGGGTAGAAGATAAGCAAGTAGAATTTGATGTTTTTGAATCTATGAAGCGTCCATCTGAATTAGACTCATGTTTTAAGATTGATGTTCTTGACACCATAGTGGAGCAGAATTTTGAAGAAAGCTACCCCAATTTTCCTTTAGAGAATTGTTTGATGAATTCTAAAGATCACGAGGATGAAGTTGATAGTGAAGAGATAAGGGAGTGCTTAAGATACTTAAATGCTTTATCACCTTTGGTTCGTCCTGAAGCTAATTCGATTAGAGAAATTAGAGCTGTGGTGTCTCAGTCAACTTTACCAATCACAAAGGCACCTACACTTGAGCTCAAGCAACTACCATCTCATTTAAGGTATGCATTTTTAGAAGAGGGTAAATTTTTTCTAGTCATTATTAATACTTCTTTGAGTGTTGTAGTGGAAGAAAAGTTGTTGCGCATATTGAGAAAATACAAGAAGGCTATTGGGTAGATAATTGAGGATATAAAAGGTATCAGTCCTTCAATTTGCACGCACAAGATCCTAATGGAGGAAAGTTATAAGCCTACTATTTAACCACAAAGACGATTGAATCCATCAATACAAGAAGTGGTCAAGAAGGAGATGTTGAAGCTCTTAGATGCATGAATTATATAGCCAATTTCGGATAGTGCATGGGTAAGTCTAGTTCAAGTAGTGCCAAAGAAGGGAGGAATGACAATGGTCCGTAATGATAACAATGGGCTGATTCCAACACGAACAGTCACGGGATGTAGAGTATGTATCGACTATCGCAAACTGAACTCTGCGACTCATGAGGGCCATTTTCCATTACCATTCATCGATCAAATGTTGGAGAGGTTAGTTGGCCATGAGTTCTATTGTTTCTTAGATGGATATTCAGGCTACAATCAGATTGCTATAGCACCAGAAGATCAAGAGAAAACGACTTTCACGTGCCCATATGGAACATTTGCCTATCGAAGAATGCCTTTTGGCTTGTGCAACGCTCCTGCAACTTTTTAACGTTGCATGATCTCAATATTCTTTGATATGGTTGAGAAGTCCATTGAAGTTTTCATGGACGATTTTTTTATTTTTGAAGATTCTTTTGATGATTGTTTAACTAACTTTTCTAATGTTTTGCAGAGATGTGTAGACACTAACTTGGTGCTAAATTGGGAAAAATATCATTTCATGGTACGAGATGGGATTGTGTTAGGTCATCGGATATCCGCGAATGGAATTGAGGTGGATCGAGTGAAGATTGAAGTCATTCAGAAACTACCACCTCTAAATTCAGTGAAGACTATCAGAAGTTTCCTTAGGCAGGCAGGTTTTTATAGGAGATTCATACAGGACTTCTCTAAAATCTCTAAACCTCTCTGTGATTTATTAGCTAAGGATGTTCCTTTTAATTTTAGTTAAGAGTGTTTAGATGCATTTAAGTGTTTAAAAGCAAAATTAATTTCTGCTCATATTATTGTTGCGCCCGATTAGGAACTACCTTTTGAACTCATGTGTGATGCAAGTGACTATGCTTTAGGGGCTGTTTTGGGATAGCGGAAAGATAAGGTTTTGCATGTGATTTATTATGCCAGCAAGACTTTAACGAGACCTCAATTAAATTATGCGACTACTGAAAAAGAATTTTTAGCAGTAGTATTCTCTATTGACAAATTTTGTTCTTATTTGCTAGGTACCAAGGTTATTGTGTACACTGACCATGCTGCATTGAAGTACCTCCTAGCAAAACAGGATTCCAAGCCAAGATTATTGCGATGGGTATTGCTTTTACAGGAATTTGACTTGGTGATTAAGGATAAGAAAGGAACGGAAAATCAAGTGGCTGACCATTTATCTCGATTAGAGTCCAATGAAGAAGTTCAACATGAAGAAAAGCCAATCAACGAATACTTCTCGGATGAGCAATTGTTTGCTATTCAAAAAGGGTCGTGGCTTGCAGACATTGCTAACTATTTGGTGCAAAAAGTATTGCCTCCTGGAATGAACTCCCAAAGACGAAACAATATTTTTGCATATTTAAAGTACTACTTTTAGGAGGATCCATTTTTGTACAAGCATTTCGCCGATCAAATGATAAGAAGATGTGTGCCAGAAGAAGAGATGACGAATATTCTTTGTCATTGTCATTCAATGGAAGTTGGTGGTCATTTTGGTTCGACAAAGACCGCCGCTAAAGTTTTTTAATCAGGATTTTTCTAGCCAACTCTTTTTAAAGATGCTTTTCATTTTGTTATGAGTTGTGATGAGTGTCAACGGGTCAGGAACATATCTAGGAGAAATGCCATGCCTTTAAATAATATTCTAGAAGTAGAATTGCTTGATGTGTGGGGGATAGATTTTATGGGACCTTTTCCTTCTTCGTTTTCTAACTGTTTTATTTTGGTTGCTGTAGATTATATTTCGAAGTAGGTGGAAGCTGCTGCGTTGCCAACAAATAATGCTCGCATAGTTATCAAGTTTGTGAAGAAGAATATCTTTTCAAGGTTTGGCATGCCAAGGGCCATTATTAGTGATGGTGGCTCTCACTTTTGCAGTCGCCAATTCGCAACATTGTTAAGCAAGTACGGGGTTACACATCGAGTTGCTAGCCCATATCACCCTCAAACCAGTAGCCAAGTAGAAGTATCCAATAGAGAGCTAAAACGAATCTTGGAAAAGACAGTAAGCACCTCTCGAAAGGATTGGGTAACCAAGCTTGATGATGCATTATGGGCATATAGGACGACATTAAAAACACCAATAGGAATGTCGCCCTATAGGATGGTTTATGGAAAAGCTTGTCACTTGCCAGTAGAGTTAGAGCACAGGTCATATTGGGCAGTGAAGTTTCTAAACTTTGATCTACAAGCCACAGGAGCAAAACGATTATTGCAACTCAATGAGATGGAAGAGTTTTGCAATAATGCGTATGAGAATGCCCGAATCTACAAAGAAAAGACTAAGCAGTGGCACGACAAACATATTGTGAACAAGGAATTCAAGAAGGGTGACAAAGTGCTGTTGTTTAACTTAAGACTGTGACTTTTCCCAAGAAAATTGCGCTCAAGATGGTGTGACCCATTCATAATTCATCGCATGTTTCCGCATGGGGCGATAGAGCTTCACCACCCGACGAAGGGAACATTTAAAGTCCATAGCCAAAGATTGAAACCTTATATTGAGAATGGGAATGAAGACGAGAGGGTTTCAATTTTTCTTCAAAATCCTAATTGACGACAGAAAGGAGTCGAGCTTAAGACTTTAAACATGCACTTTTTGGGAGGCAACCCAAGATTTCGATTCCATTTGGTTTTTATTTATTTGTTTGTATTTTTTTCTTATTAGTAATTTTTGTGTGTTATGTTTTTGCATTATGTTTAGTTCGTTAATTCAGAAGTTTTGATTTCCTTTTTCAGGTTATTGGCACAACACACTCAGGGAACAATCGGATTCCATTGAGTTACGGCACCATGACGCTCGCCACGGCAGAACAAACTCTAGAACTCATTTGACAACCACTCAAGGTGAAATCCTAGAGTTCACATTACTTAGGAAATGATGTAGGCTGTTTTTGGACCGATTGAGCCTTTCAAGCCAACTTTTTTTTTTATAGTCATCGCTAGTTAACCTTTTGAGCCTTTAAACACAATTTTGCCATGTTTTTCTTTCTTTGAACTTACTGTTTACCCTACCCTGAATATGAGTTTAAAAAACAATCTTACTCATTTTATCTTTAAGAGACTTAATTGTTGTTCAAGCTTAACACTAGAATTGGTGAGGAAGTGTAGTTTTGCCACAACCCAAGTTTATGCGAAGAAATTGGTTGGGGGTTGTGGAATGCTTGTAAGATCAGTGGGGCCCTGTGTAGGTTTTCTACTTTCTTATTATTTTTATCATTTCTTTAAAAAAAAAAAAAAAAAAGTGGGCATTGAAAAACATTGTGAAGAATTGGAATTATGAATGGGTTTATATGACTGTAAAAAAGAAAGAGCTCAATAAAGTTTGGGAAGCTACTGAGTGAAAAAGGGAAGTGTTGTGTATGTTAGTAATAAGAATGAATAAAAATTAAGTCTCTTAATTTTATTTTTGTTAATTTCCCTTTTCGTTCCTTTATGAACTCATACCCTAGCCTAACGTTACAACCTTTACAAATACCTATTGATCCAAGGTAATGTGAAATTCTACATTAGTGGAGAGTGGTTCGAAAAGTAAGCCTATAGAGTTTGATTCCATGATTCACATATAAGTCATAACTTGAATACTGAGATCAAAATCTTGTTCATGAATGTTATGCATAAAACTATCCGAGTTTGTAGACTAATGGTTTGTGGTTGTATGGATGTTCTAGGGTCAATAACGAAAATGAAATTGATGTTTGCATTGTCTATGAGTTTAAGTGATTTTTAATTATTCTATTTGTTTTGTGTATATGCGATTTTTGAGACACTTCTATGAATTGATCCAAGAATTTTTGTTAGTTTCTGTTCTTTTTATGTTTATGTTTATCTTTATTTTTGGAGTTTAGGATAAGTTTAGTGTAGATGTTTGTAGGTATCATTGTTGGAAATCCTCACGAGACTACAACTCGTCCGACTAGGGCCACCTAGGGATTTAAAGGCTTGTTGCATAAGCTAAATGCAATCGTGTCAATCTATGAAAGTGATTTAGGATAGTTTAGATATAGGTTTTTAATTAAAGCTTAGAGACTTATTTTATCGTTTAGTTTGCTAGGGACTAGCAAAAAGCTGGTTGGGGGTTGTGATAAGAGCTTGAAAGTTTATATTTTGTTAGTGACTTAATTGGATTATTTATGGAAAAATGTGTTTAAAGTGTGGAAATTTGAATTAATTCTTTCATAAATACCTTCTATGGGATCACAGGTGTATCTTGAGTGTTTTCAGGCTGAAATAGATATTTGAAGGGAAAAGAATGTTGTCGATGGAATTCATGATGCGTAGGAACAAACGGTACAAGAATTGGAGTTGAAACAAGAAAGTTGTGACGCGTTGAAGATATAACGTAAAATCTAGAAATCCTTCAAAATGAGCGTGGTTAAATGTTTCTGTCTTAACTTGAGCTGTAGAAATTGGAATTCGACGATGCTGATTACTTTACCAAATTCTGAAGATCACAGATGCCTTGAATAGAAAGAAAGATCAACACAGCAACTGTTCTTACCGTCGCATCGATAGGTCACGGGCTTGTCAGGTTAATGCATTATCCTAATCCGAATCTGAATGGGCTAAGGCATCTACTCTTTTCCTAAGTAAGATCAAAACCCTAGCACTATAAATAAGGGTCTTTAAGAAGTTTGAAGAGAGGTTTTGGAGAGAAAGAAAGGGACGACTACTAGTTTGGAGATCGGATTCTTGAAGCTCTGGTTCACCAATTAGAGAAATGTTTATATTTTTCTTTCTTGAACTCATGTTGTTGAATAGAATGATGGTTTTTAATATTGGAACTATGAACTAAATCTCTTTTCTAGGGCTAAAGATGTAGCCCAATTTATGAATATGTGTTGACGTTATCTTTATTGATTTCTTATTGAGCATTAATTCTAAGTTTTATAATTGTGTGTAATGCTTTCAATTCTTAAGGATCCGAGGGTTGAATGATATCATGGGTTGGGTTGAGATCGAGAGATGAAACCTGATTTGTCTAAGATAATAAAACCATAGATTGAGCGAACGCTATAGATAGGTTACCGCGATCTATGAGGCTCTGATAAATTCTATAAAACTTAATGATCTCTTAGCTTCTAAATCTAACTTAGAGATATTTTAGGTTGTTGTTTAAGGGTTAATTCACTAATTGTTCAAGAGAAAATTAGGGGAATATTAGGGAGTTTGGCCTTTAGAATAAGTTTAATTAGGTTAGTAATGATCGTCAGTACATAGGATTAAATTGGTGTGAAATCAGTGCCCTAAGGGTTAGCCATATTGATTTTTAAACCAAAGTTATTCTAAAACTCTAATTTTGGTTAGTTTTTAAATTTGCTTTCTTTTCATTAAATTCATTCATAAAATTTTATTTCATCAAATAGCAATAAAATAGACTAGTTTGGTACTTGGTAGGTAGTTCTCTTGGGATTCGACACTTGTTTACTCGAGCTTTATTACTTTCATGATTTCGTACACTTGCAAATAGCCTGTCACTATAACATGACTGAGATTAGATTTCGTAATTGAAAGTTTTTGGGTATGTTAATTACCTTCAGTTGTCATTTCTCACTGTGCGCGCGAAATCCCAACTATGAATATAACTCAACCAACAAAGTTTAATGTTAAAACTGATAGCTGGAAATGAATTCTATACAAACATACAAAAATATATTAACAATCAGCGATAATAATGTGAAAGAAATTACAATAGCATAAAGTTTATTAAATGATGTTGAAATATTGTATTACTAAGCTAAGGTAAATGGAGCAAGAAAAGAAAATGAATTACCTTGGAGAGAGCAGTAGATGAGGAAATATTTGAAATCAATTCTCTGGTCATCTTCTGAGTAAAGTAAATGAGCATGGACATGCTGTGAGAGTATTGAAATTCAGTCAAGCAGAAAAGGGAAAAAAATGGGAAAGAGATATAGATTATAGAACTTGGCATGCATACACTCAAAAGTCAAGACTTAAAACGCGTAATGGATCTTTTTTCAGAATTGACATATATATAACTTATCATAATTGGTTTACTAATTGTGGATGTTTGATACATACATATTGAGTTGACCTTTGTGTAAAATGAGGCTTCGCTATGTTAAGATTTATTATTTACTTTTTCATTGTAGAAGTTGTCTTTGATCGGGCCTGTAGTCGTTTATTTAGTGGTTAAAAGTAGTGGTTTTACTTTGCCTAGTTAATAGGAGTTGAGGCTAGTGGTAGACTTAGTTGTTTGTATCTTTTATGATGTGTACTGCATATTTATAGGCTATTATTTTTATTAATTCATATACTCAGTTTTTCACAAACCCCATGCACTTCTTTCCTTCTTTCTTCCATTTTGTATAAGTGGCATCAGAGCTAGAAAAGAAAAAACAATAGCTTTAATTGCAGTAGCAGCCAACAAACATGTCCAGCGACAACTATGTTCAACCAGCAATCCCTCACTTTGATGGTCACTATGATCATTGGAGCATGTTGATGGAAAATTTTTTGCAATCCAAGGAGTATTGGACCATCATGGAAACGAGTGTGATTGAACCAGCCAGTACAGTGGTGTTAACAGAAGCTTAACAAAAGAAATTGGAAGAATAAAGGTTAAAGGATCTCAAGGCAAAAAATTACCTATTTCAATCAATCGATCGCTCTATTTTAGTGCATTTAAAAGCTTCAAGGTGCTTGTGGAGAATGAAATAGAAAGAGTCATTAAAACTCTTTACACTAATCGTGGAGGAGAATTTTGCTAAAAAGCATTTCATAATTTTTGTGATGAGCATGGTATTCAAAGGGAACTCATAGCTGCCTACACACCACAACAAAATGGTGTATCAGAGAGGAAAAATAGAACCATTCTCAACATGGTAAGAAGCTTGTTAGCAAGAGGGAAAATCCCAAAAAGTTTATGGCCCGAGCTGTAAATTGGAGCATTCATTTGCTAAACAAAAGCCCTACTTTTTCTGTTAAAAATAACACCTAATGAGGCTTGGAGTGGGCACAAACTAGTTATAGATCACTTAAGAATTTTTGGTTGCATCGCTTATGCACATGACCCATTTGAGAAAAGGAAGAAACTTGATGCTAAGGGTGAAAAGTGTGTCTTTCTCGGTGTAATTGAAGCATCCAAAGCATATAAATTGTTTATCCCACTAACGAAGAAGATCGTCATCAGCAGAGGCATTATCTTTGATGAAGAGAACACTTGGGGTTGGAATAGGCAGCAACCTACTCTAGTCATGTTTGATGGAGAAAATGGTGAAGAAATGCAGCAGCCCCTACAACCACAAATTCTAGCAGCTTATGTCCTCGAAAATGAAGCTACAATAGATGCTAAAACCTCACCACATCAACAGAATCCACTAATTCAGCATCTGAATCATGTCTTTGTCGTGTTTGAAAGAGGCCTAAATGGATGAAAACATTTATTAATAAGGCAAGATCTTATCAAATTATGAAATAAATATTTTTTTTTACATGCAAAGTAAGAGTGAAGTAAATATCTACCTCAAACCAAAACAAGTCTTGGTGCAACTGGAGAGCCATTCCTGATACATTATTGAGCTGTTCTTGTGGTGGCATCATTCCAGCCAAATGCAAGATATTGTTTCCTACTTTATCTTCAGATTGAAGTATTGGTTTCCTAAATACTAGACTTATCTTGTCAATGACTTTGAAGATTTCCTCTTAACGATTCAAAATAGCAACATGAAATATGTTGTAATTTTCTCGATCAAATTTCAATATAAAATCAGGGAATTCATGAATAATTATGGTGAGAAAATCAATATTTCATTGCTTGACAGCAATAAATATTACTAGCCAAGTGTATTCAATAATTTCTGAAATTTTATCTTCCTCCAAACGTTTGATTTGTTGTAAAAGTCATTTGACTAATTCAAGTGCTTCTGGAGGCAACTTTTTGTGGTGTTCCTGGTGGACCTTGTCGCTACCTGAACCAGCGAAGTTTGGTTGAGCAAACTTTAATTAGTTTAAAATAAATTTAGGCTTCACATATCTTTATATTTGAAGAAATACATTTCTTGTAAAGACTTAGAAAGAATGAAATAAAAAATGGCTTGAAATTAATAAGAGAATATTAAGTGACTGATGCTATATAAAATTGTTTAATAAATTAAGAAGGTAATAATAAGAAACTGCACTCAACATTAGGAGAAAAGAAGCAATTTGACATTAAAGAAATATTTGATTATAAGGTCATGGTGTGAAATTGGAATGTAAATATAGAATGTAAAAGCCAAGACATTGCACAAGATGACTAATCAAGACATGCTTTAAGGTTTTAAAAAGTACAGAGACTAACCTTTGTACCATCTCTCAAAAATTCCTTGTGGCTTTTGATCGGCAAATTTAGATGTTTGAGCCAAGATATGCAATGCTATCTCCCCACTGAAATCCTCAAGACAGTTGGCCAACTCTAGCTTTCTGAATTGATAATTCTGCACTAAACTTGGTAACAAAACAATCAAATTGATGGATAACTTAGATTAAACCCTAAAATAAATTCAATTCAAAGAAGAGTCAAATAATTAAATTGATACAATAATAATTAAATAGATTAAATATATACAATTACTTATTTCTTTTTTTTTTTTTTTTTTTTAACTATGAGGTTTATGACAAGATCAATGTTAAAAAAAAAAAAAAAAAATTTGCAGGTTTCCATAGCCCAATCCTTAGTTTATAACTTATGTGGTAAAAATCAAATAAAGTTAATTAGCCCACATATAAGAAATAGTGCATGCTTACCATATAAACCATTTCTTATCATATAGTTAATCAATTTGATGTGATCTTCGTCATTTAAATAACCTCCAGAGATAGTATAAAGGAACTCTACCATCTCTTTATGGCCTGTCTGAGCTCCCATATGAATAGGTAACATCTCCTTTTCACCATGGATGTTCCCTAACTCTCTATTTTTACCAAGCATCTTTCTGGCAAGTTCTAAGTTTCCCAATGCAGTAGCAAGACAAAAAGCTGTATTTTCACTATCATTTTTAATTTCTAAATCCTCTGGATTCATTTTATCAACAAAAACTTGGACAAACATAGAGGACTAAGCTTCAACTACGATGTGAAGAGCAATATCACCTTTCTGTGATATTCTAGATTTTATATAATCTAGATGGTCCTAAAATTTTTTGTTGTTGTGTTCAAGTCATCCTTCAATGCAGCCCCATACAATTTTTTTGGATGCATTCATCTAGCCACCAATTTTCTTTCGAGGTGAAAGAAGAAAAGAAATTATATATATACATGAACTAATTCGTTCAAACTAAGCTTCTATAACAAATTAAACATACGAATTATCTATACAAAACTAGATGAAGATACTATTTACACCCAAATTTAAACACTATTCACTTATTACCTCTCATTTACTTCATATATAAATACAAATTGTCAAAATATGAAAATTTTCATTCTTACTCAATGGATTTATTCTAATGTCAAATATAACCATTAAAAATAAATTGGTCGAAAGAACCCATTGAACCCATAAGTGGTTAGCCTAACAGTAAAAAAAGTTTGCTCATTTCATTGAGTTCCTGAGTTTGAGCCTTAGGGCCAACTACAACAACCTTGATTTGTAACTTACTTGGAACAATAGGCTTGTAGGTTGTTCAATAGACTTTGGAGATTAGTCGAGGTAGGCAAAAGCTGGTCCGAACACTCCAATGATGAAAAAATAAAAAAATGAACCCTTTGAAAATAATTTTACAAACTTAACGAATTATAATGTCAAATAAATTTGTCAAATTAAACTCATTAAAAATAATTTTAAACATATTGCATTGGGGTATTAATAATTGGGAGATTTAAAAAAAAAAGAAAAATCTAAAACGAAAAAATTACAATCAACGGAAGTTATAATTTATAGTGTTTTTCCGTTATATTGACCTATATTAAAGATATTAATAGTAATTTATATTAGTAAAATAAGTTTAGAAAGAAACCAATAAACGTTGACACGTGTCAAATGAAAAGTAATAAAAGAAAACTAACATTTTAAAATTTTAGAACCGTTAGCCTTGCTGGTGCCAGGCTTGGCTAGAGTCATTGGCTTGGCCAACACTTGGTGTGGCTATGTCGCCTAGTCATGGCTAGGACATTTTTATTTCTATTTCAATTTATGGTAATAATATAGGGGTTTTTATTTTATTTTTCAATTATGCAGATAAAATGTAACGGAAAAAAATTTGTTAAATGATTTTTTCTAATAAAAGTGTAACTTGTATCCTTTTGATTGTCTTTTGATAATATATATATATATATATCTATTTGTGCGTGCATGCTCCATGCGTGTTTTGTGCATGTCACGTGCATACTGCAAACATTAATTTCCAAATGAGAATAGTTAAATGAACAAATAAATTTAATTTATCATGCAATACTTTATCTACATTTCTCCTCTTTTTTAAAAAGAGATAGTATAAAGGAACTCTACCATCTCTTTATGGCTTGGCTGAGCTCCCATGTGAATAGGTAACATCTCCTTTTCACCATGGATGTTTTCTAACTCTCTATTTTTACCAAGCATCTTTCTGGCAAGTTCTAAGTTTTCCAATGTAGTAGCAAGACAAAAAGCTGTATTTTCACCATCATTTTTAATTTCTAAATCCTCTGGATTCATTTTATCAACCAAAACTTGGACGAACATAGAGGATTGAACTTCAACTACAATGTGAAGAGCAATATGACATTTCTGTGATATTCTAGATTTTATATAATCTAGATAGTCCTGAAATTTTTTTGTTGTTGTGTTCAAGTCATCCTTCAATGTGGCCCCATACAATTTTTTTGGATGCATTCATCCAGGCACCAATTTTCTTTCGAGGTGAAAGAAGAAAAGAGATTATATATATACATAAACTAATTCGTTCAAATTAAGCTTCTATAACAAATTAAACATACGAATTATCTATACAAAACTAGATGAAGATACTATTTAAACTCAAATTTAAACACTATTCACTTATTACCTCTCATTTACTTCATATATAAATACACATTGCCAAAATATGAAAATTTCCATTCTTACTCAATGCATTTATTCTAATGTCAAACATAACCATTAAAAATAAATTTGTCGAAAGAACCCATAAGTGGTTAGCCTGACAGTAAAAAAAAGTTTGCTCATTTCATTGAGTTCTTGAGTTCGAGCCTTAGGGCCAACTACAACAACTTTTATTTGTAACTTACTTGGAACAATAGGCTTATAGGTTATTCAATAGACTTTGGGGATTAGTCGAGGTGGGCGAAAGCTAGTCCGAACACACCAGTGATGAAAAAATAAAAAAATGAACCTGTTTAAAATAATTTTACCAACTTAACAAATTATAATGTCAAATAAATTTGTCAAATTAAACTCATTAAAAATAATTTTAAACATATTGCATTGGGGTATTAATAATTGGGAGATTTAAAAAAACAAAAAAATCTTAAACGAAAAAATTACAATCAACGGAAGTTATATTTGATCAGAAAATAGACACCTAATTTATAGTGTTTTTCCGTTATATTGACCTATATTAAAGATATTAATAGTAATTTATATTAGTAAAATAAGTTTAGAAAGAAACCAATAAACGTTGACACGTGTCAAATGAAAAGTAATAAAAGAAAACTAACATTTTAAAATTTTAGAACCGTTAGCCTTGCTGGTGCCAGGCTTGGCTAGAGTCATTGGCTTGGCCAACACTTGGTGTGGCTATGTCGCCTAGTCATGGCTAGGACATTTTTATTTCTATTTCAATTTATGGTAATAATATAGGGGTTTTTATTTTATTTTTCAATTATGCAGATAAAATGTAACGGAAAAAAATTTGTTAAATGATTTTTTCTAATAAAAGTGTAACTTGTATCCTTTTGATTGTCTTTTGATAATATATATATATATATATATCTATTTGTGCGTGCATGCTCCATGCGTGTTTTGTGCATGTCACGTGCATACTGCAAACATTAATTTCCAAATGAGAATAGTTAAATGAACAAATAAATTTAATTTATCATGCAATACTTTATCTACATTTCTCCTCTTTTTTAAAAAGAGATAGTATAAAGGAACTCTACCATCTCTTTATGGCTTGACTGAGCTCCCATGTGAATAGGTAACATCTCCTTTTCACCATGGATGTTTTCTAACTCTCTATTTTTACCAAGCATCTTTCTGGCAAGTTCTAAGTTTTCCAATGTAGTAGCAAGACAAAAAGCTGTATTTTCACCATCATTTTTAATTTCTAAATCCTCTGGATTCATTTTATCAACCAAAACTTGGACGAACATAGAGGATTGAACTTCAACTACAATGTGAAGAGCAATATGACATTTCTGTGATATTCTAAATTTTATATAATCTAGATAGTCCTAAAAATTTTTTGTTGTTGTGTTCAAGTCATCCTTCAATGTGGTCCCATACAATTTTTTTGGATGCATTCATCTAGGCACCAATTTTCTTTCGAGGTGAAAGAAGAAAAAAGATTATATATATATATAAATTAATTTGTTCAAATTAAGCTTCTATAACAAATTAAACATACGAATTATCTATACAAAACTAGATGAAGATACTATTTACACTTAAATTTAAACATTATTCACTTATTACCTCTCATTTACTTCATATATAAATACACATTGCCAAAATATGAAAATTTCCATTCTTACTCAATGCATTTATTCTATGTCAAACATAACTATTAAAAATAAATTTGTCGAAAGAACCCATAAGTGGTTAGCCTGACAGTAAAAAAAAGTTTGCTCATTTCATTGAGTTCTTGAGTTCGAGCCTTAGGGCCAACTACAACAACTTTTATTTGTAACTTACTTGGAACAATAGGCTTGTAGGTTATTCAATAGACTTTGGGGATTAGTCGAGGTAGGCGAAAGCTAGTCCGAACACACCAGTGATGAAAAAATAAAAAAATGAACCCGTTTAAAATAATTTTACCAACTTAACAAATTATAATGTCAAATAAATTTGTCAAATTAAACTCATTAAAAATAATTTTAAACATATTGCATTGGGGTATTAATAATTGGGAGATTTAAAAAAAAAAAAAAAAATCTTAAGTGAAAAAATTACAATCAACGGGAGTTATATTTGATCAGAAAATAGATACCTAATATATAGTGTTTTCCATTATATTGAACTATATTAAAGATATTAATAGTATTTTATATTAGTAAAATAAGTTTAGAAAGAAACCAATCAAACATTGGCACATGTCAAATGAAAAGTAATAAAAGAAAACTAACATTTTAAAATTTTAGAACCGTTAGCCTTACTGGTGCCAGGCTTGGCTAGAGTCATTGGCTTGGCCGACACTTGGTGTGGCTATGTCGCCTAGTAATGGGTAGGACTTTTTTATTTTTATTTCAATTTATGGTAATAATATAGGGGTTTTTATTTTATTTTTCAATTATGCAGACAAAATGTAACGGAAAAAATTTGTTAAGTGTTTTTTTCTAATTAAAGTGTAACTTGTATCCTTTTGATTGTCTTTTGATAATATATATATATCTATTTGTGTGTGCATGCTCCATACGTGTTTCGTGCATGTCGCGTGCATACTACAAAGATTAATTTCCAAATGAAAATAGTTAAATGAACAAGTAAATTTAATTTATCATGCAATATTTTATCTACATTTCTCCTCTTTTTTAAAAAGAGATAGTATAAAGGAACTCTACAATCTCTTTATGGCTTGACTGAGCTCCCATGTGAATAGGTAATATCTCATTTTCACCATAGATGTTCCCTAACTCTCTATTTTTGCCAAGTATCTTTCTGACAAGTTCTAAGTTTCACAATGCAGTAGCAAGACAAAAAGCTGTATTTTCACCATCATTTTTATTTTCTAAATCCTCTAGATTCATTTTATCAACCAAAACTTGGACGAACGTAGAGGACTGAGCTTCAACTGCGATGTGAAGAGCAATATGACATTTCTGTGATATTCTAGATTTTATATAATCTAGTTGGTCCTGAAATTTTTTTGTTGTTGTGTTCAAGCCATCCTTCAATGCAGCCCCATACAATTTTTTTGGATGCATTCATCTAGCCACCAATTTTCTTTTGAGGTGAAACAAGAAAAGAGATTATATATATACATAAACTAATTCGTTCCAACTAAGCTTCTATAACAAATTAAACATACAAATTATCTATACAAAACTAGATGAAGATACTATTTACCATCAAATTTAAACACTATTCACTTACTACCTCTCATTTTCTTCATATATAAATACATATTGCCAAAATATAAAAATTTCCATTCTTACTCAATGCATTTATTCTAATGTCAAACATAACCATTAAAAATAAATTGGTCGAAAGAACCCATTGAACCCATAAGTGGTTAGCCTGACAGTAAAAAAATTTTGCTCCTTTCATTGAGTTCTTGAGTTCGAGCCTTAGGGCGAGATAAAACAACTTTGATTTGTAACTTACTTGGAACAATTGGCTTATAGGTTGTTCAATAGACTTTAGGGATTAGTCGAGGTAGGCAAAAGTTGGTCCGAACACTCTAGTGATGAAAAAATAAAAAAAATGAACCCGTTGAAAATAATTTTACCAACTTAACAAATTATAATGTCAAATAAATTTGTCAAATTGAACCCAGTAAAAATAATTTTAAACATATTGCATTGGGGTATTAATAATTGGGAGATTTTTTTTTAAAAAAAATCTTAAACGAAAAAATTACAATCAACGGAAGTTATATTTGATCAGAAAATAGACACTTAATATATTGTGTTTTTCCGCTAGTAAAATAAGTTTAGAAAGAAACCAATCAAACGTTGACACATGTCAAATGAAAAATAATAAAAGAAAACTAACATTTTAAAATTTTAGAACCGTTAGCCTTGCTGGTGCCAGGCCTGGCTAGAGTCATTAGCTTAGCCAACACTTGGTGTGGCTATGTTGCCTAGTCATGGCTTGGACTTTTTTATTTTTATTTCAATTTATGGTAATAATATGGGGGTTTTTATTTTATTTTTCAATTATGCAGATAAAGTGTAACGGAAAAAATTTGTTACGTGTTTTTTTTCTAATTAAAGTGTAACTTGTATCCATTTGATTGTCTTTTGTATATATATATATACACAAATATTATATATATTTGTGCATGCATGCTCCATGTGTGTTTCGTGCATGTCGCGTGCATACTGCAAACATTAATTTCCAAATGAGAATAGTTGAATGAACAAATAAATTTAATTTATCATATAATATTTTATCTACATTTCTCCTCTTTTTTAACAAGAGATAGTATGAAGGAACTCTACCATCTCTTTATAGCCTGACTGAGCTCCCATGTGAATAGGTAACATCTCATTTTCACCTTGGATATTCCCTAACTCTCTATTTTTACCAAGCATCTTTCTGGCAAGTTCTAAGTTTCCCAATGCAGTAGCAATACAAAAAGCTGTATTTTCATCATCATTTTATTTCTAAATCCTCTGGATTCATTTTATCAATCAAAACTTGGATGAACATAGAGGACTGAGCTTCAACTGCAATGTGAAGAGCAATATTACCTTTCTGTGATATTCTAGATTTTATATAATCTAGATGGTCTTGAAATTTTTTTGTTGTTGTGTTCAAGTCATCCTTCAATGCAACCCCATGCAATTTCTTTTGGATGTATTGGTCTAGCCACCAATTTTTTTTCGAGATGAAACAAGAAAAGAGATTATATATATACATAAACTAATTCGTTCAAACTAAGCTTCTATAACAAATTAAACATACGAATTATCTATACAAAACTTGATGAAGATACTATTTACACTCAAATTTAAACACTATTCACTTATTACCTCTCATTTACTTCATATATAAATACACATTGCCAAAATATGAAAATTTCCATTCTTACTCAATGCATCTATTCTAATGTCAAATATAACCATTAAAAATAAATTGGTCGAAAGGACCCATTGAACCCATAAGTGGTTAGCCTAACAGTAAAAAAAGTTTGCTCCTTTCATTGAGTTCTTGAGTTCGAGCCTTAGGGCCAACTATAACAACTTTAATTTATAACTTACTTGGAATAATGAGCTTGTAGGTTATTCAATAGACTTTGGGGATTAGTCGAGGTAGGCAAAAGCTAGTCCGAACAGTCTAGTGATGAAAAAAAATAAAAAAATGAACCTGTTTAAAATAATTTTACCAACTTAACAAATTATAAAGTCAAATAAATTTGTCAAATTAAACCCATTAAAAATAATTTTAAACATATTGCATTGAGGTATTAATAATTGGGAGATTTAAAAAAAAAAAAAATCTTAAGCGAAAAAATTATAATCAACGGGAGTTATATTTGATCAGAAAATAGACACCTAATATATAGTGTTTTTCCGTTATATTGAACTATATTAAAGATATTAATAGTATTTTATATTAGTAAAATAAGTTTAGAAAGAAACCAATCAAACGTTGACACGTGTCAAATGAAAAGTAATAAAAGAAAACTAACATTTTAAAATTCTAGAATCGTTAGCCTTGCCGGTGCCAGGCTTGGCTAGAGTCATTGACTTGGCCAAAAGTTGGTGTGGCTATGTCACTTAGTCATGGCTATGACTTTTTTTATTTATTTCAATTTATGGTAATAATATAGGAGTTTTTATTTTATCTTTCAATTATGCAGATAAAATGTAACGGAAAAAATTTGTTAAGTGTTATTTTCTAATTAAAGTGTAACTTGTATCCTTTTTATTGTCTTTTGATAATATATATATATATATATATATATATATATATATATATTTGTGCGTGCATGCTCCATGCGTGTTTTGTGCATGTCACGTGCATACTGTGAACATTAATTTCCAAATGAGAATAGTTAAATGAACAAATAAATTTAATTTATCATATAATACTTTATTTACATTTCGCCTCTTTTTTTAAAAAAAAAAATACGATTTACAATATTAAACAAAACATTATTTAATACTTTCTTTTTAAAAAAAAAAATCAATATTAATAATGTTTTCTTTTTTTATGTATGCTAAAAAAAATTATAGCCTCCCAATATTAAGTTTTTGGTTTTGTTACTATATGTTATATTAATTGAATAAAAAGTATAAGAAAAATAAAATATTTTCTTGATTAAGATGATAAAGTAACTATGCAATTAGAGTATCAAGAATAGATCATACTTACCAGATAATTTGTCGCTATCTATTTCTTTTGAGGATCCTTGTATTTTATTTAGGAACTCTACCACCAGTTTATGGCCTTGCTGAACTGCTGATTGAATGGATAACACCTGGTCAACTCCATGGATATTTGGTAATTTACCATTCTTCTCAAACACCTATTTGGCAAGTCTCACTTTTCTGAAAGCAGCAACAAGAAAAAAAGCAATGTTGCCATCATTACTTTTAATAGCCAAATCTTCTCCCTTCATATATATTTTTAGTTCTTGGGCAAACATAAAAGACTTTGTCTCAATTGTAACATGAAGAGCAATGTCCTCATTCACTGAAATCCTAGCTATCATATATTTTAAATTTTCAATTGAATCTACCTTAAAAATATCTAGACAAGCAGTGTTCTAGTCATTCCTCCATGTAAGTATGTACAATTTTTCCAAGTCTTCATTTATCGTAAAGGTTAAATAAGAACAAGTTTATTTATAAGCAACTAATTCACATATTCAAATTGATTTTAATATAAATTGATAGAGTAATTCATATGTTCTAATTGATTTTAATATAAATTGATAGTTTATAACTTACGTGGCAAAAGTCAATTAAAATTGATTAGCCCAAATATAAGGAATAGTGCATTCTTACCATGTAAACCACTTCTTATTAGATTGTTAATCAATTTGATGTAATCCTCATCATTTAAATAACGTCCGGAGGTAGTATAAAGGAACTCTATCGCGTCTTTATGGTATGACTGAGCTCCCATGTGAATAGGTAACATCTCCTTTTTACCATGGATGTTTTCTAACTCTCTATTTTTACCAAGCATCTTTCTGGTAAGTTCTAAGTTTCCGATGCTTCAGCAAGAAAAAAAGTTGTGTTTCCATCATCATTTTTAATTTCTAAATCCTCTGTATTCATTTTATCAACCAAAACATGGACAAACATAGAGGACTGAACTTCAACTATGATGTGAAGAGCAATATCATCTTTCTGTGATATTCTAGATTTTATATAATATGGATGGTCCTGAAAATTTTTTGTTGTTGTGTTCAAGTCATCCTTCAATGCAACCCCATACAATTTTTTTGTGATGCGTTGATCTAGTCACCAATTTTCTTTCAAGGTGAAAAAAGAAAAGAGATTGTATATATAAACTAATTTGTTCAAACTAAGCTTCTATAATAAATTAAACATACAAATTATCTATACAAACTAGATGAAGATAATATTTATACTCAAGTTTAAACTCTTTTCACTTATTACCTCTCATTTACTTAATATATAAACTCTTTTCACTCCGTGAGAAAATATAGTTGTGTATAAGAAAAATGTTAGGTCCATAACTCAATCTCACAACCTTCTCTCATAACTCCCGACATGGCAGTTCATAATTGACCAGCTTACAAATGGGTCCCATCTACCTGACTAATTGCAATCTGTCACATTGGAGGTTGTGAGAGAAGATTGTTAGATTGAGCTGTGGACCCAACATTATTGTATATATAAATGCATTATTGCCATAATGCATCATATATCCTCTTTTCTCTTGTTTCCACAAATTTATTCCCTTTTTCTTTTAAAAAAAAAAAAAAAAATTAAAAGCAACTTCAATTCTCTACATTTCTCTTTTTTTTTTTTTTAATTCTTTTATATACATTCATAAGATTTATAACTTTTTTTTTTTTTTTTTTTTGTATGCTAAAAAACATTTTGTTGAATATTTTTGTCAAACTTATGATGTGTGTGCACAAATGTTGTCTGTTTGCACACTAAAGTTAGACATATACATGTTGCATTTCATTTCGCATTTAACTTCGTGTGTGCACACACTCTTCTGCTGTGCTAACATCACATCTTTGACTCACTTTGCACAAGCTACATTTTTATCTTTATTAACTGAGATATTTTTTGTCCATCTATTGTGCTGTCATTTGGACCACCTACAGGTGTCCCAATATCCTTTTGTGGTCCAGGGAAATAAGCTTTTTCTCTTTTTAGTTATGGTCCCAAAAGATAAATGGAATCTTTTCCATTTTTGGACCAGCATATTTCAGCCATTGTTTACTGACTTGGCAAGAATTGGGAGCATGAAATTGGCCCTTATAACTCTTGCTCTTTTTTTGTAAAGCCAACCTTTGATATTGCATTTGTTTTTACTCTAATTCTTTTTGCACATGTGGCATCTTTCTTATATTATCTTGCCCATCAAGTTTTATCTCTTTCATGATTTTTGTGTGAGTTTTCTCTTTATAGGTGTCCGCCTATCCTCTTATGGTCCTACAAAGTTGGTGAGCTTTTGTTTGTGGTCCTAACAAAAGATGAAAGAGATTGTCCGCCACTTGTCTTAAAGAGATTGGTCAACCAAGGATTATTTAAACCCATCTTCTTCTTCCTTGCATCTTTGAACCTAGATATTATTTTTGTTTGTGCTTTGAGATTTTCAGAGAGTTTATTCCTTGATAGGTTCCATGTATGGTTTAATGCTTAAATCATTTTGTTCATCTTTGTTTATTGTTTGCTATTGGTGGAATTTGGTTCCTACGCTAAGAGCTTGAAAGTAGTTCAAGTCGTGGAAGCTAGAGGTGTTCTTCGGTGAGTGAAGCTTGGGTAGAGCTCAAGCATTGTCTGGGAGTGTTCCTAGTGTAGAGTGATCCTAGAAGCGACGAAGCATTAGAGATTCAGAGAGTGGTGTTTAGTGTAACGTAGAACAAGGAGTTCTCTTTACTGTAGCTAAAATCAACTCTGAGTGATATCTTGTAATGTTTATTGTTATAGTGGATTAGCTTCGATTTGCATGAGGTCCCATGGATGTAGGCTAAGAGTAGTTTTAGCCGAACCATATATATGCTTATGTGCTTTATCTTTATCACTTGTGGTTGTTGATTCATGCTTATCAATATTGATTCATGCTTAACTTGATAACCATTAATCAACTTGGTAAAAACTTTCGTTGCACTTTAAAAATGGGTACCTAAACGTTACATAGAGTTCACCAACTCTTAATACATTTTAGAAATAAATTTAAAACAAAATATAGATAGTAAGTTTTTTATATTAATAAGATTTATAATTTTTTTTTTTTTAATGTAAGCTAAAAAAACATTTAGCCCCCTCAAAAGAAAATTCTAATTCCACAAATGTATATTAATATTTAATTGAATAAAATGTACGAGAAAAATGAATATTTTTTTGATGACTAACATCAAAATTAAGTTAATGAAATAAATATGCAAGTGAAATATTGGGATTAGTGCATGCTTACCAAACAAAGATACTTCATTCCTCACATTTAGAAATAATCTTTGTTGCTATCTATTCTTCTAAGGGTCCTTGGATACTATAGAGGAACCTCACCTTCTCTCCATAGCTCCACTGACCCCACAAAGCCGCTGTGTGAATGGGTAACACCTCCTTAGTTCTATACCTAGTTAGTAAATACGGGTACAACAGAAAATGGTACGGAAATTTTACAGGTATAATAGGGCAAATAGTAAAAAATACATTTGTAAAAATTCGGCCATAAAATTCGAATACGGGATAAATACGGTATGGGTATATACGGGTTTAATATGGTACACTGTCAATAAACATTATGAAAAATATGGCAATATTAATCCTGATTTTAGCACTTTTTATGATCATCGAATTAATCCTCTTTAATTTGTTTTTCCTTATAGATGTATGATTTATATCTTTTTTAATTATAATATTTCAGTTTATAAAAAAAATGTATTATTTGATTCATAATTAATTACTACAAATATTGTAGAAGTGCATCAATTACTAAACAAAACAAACAATTTTATTTGTCATTAATTTGAAGAAGAAGAGAGAAAGAGTGGTACTTGTTGAAGAATAGTTGAAGAGAAAGAGAGGAAGAGGCGCCAAAAAAGAGAAGAAGAGAGGAAGAGGGCACCAAAAAATAGAAGAAGGCGCCAAAAAAGAGGAGAGAGGAAGAGGGCGCCATAAAAGAGAAGAAGAGGGGAAGAGGGAGCCAAAAAGAGACTAAGCCCAAAACGATGTCCTTTTGACCAAACTTCACCTAAAACGACATCATTTTGGCTCATTAAATAACACAATTTTATTTTCAACAATACGACCAAATTATAAGCGAATTATACAGTTAGGACATATAATTCGCATATGATTCAGCTGTGCTTATAAAATATAAAAATTCACGTTTTATGCGCAAATTATACGATTGGGCGTATAATTCGCCTATAAAACATGAATTTACTAACTAGGCTTCTATATCCATGTATACTTTGTAGTTGTTCATTCTTCTCAAACATCACCTTGGCAACTTCCACCCTCCCATGCATATAATGCAACAACAAAAAAAGCAGTATTGACATCATCATCTTTAATAGTCAATTGGTCTTCTATCATATGAGTTACTAATTCTTGACAAACAAAAAAGAGTTTGCCCAAGTTGCGTCGTGGAGAAGGGTGTTCCCGTTTACTGTTGTCATAGCACTGAGGAAGTTTGAATAGTGTTCCAATCATTATTCCATCAGCTCTCTGCAATTTTTTAATGTCTTCTTTGGTTTTTGAATTATTTGTAATTGTAAAGGAGAAACAAGTTTTATTAAAAAAAATCATTCAAGCTAGTTACATTTATACGTACACAAATAGTAAATCCATTTCTATTTTGTTAAATGGTGAAGTCTGCAACGTCGTTTAGAGCCAACCAAAAAATGCTGTCGTTTTGTTCATTAAACTCCAGTCAATCTCAGCCCTTCGATTAACCATGATCCAATGGCTTCAACATATTCAGAGGTCAACGATATAAAAAGGGGTTGTTAGTCTTGGGTCAGTGCAAGTGTTTTACTCTTCTGTTTTCTCTCTGTACAGTACGAAAATAGCCTGGGTTAGGGTTTGTCATTTCCATTTGATTTTCTTTGTGTAATCTGTCAAGAGTCTTGATTGAGGGCTTAGAAATTCCTTCAAGGGTTGTGAGTACTCTGATGAGTGTGCAGATTTATTGGTAGAAAGGAAATTGGGGTGATTGTGTATTTATGTTGTTGATAGAGAGTGATGGCGTTTGTAATCTGTATTGTTTGTGGTGATTAATCAAAGTGCAGCGAGCTCCATATTCTGGAGTTCAACGTGGATGTAACTTGTTCTACACAGAACAAGCGAACCACGGTAAATTGGTTGTGTATTGCTTGATCTGTTTGTGGTTTGGTTTGATCTTGAATTGGTGTTTAGATTCGCAAGATTAGGGTTAGTTTACAACAGTGGTATCAGAGCCAACACTCTAGGGTTTAGATTTTCTTGGAATTGATCCAAATTAGGCAGAATCGCAAAATTAGGGTTTTGGCAAATTTGGGGGTTTTTCAATTATGGGGATTTCTTGATCTCTAGGGTACTTAATCTTGAGGTTTCAGTTAAAATCTTGAACATCAGAGGTGGTTTCGTGTCACAAGATTGTCAAATCTAATAGAGTTAGGCAAAATCAAGAATCTGAATCTTAGGGTTTTTTTTTTTTTTTTTCTTGGAAAGATGATGAGTACTACTACAGATGTAGAGATATCCCAGTTTGATGGGAAGGCGGATTTCAATACCTGGAAGAAGAAGATGAAGGCGCTTCTATCTCACAATAAGGTGGGAATAGTGCTGGAGAAAGATGAAACTAAGTGGCCCGAAGAAAAGACGAAAAAGAAAGCAGAGATAGATGAAGAAGCCTACAATCTAATAATCATAAATTTATCAGACAGTGTTCTACAGAAAGTGGATGGTTTGGACACACCGATCGAGCTCTAGGGTAAACTCGAAACTTTGTATACATTGAAATCTGCTCCTAATTTAGCATTCTTGAAAGGTGCTCTGTTTTCTTATAAAATAGATGCCTCTAAGTCATTAGAAGAAAATTTAGATGAATTTCTAAAAATGACATTAGTGCTAAAAGGAACTGATCAGGAATTAGGTGATTCTAGTCTTGTAATGATTTTGTTAAATTCTCTACCTGATGAATATTTAGTAGTAAAAAATGCATTGTAGTACACTAGAACAGTACCTAGTGTAGATCTAATAACGACTGGATTAAAATCCAGAGAACTTGAGTTGAAAATACAAAAGAAAAATGGGAATAATCTCTTTGTAAAAGGCAGACAAGAAACTGGTCACTGAGGCAAAGAAAATGAAAAGACTGCCCAACAGAATATAAGTTTAAAGAATAGGAAGAAAAAGAAACCCTACAACAACAAACCCAAATCAGAGACAAGAAAATGCTTCCACTGTAACAAGCCTGGACACATTAAAAAGAATTGTTATGATTAGATTAGGAAGCAAAAACAGACCAGTACTGAGAGTAACTTAGCATCCTCTAGTAATAGCATTGAAATCACTGAAGCCCTTACTGTGTCCAGTTCTGAAATTGCTAATGAATGGGTGCTAGACTCAGGATGTTCCTTTCATATGAGTCCTAACAAAACTTGGTTCCAAAACATTATAACTGGTGAACCTGAAATTGTGTTTATGGGAAACAATCACTCATGTAGGGTTCAAGGGATAGGTAACATCACCCTTAGACTTAAAAGTGGCAGACTAATAATGTTAACCAGAGTTAGGTATATACTAGAGCTTAAGCGTAATCTGATCTCATTAGGCACTCTGGATGAAGCTGGCTGTAGCTATAGGGCTGAAAATGGGTGCATCACTGTATACAAGAATGATCAAATTCTATTTGAAGGTGTTAAAAGGCATGGTTTATACATATTGTGTGGTCAATATCATCAGTTGAATGTTAATTCTGCTTTTATATCTACTAACATTTCAATTGCAGAAAAATGGCACCTAAGGATAGGCCATATAGGCCAAACTAGTATGAGCTACCTTAAACAGTAAGGGTATTTTAGTAATCAAAATGTGTCAAATTTAGGATTCTGTGAAACCTGTGTCATGGGTAAACAGCACAGGCTGAGCTTCCCAAAAGGAACTCACATGCCTGTGACTTGTTTAGAATACCTTCATGCTGACTTACGGTGTCCTGAGAGAGTCAAAACACATAGGGGGAATAGTTATTTTTTAGCTATAGTGGATGATCTCAGTAGGAAGGTATGGGTTTACCTCCTTAGGTCCAAAAATGAGGCACTAAGTAAGTTTAAGAGTTGGAAGACTTTAGTAGAAAACCAACTGGAGAAAAAGGTGAAAGCAGTCAGAACTGACAATGGTCTGGAGTTTTGTAATGCTGAGTTTGATGCATACTGTAGAGACCAGGGGATTATGAGACATAAGACAGTTAGAAGAACACCCCAGCAAAACGGAGTTGCTGAGAGGATGAATAGGACACTGTTAGAAAAGGTTAGGTGCCTCCTCTTCACAGCTGGACTACCTAAGTCTTTTTGGGGGAAGGCTTTAACCACTCCTGCCTATTTAGTAAATAGGACTCCCTCTAGTGCAATTGGTTTTATATGCCCTGAAGAGAAATGGACAGGAAGAAACCCTCACTTAGCCATCTAAGAGTCTTCGGCTGTGCAGCCTATGCACACACAGTAGATGGAAAATTAGAACCAAGGTCCCTAAGATATGTGTTTTTGGGGTATCAAGAAGAGACCAAGGGATATAGGCTGTGGGAGAGAGAAACTCCAGGGGTTAAGGTCATCATCAGTAGAGATGTTGTATTTAACGAATGTGTGTTCTCTTGTAGGGTTACTAACATAAATGTAGGTACCTTAAGCCACCAAGTGGAGACTCCACAGCAAACCGACAGTACCCAGGTTGAGGTGGAGTCAACAAGGTAACAGAAGCCTGAGATCCACACTGGTAAACCAGAGTATGAACCTGAGCATACTACAACTAATACTGAACATGATGGTGAGGAGGAGAATGGTGAAAACATTGAGAATGCCCAACAAGAAGATCTGGCTCAGTACCAACTGGCTAGAGACAAAACAAGGAGGGAAATAAGACCACCAACAAGGTTTAGTTATGCAGATCTAATCTACACAGCAATGCTTGCTGGTGTAGAGATCCAGAGGGCAGAATCTGACTCTTATGAATAGGCCATCAACTTAAAAGACAAGAAAAATTGGCTTACTGCCATGAATAAGGAAATAGACTCCCTAAGGTAGAACAAAACCTAGATTCTGGTCCTAAAACCCAAAGATGTCAAGCTGGTGGACTGCAAGTGGCTGTATAAGCTGAAGGAGGGCATCAACAAAACTGACCCACCAAGGTATAAGGCCAGATTAGTGGCCAAAGGCTACACCCAGTGAGCAGGTATAGACTTTACTAAAAAAATTTCCCCTATTGTTAAATTCAAAACTATAAGATTGATGTTATCTATAATAGCCCATTATGATTTAGAGTTAGAGCAGTTAGATGTAAAAACTGCATTTTTGCATGGGGAATTAGAAGAACAGATCTATATGAGTCAACCCATGGGGTTTAGGGATAAACAGTTTCCTGATCATGTATGTTTGCTGCATAAATCTCTACATGGACTTAAACAATCACCTAGGCAGTGGTACAAGAGATTTGACTCTTTTATAGTAGGCATAGGATTTACTAGAAGTGAGCATGATAACTATTTCTACTTTGCACATGTGAATACAAATCCTGTATATTTGTTATTATACGTTGATAACATGCTATTAATTAGTAAATCTAAGGTCCAAATTGAGGAGTTGAAAGGAAAATTGCATGCTAAATTTGACATGAAGGATTTGGGCTGTGTTAAGAAAATATTAGGAATGCTAATAGAAAGAAACAGGAAGAATTACAGTCTAAAACTGCACCAGATGCCTTATCTGCAAAAACTTGTGTTAAAATTTGGAATGAATGGCTCTAAATGTACCCCAATGCCCCTAGCTAGTCACTTCATCCTTAGTAAAGCACAAAATCCCAAAACAGAACTCGAAAGATTAAAAATGGAATCCATACCATATGCAAATGCCATTGGTTCTGTTATGTATTCTATGATCAGTACAAGACCTGATTTATCATATTCAATATCACTTCTAAGTAGATTTATGTCGAATCCTGGATGTGATCATTGGAATGCTTTAAAATGGCTTTTTAGGTATATCAAAAGTACTGTGAATGTTGGTCTAAATTTCTGTAAAAGAAACTCCTCACTTGATCTGGTTGGGTATGTAGCTTCTGACTTTGCAGGTGATAGAGACTCTCGGAAATCCACAACAGCATACCAGTTTACTTTGGGAGGCAACTACATCAGTTGGAAGTCCCAAGGATTACTGCCCACTAGTACTGTCCACAAGCCTGAACGAGAATATGTGGCAGAATGTAGTGCATTCAAGGAAGCCATATGGCTTCAAGGATTCCTGATAGAGGCTAAGCTGCTGGATGGAACTGTGACTGTCTATTCAAACAGTCAGAGTGCCATTCATTTGGGAAAGAACCCTGTGTACCATGAGAGAACCAAACATGTTGACGTAAGGTATCATTTTGTGAGGGATATGATTTCCAAAAGAGAAGTGAACCTGCTGAAGATCACAACCAAAAACAACCCAGCAAACATGGGAACCAAGATTGTACCACTTGCAAAGTTACTTACTGCATGTGGGATAACCTATTTGAACCGAGAAGGAATATGGAAATTGTTTGCTGCACAAAAGAAGATACTGCCAGAAGAGACAACCATAGACTTCAAGGTGGAGATTGTTAAATGGTGAAGTCTGCGATGTCGTTTAGAGCCAAGCAAACAACGCTGTCGTTTTGTTCATTAAACTCCAGTCAATCTCAGCCCTTCGATTAACCACAATCCGATGGCTCCAACACATTTAGAGGTCAACGATATAAAAGGGGGCTGTTAGTCTTGGGTCAGTGCAAGTGTTTTACTCTTCTATTTTCTCTCTGTACAGTACGAAGATAGCCTGGGTTAGGGTTTGCCATTTCCATTTGTTTTTCTTTGTGTAATCTGTCAAGAGTCTTGATTGAGGGGTTAGAAATTCCTTCAAGGGTTGTGAGTACTCTGGTGAGTGTGCAGATTTACTGGTAGAAGGGAAATCGGGGTGAATGTGTATTTGTGTTGTTGACAGAGAGTGAAGGCGTTTGTAATCTGTATTGGTTGTGGTGATTAATCAAAGTGCAGTGAGCTCCATATTCTGGAGTTCATGTAACTTGTTCTACACAGAACAAGCGAACCACGGTAAATTGGTTGTGTATTGCTTTATCTGTTTGTGGTTTGGTTTGATCTTGAATTGATGTTTAGATTCGCAAGATTAGGGTTAGTTTACAACATATTTAATTATATTTATACTTCTAGATATGCACAATTTTTCTATTAACCCATTGCTAACATTTTCATTTTCATTATAATTATAATTATATATACTTTCTTTAATACCAAATATAACCTTTATAGAAAAAGGAGTTGATAGAAACTAAAAATAAAATTTATAAAATGATTGAGAACTAATAGTGCTCAATAATTACTAATTAGTACGGGTCATTTGATGGATTATACTGTTACAGTAAACAAATTATTAATTTTTTTTAAAGAAACCAAAGCGATTTTGTTATAATTAATTTTAATTGAATAAAATTTACTAGAAAAATAAAATATTTTTTGGAAAATTGATGATCAAATAAATATCAAGAATACATCATACTTACCAGACAATTTCTATCAATTAAATTTAATGATCACTTTGTTGGTCACATAGCATAAAAAAATGAGCTGACTTTGTATTTCATTCAGTAAAAACATTTCTCAATATTCAGTTCAAAAGATTCTAGAAGTTTTTGATTCTCTTCTCAAATCTCACAAACTTTGAACCTTTTAATTTTTTACTAAAATTTCTTAATTTAAAAGTCAAAATAAAATTATTTCTAGTAGTTTAAAATTACAAAATTGTAAAATATTTATATTTTTGTAATGTCAACGTTGATCTCCTATGTTAATGGGTACTTCTCATGCCCTTACACAATTAAAATAAACAAATTATTAATTTACTTTTTCGTTTAGCAAAACCAAAACGGTTATTAAAAAGTTTAAAGACATAAAAAATAAAAGTATATTAAAAAAAAATGCATCATTTAAATATTAAAAAGATAGACGATTTACAAGATAATATCGAAACAGGCTTTGTGAGGAAGAGATGTCACATGCTCTTCTATTTCTTCGAATGAACCATGTTTTCTTGTAACATCTTCCCCTATTTCTTCAAATGACCCATTTTTTTGCCCATAAGTTGTAATCCTCGCTATTTTGTTAGTCAAAATTTTGTGATAAATCTTTATATGATACTAGGTAAACAAAATTTATTTCCTTAGTGTTGTAGGAAAACCAAAGAGATTGTTAAGGAAGAGAAAAGATGTATAAAATAGTTTACGGTTAGTTTAAACAGTAAAAAGTTTAAAGAAGGGAAAATGAAAGGATACACAAAACAATGCATCTTATAAAAATACAAAATGAAATAAAAGGCAATTTAAAAGATAATTTTAAAATGTTCCAAGTTGATCTTCATGAGCTGCCCATGTGTCATTCTCAACTATTTCGTCAGGTGACTCATTTTGTGTAAATCTTTTGTGTTGGGCTTATATAATACTAGATAAAAATCATAATTTTCTTTTTGTTGTAGGAAAACCAAAGTGATTATTAAAGAAGATTAAAGATGTATGGAAAGATCTATCTAAACATTACATCTTTAAAAGTATAAAATAATATAATGTGCAGTTTACAAGGTGATATCGAATCATATCAATCGGTTCTAGAAGAGGAGATGTCACAAGTTCATCCATTTTTCATGTTCCTCGTTTTCTTGTACAATGTTAATCCTCACTTCATCAATAGACATTTTTGTTGTAAACTATATTAGCAATTTTATGTATTTAGATGTAAGTTAAATTTAATTTATAAGATTACATATTTCCGATAAATAGAATTTAAATGTTTCAGTTTTGAATATTGTTAGTTAGTATTACTTAATTAATTAAATGCCTATCAATAATATCAAGTGAACATATGCACGTATGCATGTATATATGTATAAAATGTTAAACTCTTGACTAAATGCAATTTAGGAAAGTAAAAGTATAATAAAAATAACATGACACCAACTCAACTCAAGAAAATAAAGGGACACATACATGCCTTAAGCTAAATCCTATAGTTCCCCTTAATAATCCTTGTTGAAATTGAAAGAATTTAATGAACCAAGTTAACATCGTTTGCTTACACTTTACACAAAATGTTAAAATATTTTTATTTTTATTTATAAATTAATGTTAAATGATTATTAAGAATTTTAAAGATTTAAAAGTGAAAGGATATTCAAAACAATTCCTCTTTAAAAATATAGAATAAAAATAATAGATAATCTATATATAAGATAATACCAAACTATTTGTACCAGCTTGATATTGAGGAGAAGATGTCTTAATCTCAACTATTTCTTCTTTAGAAGACTGATTTTGTGATACAATTGATGTATCCATTACTATTTAATTCGACAACATTTTTGTTATTATTACAATTATGTGGTTATATAATATAAAAGTAGTTTATATATAAGATAATGTTGAATCACACAATTATTATGTTCTTGAGAAGATGTCTCAACATTCTCATTTTCATGTGTGTCAACCCTTTATAATTAGTAAACATTTTTGTGATAAACCCTGCAGGGAACTTTAGATTAATTTAGATGACTATAGATTTTTCAACGAAAGTATATACTGTAAAGTTGAAGAGAAAGGTTGAAAAATTTTCTCTTTGTGGAGTCTGGACTGCTATATATATCAATTTAGAAGACAAAAGATTTTCAAATGGTATAAATAGTGATTGTTGTCTTGTCGACATGCCATAAACATAAACTGTCGTGTGACATCCAACTGTATATTAATAATAACAATGGGTTAGGGAAAATTGAAATATATAGTTCATATATTAACTTATTTGAAGTTAAAATTATTTTAAAGTTATTTGGTTGCATTTTAAAAATGTTTATAGAATTTAACTAAGCTATTTTACGTGTAAAAATGCTTGCATCTACAAAAAAAATCTAATCCAAACAGAAATTAGAATACACAATAATAATTAAACTCTACGTGGAACACGTAATTTTAAAGTTTGGTTGTTACTGCCAATCACCATAGGATTAAGTTATCTAGATAGGGCAAGTCGATTAACAATAAAATATAAATTCAATTATTAATTAATTAACTTAATAAATTTAGCATATATTCTCTGTGAATTTATGTGTTAGTTAAAATAAGGATACCATTTACCACACCATTTCTATGTGGCCTAACAGAGTAGCCAAACACATTGGTGTAGCTCCCTTGCTGCCTTAAATTGATTCAACTTCTTGTTCTTATTAACCATCATCTCTGCAATCTTTTTATTCCAGATGCAGCAGCAAAACACAGGGCTGTATTCCCCACCTTATTCTGCATTGCCAGTTCATTGGGTGTAATGATATTCACAAGCTCCTGAACAAACATAGTATGATTAGCAATTCCTTTGTACCTCCCCTTTCAAAAGTTTTAGGAACACCATGAGTGCCAAATTAGAATAATCTAAGTTTATTTTATGGCTCCCCATTACTGAGACATTTCTCCTTGTGGAATACTTACATAGTAATCTATGGCTTCTGCAGTTATTTGCAGCAGCGCCGGAAGCTATTTGGCCAAAACCACATTTCATAGTTATGCCAACATCAGAGCATATAGCTATGCCTGTATAATCCTCCCCTGAAGATTTGGTGGAATTTACAACAGATTTGATCTCTGGAAAACATGTTCGAATGGAAAGGCCCTTATTGGATCATGATGAAGTAAGGTTGCTTATCATCATCCCCTTCAACTGGTAGAGAAAGTGCCGAAACTTGAAGCAAGATAGTGAGTATATAGTATATAGTAAGATCTGTGAAATTACTGACAAATCCAGCAATAATTTCTTGTACTATTTGTATTTTGAAGAATCATACTTGTCAATTTTAGACAAAGTCAAAATTAGAGAAAGGAATTGCTGAAAATTGCATTTCGACGTTATTGCAATTGTGTTAACAGAAAAAATCTGAACCCGATTGCTGTGATATTGCAGGATTAATAATTGAAAGTAATTTAATTGAAAATGGGATAGCCAAACATAAGCCCAAAAGATATCAATACAGAAAATGGATTCTGTAATTGAATGGTTATTTCTCTGCATAAAAATCTCTGATACCATGTAGGTAAATTTAACATGTTTGCAGAATTATCAATAAATTATACTGAAATTCTCGAATTAATGGTCTTTCCATTAATTAACTTCACAAAGCTGAAACCTGGAATATTGCTTACAATCTGAGATGTTATAACAGGAACTGATACAAGTTAACTGATACTTCATGGTCTTCTACAGGATGAAATAACATGTTATAGCAGGAACTTAAAAGCATGCCTTCAAATAATTTCCCCTTGATCACAGTAATAACTTTTATTAATATATATAATCTTCTTAACAAACATCCATGCATTCCCAACCCATACATTTCCAACACTGAGCATGTCCGAACAGAAACTTAAAAACTAATTACCTTCATAAACTTATTAGGCTTCCTTTTTGGCCCTTTTGTCATCCAAAATAGAACCTATTTTATAGGTTGAGCGCGCTACATCAAACAGGAGTCGCCACTTTATCTTGACGAAGTGGATGACTGGTAAAGCAGCACTCACACACAGTAGAATACGAACCCAAATTTTTTCAACTTTGAAGACAGTGAAAATAGTTGTACAAAAAACTACCATCATTGCTGCTATTGATAGCAGAAGTGTCAAGAGTCCAAGCACTAATTTTTTTGGCAACTCCAAAAGAAAATCTTTTTTCGCATATCGGGAAGTGTGAATCGCTAAGAAGATTAGAAGAGAGTAAACGGATAATACCAGAGATACTGCATCTGCAAGGACAAAAATTCTGAAAAAAAGGTTATTGGCAAAAAGAGGTATTCCCGACTCTTCATTGGTGCCACCTGGTACTGTGAAAACTGCAGCAAAAACCACGGTGGCAATAAGTGTTGCCACAATCATGCATGAATTTGCGGTATCCTTCATCCATCTTTATAGTTAAGTATTTGTTTCTCAAATGATGGACGTACACCGTTTAGCAGTTTGAAGATATCCTTCTGACGTTTCAAAATAGCATTGGAAAATATTAAGCCAGATGTATTTGTATCTCCCTTTGCTTTGCAATTCATGAACTCTGAATAATTACAAATAATCAAGCTTAAAAATTCAATGTTATCGTGTCTGACAGCATCATGTATTACTCCATTCATCCAGTCGTCACGACAATCTACTTTGTCCAAAAGGAGTTTGAGTAGCTCAAGTGCTTCTTTGGGCAGTTTTTCATGGGGCAACTTCTTTATGTCGGAAACTGCAAATTTTATAAGGTCGACAGAGGTTAAAATGGAAGCGGGAATTTAGATAATAAATCAGAAAGTGTTAAAGGATTAGAAATACTGACATTTTTTGAAGCATCTCCTGAAAAGTCCTTCCTGATTTTGATCAGACAAGTCATGAGACATCAAAGATGTTCGAGCCAAGATATGCAAAAATGTTTCCTTTCCCATCCTCCCATCAGATATATTGACCGTGACTAAACTTGGGTATTTCTTTAGCCAATCCCACGCAACATCTAAGAAAAAATAACCGATATCAAATTAATTGAATATTTAATGTATTCAATTTCAAAAGATACGTATCCTATAACATACTTAAAATAATTTAATTCAAAATTTTAATATTAAAAATATATTTTAGCAAAAAATTAGATGGGTATGATTTTTGTCAAATCTGGTTACCAATCTTGTACATAATGTTTTATTATATATATAATTTAATGTCAAAAATAATTTATGTTTGGTTTTAATAATTAAATTTTACTAAAACTTGGTTATGGAAAGTAATTTTCAGGGTTTACTCATATGTGTAAAGGATGCTTACCAAACCAATCAGCTCTACTAATTAGATGGGGAAGCAATTCCTTGCAATCTTCTTGTGTTAATTCATCTTTCCCGACACCATAAAGGAATTTCACCGTCCTTTTGTGGCCATTCTGAGCAGCTATGTGAATCGGTAACGTGTTATCATCTCCGCGGATACTTGGCAACTTTTTATTCTTATTGAACATCACCTTGGCACTTCCCTCTTTAGCAGCAAGATAAAAAGCAGTATTGCCATCGCCATTTTTAATAGCCAATTATTCTACCGTCATATAGTTCACCAATCTTTTGATAAACATACATGAACCTGCTGCAGTTGCGATGTGGAGAGCGATGTCCTCCTTATCTGATATAATATCAGTTGCATATTTTGAATTTTTCTCTCGATCTTTCTCAAAAAACAGATAAGTTGTGTACCACTCATTCCTCAATGCAGCTCTATAAAATTTTCCATGTATCTCTTGTTCATCTGTAAAGGTAAAATTATTAAGAAAAAGTTTTATACAATTTAAAAATAAATTCATTCAAACTGGTTTTGATGTGAATTGATATATAGAGTAATAAAAAAAGTACTATACCTGACTCTTCCTGAGGAGGATTTATCACATGCTCATCCTTTTTTTCATGTAACACATTTTTTGGTGCACTATCAACCCTTGCTTCCCCTGTAAGAAATCTTATGTATTTAGATGTAAGTTGAATTTAATTTATAAGACTGTAACTTTTCCGAGGAAACTAGACTTTATAACTTTGTGGTTTACAATATTTTAGTATAAATTTATGATTTAAATTTACAAGGTAAAACTATTGTATTACAATAGTATAGTTTTACTCGTTGATTCAATGCATTTTAATGACTTCACTCATATTTCTTGATTTCAACACAAATGTATTATACTAATATTAATTTGAATATGAGGAATAGTTCATGCTTACAAAACAAATCTTTTCCATTGGTCAGATCTTGTAATTTTTTCTTGTCCTTTTCTGTCATGTTTTTAGTTACGTTGTGAAGAAACTCCATCATCTTTTCATGGCCATGCTGAGCTGCTATATGAATTGGTAACATCCCCTCGACTCCACCTCCACGGATACATGGTAACTCTTCATTCTTCTCAACCATAATCTTGGCAAATCCCACCATTCCGGACTCAGCAGCAAGAAAAAAAGCAGTATTACCATCCCCATTTTTAATAGCCAGATCGTCTTTCTGCATAAAATTTACCAGTTTTTTGACAAACATAGAGGACTCTGCTGCAACTGCAATGTGAAGTGCGGTGTCTTGTTTTTCTGATATCCTAGCTGTTAAATATTTGGAATTTTTCAGTGGATCTCCTTTAAAAATTTCCTTAAAAGCAATGTTCCATTCATCTTTCAATGCAGCTTTGTACAGTTTTTTAAAGTCTTCATTTATGCTTTGATTATCTGTCATGTGAAACAAGAACAAGTTTTATGTTAGGAAGTGACTCAAAACATTGCCTCTGTAGAAGTACAAAATAAAATAATTGGAACGTGATATCAATACTTACTAGATAGGTCTTGAGGAGGAGGTGATTTCCCATTGTTATCTTTTTCTTCAGTAGAACCATTTCCTGCAGCTGCTGTATCCCTCACTTTTTCATTAATTAATATTTTGTGCTTATAATAAATAAGTAAAGAAACAAATCAATTTATCGAAGCAATTATTTAGGAAGTTTAATGATACGAGTTAGGTAATGCTCAAACAATGGGATAATTTATAAGTATAAAATAATATAACATGTATTTGTAAGGTAATATTGAATCATACCAGCCAGTTCTTGCGGGGGAGATGTTACAAGCACATCTTTCTTGGCATGTAACTCAACCTCTGGTGAGACGTTAATCCTCACTTCATGATTCGACATCCCTACCAATACATCATATATACTTAAAAGAGAGATAAAGAGACAAATTATCCGAAAATAATGTGAAAAACCCCACCAGCTAAAGAAAAAAAAAAAGGTTGAAAGAGTTACCTCTTTGGATAGCTGGGATTGAAATGCAGTACGCAAAAAGGCAAATTTGGAAAGAAAGTTGTAAGGGGAGTGTGAAGAGGCAAATTAAGCTCCGCAGATATTTATACATGAACAATGACGTAATCAATAAACAGTGGAACACCTCCGCATAAAAAGAAGGAAGCCACTTCATATTAGTTTTAATAAAAAAATCTATCTTATTCAACGTGTATCACAACGTTACGCATAAAAAAAAGGAAGCCACTTCATATTAGTTTTACTAAAAAAATCTATCTTATTCAACGTGTATCACAACGTTAAAAACTTACTTTTTTTTCTTTTTCATTCATCGATACTTGTAAAATGTTACACCGTGAGTGATAATACACTTATAATTTTTTTATATAAATTTTTTTTTACAAACTTATATGATAAAAATAATTAAATAAAAATTTATTTAAAATTTAAAATCATTCAATCATCTATTACTACGTAAGTTTATGAGAGAAAATTTGTATAAAAAAATTATGATTATAAAATTACTGTTTCTTATTAATTTGAGTAATACTATATATAAAAAAATTTCATACAAAATCATTTATATAAACTGTCATTTGACATATCATTTGTTTTAATAATTTAATTTATTTCTAATTTAAAATTATTCAATTATATTTACACATGTTAATCTATCTGTTTTAATAATTTAATTTATTTCTAATTTAAAATTATTCAATTATATTTACACATGTTAATCTATTTGTATTAATAATTTAATTTATTTCTAATTTAAAATTATTCAATTATATTTACATATGTTAATCTGTATTGGATGAGTTTATATAAACAGTTTGTATACATAACATTATTAAATCATAATTCATAACTATCACTATATACCTTGCTAACGTAAAGGTTTGTTTGACTAGGAGATTTGTGAATCTTTACTTTTGAAGATATTATTTAACAAGTTCATACTGAAACATGTTTATTTGAAATTCTTCAAAGATGGTTTTTGATGCCATCTTAAAACGTTAGGCTGCATTTGGTGTACTTTTTTTTTTTTTTTTTTTTGTTATTATTAGGGTTTTTAAAATCTTATTCAGAATACATTTTAGAATAGGATTCTGAAAATATGTTTGGTATATTATTGGAAACTATTTTCTGAAAATATTTAGATTACTTTTTAATCCCTTACATTTGTTAATTTAGCTAAACACACCCCCACAATAAAAGTTTATAACTTAACAAAAATATTCCTACCCACCTAATTGACTTTTGGAAGCCTGCTACTACATTCAGACGATGGTCGTTAGTCGTCAGAATGGCCGTGCATCACTCTTGCCTTTTTTAGCTAGATCCATAATAGATCTGATAGGAAAATGCTAGATATACGGCCATAAACTGGCCTTCGTTAACGGCCAAAATATAGCCATCGTTGGTCATTCCCAACAGTCAGATCTCTAACCGTAGATCTTGTTAGAAAAGGCAAGATTGGTACATGATCAGTCGTGCCTTGTTCCAGCGCTAACTGGTGGTGGTGGTTGCTGGCGGGCAGGGGCAGATCCAACCCACCATGGCCCACCCTTAATTTTTTTTTTTTAATATTAATATATATAATTTTTAGATTTTGGCCCACCTAACAAAAATATTAATATGTAATTAGTTTTTATTTTGGCCCATTCTAAAAAAATTTTCTGGATCCGCCACTGCTGGTGGGTGATAGTAGCTTGAGTGGGTGAGGATATTTTTATTAATTTATAAACTTTTATTGTAAAAGATAATTGTTAAATGTTTTGTCTTGAATAAAATATGATTGGATTTTGAAATGAATAATCAATATTAAAATAAACACGTTTTCTATTTTGTAGGATGGGATAATAGAATGAAATAATGTTTGAAAAATTAAACGGACAAAGATAATTCATTAAAAAAAAAAAAAAAAGGAGGGAGAGGAAGAGAAAGATATAAAAACATTATTATTACGAATCATCATATGACACATTTTCTCTTCTTTCCAGAGATTTCTTCCTAATATTTTAAATTAAAAAACAATGTTCTAGATCTACAAAAGTTTCAATTATTTTATAGAGTATAAGGAAGGCCTCCCATTAATTATAGTACAGATGTCAGCTAGATGATATTATTAATTAGGTAGAAAAATCCAAACACGTACACCGATAACCAAAAATAGAAAAACAACATGTGATCGATACTTTTTTAAAACAGAGTCAGATCATTTCCAATTAATTTTCTACATCAATAATGCTATTACCTTTAACGATTATCTTATATTTTTTATTACAGTGGCATAGCTCCACCCACTCCGTTTGAAACACATGGCTTATATATTTCTTACGAAACAAACAATATAGAATATTACGTAATCATGTTGATAATTCAATCTTTATTTGTTTGGAAAAGAAAAAAAAAAGCTTGTTTTAACTTGTGTCGCTAAAAGATAAAATATTTATTTATTTTATTATATTTATATACAAAAGACAAAAAAAAAAAAATTATAATTTTCAATATATCAAAATGTTAAATATTTATGTCTTCTAATATCCTAACAGGTGCCTTTTATGAACGCATTAAGAAAATCCAAAGAAAAATTATTTCTCCTTATGATTGATCGGTCAAAAAGATTTAAGAAATTGTATCACAAAGAGATAATTAATTAATGAACAATACTACGTGTCCCCAAAAATATCCCATAAATTAGGTCACAAATTATGAGTATCTTATTTGACAATATTATCATTCATCATCTCACCACTTTTTTTAAATCTCCATACTAAATAAAATTATATATCACCTAAGATGAGAATTTTGAAATAACGTTTGGGATGAATAACATTATTAATTAACATATGAGGATATGAGAATGCGAGATTATTGGGATATTTGTGGCTCGTTTTCCTATTTGTTCTCATGTGAAATTATATGCTTTTAAGAAATTTATTTAATAAAGAATACGATTGTTAATAGGAATAAAATTTAGGAGTCTTATTAAGAATTAAAATATGAATCCCATTAGAAAAATATTATCCCATATACTACCTATAGATATAAGGGTGAGAAAAAAATTAAGGTTATGAGCGAATATCAGAACACAGTGTATATGATGTAACAGTTATTAAACACCATAGGGAGAGTATTTTAGAAACTGGGATTGTCTTCGCTCTAAGTACAAGGCTGAACGTGGTTAAAAATTATCATTTTATGTACTAGGTTTTTGGGTGTTGTGTACTCTTGTATATCGTATTCACAAAACTATAATGAATTTTTCTTATCCGTAAACATAGGTGAGTTATGTTGAAAATTACGTAAATATTGTATCTCTTTATATAGTATGATTTATTCATATGTTATTAACCTCAAATGCATGTGTTCCATTGGATGATCTCATAACAGAGATAACATCTGGTTATTATTTAATTAATACGTTGAAAAGAAAGTTTATTTATGTGGAAGTAATAATGCCACAGGACAAAGATTTGGTTGGTAATATTGCAATAATAATACTAGATGACAAAGATTATGTTGTTTTGACGTCCTCTTTGCCAAAAATAAAAAAATAAAAAAAATAACAACATGTGATTAATACTTTTAAAAAGAGTCATATGATTTTTAATTAATTTTCTACATCAACAATGCTATTACCTTTAACGATTATCTTAAATTTTTTTTACAGGAGCCCCCCAAAAAAAAAAAAAAAAAACCTGTTTTCAAACACATGGCTTATATATTTCATATGAAACAAACAATCTAGAATATCAAGTAATCATCTTGATCATTGATTATGCTTACCCACACCATTTCATGTTTATTTGCTTAGAAAAGGGAAAAGCTTGTTTTAACATGTGTCTTCAAAAGATAATATATATATTGAAATGTTAAATATTTATGTCTTCTATATCTTAACATGTGCCTTTTATGAATATTTAAGACAATACAAAGAAAAAATATATCTTCTTATAGTATGAAAGATTAAGTGGTTAAAAGGATCAAAGAAATTGTATCACAAGAGATAATTAATTAATAAACAATACTATATTAATAAAGAGACTGACAAATGAATCTCACAAATTTTTTTCTCATAATTTCAATGTAATAACTAATTTTTGTTTTTTGATAAACTTTTCTGTCTGTTAATGTTGTCACATGGTGTAGTGAGAGTATCATATTAAATTTATAAAAAAAAAATTTGTGAAATTCATAACGTAACATTGCTCACACTGCATATCTTAAAAAAATATCATTATTAATTAATATATATGAGGATATGAACAAGATAAAAAACACTGGGTCATTGTTTAACTAATACGTTCAAAAGAAACTTCATAGACATGGAAGTGATAATACCAGACGACAAAGATTTGGTTAGTAATATTGTAATGATAATACTAGACGACAAAGATTTGGTTCTTTTGATGTCCATTTTTATTTCTCACAACAGTAAAAATAGAAGTAGCCTGAGGCAGATGACATTGACAAGTGTGGACAGGAAACAGCAAGCGAAACACCTCCTCAAGTCAAATTAAAGGGAGCCATTAGCCAAAGTGTAGGGCTATCAATAGGGGTGAGCACGGGTAGTGGGTAAAACCGGAACCGGAGGTAAGAATCGGAATCGGAATCGGAACCTACCCTGAACCTGTACTGTGCGGGTAGGTTCCGGTTCCAATTTTTTGGAACCGCTACTGTGCGGTTCCGGTTCCGATTCTTACCCCCGAAGGAACCGAACCGCCAGGCCCCGAACTGTAAAAAAGGTACCCTGTTTGGAACCTGTAGGGGGTACCTGTTTGGAACCTGTTTTGGAACCTATATTGGAACCTGTTTTTGGAACCTGTTTAGAACCTATTTTGGAACCTGGACTATAATGAAATATTTGTGAAATGTAAATAATGGGGGAGTTTCTATTATTTTACATATAAAAAAATTTAAAATAGAAAAAATTAAATTTTTAGAATAACCTAATTAAATAAATATACGAATATAATTATACTTATTACATATAAATTACACCATATTAAAAGCTTTAATATATTATAATACATTAATATTAAAGTTTTGATCAATTAAGTGAATAATTGAAATTATGATCCAATTAAAAGTGTTTTACGTTTTTAATGTTATTAAAAGAATTATTTTTGAATAAAATAGTATATTTGATTGAGTAATAATATATTTAGTTATTTACTTCAATTATCAAGTTCTAAGTATATCTATAATAAATTAGTAATTAATTAATTATATATGATATATTGATAAACATTAATAAATTTAATTACTAGTTAAATATCATACTTAATCAATTATAACATTACATTATAGTTAAATGATTACTTAATTAATTATAATTTTATAACATTAATTAATTGATTTATAGTATAATTAATTATAGCATTATATTAATTGATTACTACTTAATTAATTGACTTTATTATAAATATTAGTACAAACTTAATTAAATGATTAAAAATTTAATTAATTATAATATTACATTAAAAAATTATAGTATGATTATTTAATAGTTAATTCACTATAACATTACATTATAGTATGATTATATAATTAATTATAACATTACATAATTAAATAATTACTTAATTGATTATGAGTTATGATATTATGTTTTAAACATTAGTAATTACTAATTTGCTACATAAACATTAGCACAATACTTAATTAAATGATAAGAAATTTAATTAATTATAACATTACCTTATAAACATTTCATTATAAACATTAATTAAACATTACATTATAGTTAAATAATTACTCAATTAAATTATAATATTATTATATTACATTATATATTATGATCACTTACTTAATTATAGCATTACATAGTTAAATGATTACATAATTACATAATTAGTTATGAATTTATAACATTACATTATAAACATTAGTAATTTACTAATTTACAATATTATTACATTACTTAATTAAACGATTAAAAATTTAATTAATTATAGCATTACCTTATATATTTGTAATATAATTACTTAATCAATTATAACATTCTATTATAAATATTAGTATATTAATTAAATGATTTGAAATTTAATTAATTATAATATTAAATTATAGATTTATAGTATGATTATTTAATTCATTATAACATTACATTATACTATTATAGTATGATCATATAATTAATATAACATTACATAATTAAATAATTAAATAATTACTTAATTGATTATGAGCTATGATATTATATTTTAAACATTAGTAATTACTAATTTACTATATAAACATTAGCATAATACTTAATTGAATGATAAGAAATTTAATTAATTATAATATTATCTTATAAACATTTCATTATAAACATTAATTAAGCATTACATTATAGTTAAATAATTACTCAATTAAATTATAATATTATAATATTACATTATATTATGATTACTTACTTAATTATAGCATTATATAGTTAAATGATTACATAATTACTTAATCAGTTATGAATTTATAACATTACATTATAAACATTAGTAATTTACTATACTATTACATTACTTAATTAAACAATTAAAAATTTAATTAATTATAACATTACTTTATATATTTGTAATATGATTACTTAATCAATTATAACATTCCATTATAAACATTAGTATATTAATTAAATGATTTGAAATTTAATTAATTATAATATTAAATTATAGATTTGTAGTATGATTACTTAATTCATTATAACATTACATTATACTATTTATAGTATGATCATATAATTAATATAACATTACATAATTAAATAATTACTTAATTGATTATGAGTTATGATATTATATTTTAAACATTAGTAATTACTAATTTACTACATAAACATTAGCACAATACTTAATTAAATGATAAGAAATTTAATTAATTATAACATTACCTTATAAACATTAATTAAGCATTACATTATAGTTAAATAATTACTCAATTAAATTATAATATTATTATATTACATTATATTATGATCACTTACTTAATTATAGTATTACATAGTTAAATACTTAAATGATTACATAATTACTTAATTAGTTATGAATTTATAACATTACATTATAAACATTAGTAATCTACTATACTATTACATTACTTAATTAAACGATTAAAAATTTAATTAATTATAACATTACCTTATATATTTGTAATATGATTACTTAATCAATTATAAACATTAGTATATTAATTAAATGATTTAAAATTTAATTAATTATAATATTAAATTATAGATTTGTAGTATGATTACTTAATTCATTATAACATTACATTATACTATTATAGTATGATCATATAATTAATATAACATTACATAATTAAATAATTACTTAATTGATTATGAGTTATGATATTATATTTTAAACATTAGTAATTACTAATTTATTACATAAATATTAGCACAATACTTAATTAAATGATAAGAAATTTAATTAATTATAACATTACCTTATAAACATTAATTAAGCATTACATTATAGTTAAATAATTACTTAATTAAATTATAATATTATTATATTACATTATATTATAATCACTTACTTAATTATAGCATTATATAGTTAAATGATTGCATAATTACTTAATTAGTTATGAATTTATAACATTACATTATAAACATTAGTAATTTACTATACTATTACATTACTTAATTAAACGATTAAAAAATTTAATTAATTATAACATTACTTTATATATTTGTAATATGATTACTTAATCAATTATAACATTCCATTATAAACATTAGTATATTAATTAAATGATTTGAAATTTAATTAATTATAATATTAAATTATAGATTTGTAGTATGATTACTTAATTCATTATAACATTACATTATACTATTATAGTATTATCATATAATTAATATAACATTACATAATTAAATGATTACTTAATTGATTATGATATTATATTATAAACATTAGTAATTTACTAATTTGCACAATATTTAATCGAATTATTATAATTTTATTAATTATAACATTATATTATAAATTTATGGTATGATTATTTAATTAATTATAACATTCTATTATAAACAATATTATAATACTTAATTAAATGATTAACAATTTAATTAATTATAATATTACATTATAATTAAATAATATATTACTTAATTAATTATAACATTACAATTTACATTGTAGTATGATCACTTAATTAATTATAACATTACAATTTACATTGTAGTATGATCACTTATTTAATTATAACATTACTTGTTTCTAATATTAAATTTACTAAATTATATTTGGTATATTATAAATACCCAATTAACCAATTATAACATTAAATTAATAAATTTATAAACATTAATAATTTATTAACTTATCAAATAGACCCTCGGCAAATGGCAATGTTAGTAATTAGTATTAAAAATTGTTGTTTGTTTAAATGATTTTGGTGAAGTTATTTTATGTGAATTGTGATGAATAATTGTTTGTGTTTTGGTTTTGATTGACGAATTTTATGTGAATTGTGATGAATTGATTGAATTCAAGCGTTGCTTAGAGATTACAGGTTATGAGTTACATTGGACACAAATGAATGAATAACGAAAATTTGTTAGGGGTGTATTTGTAAACTTATAAGGTGTTTTTGTTATTTTTTAAACTAATAGGGGGGTAATTGATTTTTCACAGGGTACCCTGGAAAGGAACCGGAACCTGCATTTTAGGTTCCGGTTCCTTGAATTGAAGAACCTCAGATCGTGCGGTTCCTTGCCTTCCGGCCTTCCTTTTTTGGGAACTCGTGACCGTGCGGCCTTGGCCCAGCCTTCCCTCAAAAGTGCGTGTGGTACCCAACCGCTCACCCCTAGCTATCAACATGAATCACGTGAAGTTATTTCCATATTTTATGGATAAGTGGAGCCATCAACCAAATCTTTTTCACATAGAAAAATTCTACATGAATGATGCTATACATTTATTACATCATAACTTATGATTGTATTTGAAAAATATATATTTGTAATGTCTTTCATATTCTATTTAATACTTATCTTGCTTATTATTAAAGATTATTCATTAATGCAGCACTTAAATTGTATTATTCAAAGTTTTATATCCAATTATTAGTATATATATGCTAGATGTTCTTAAATTAATACTTCTTAATGTATTAGCAGTAAATTTATACAATACACATATGCTATTATTTAGATTCTTTTAATATACCAAAAAAAAAAAAAAAAAAAATCTATAATTTTATTTACATTGTTAAATTCTTACATATAATTTATAGAAAAAGATTTATCCTTGTGATTGTAATTATCTTTAAATTTGAAACAATACTTCAATGTAACACTTGTTCATGTTCTATTATGTTGCAAAGAATTATTTTGTATCCCAAAGTTCTTAAAAATTATCATTTGGTAACTTGTGTCTCATTGCATGTTGATTTTCAAATTTACATCCTTAGAAATGATCATGCATATGGACAAAGAGTTTGATGTTTCTGTTGTGAGGAATAGGTTGGCTATATCCTTGAGAAGGTATGATAGGAGGTTGAGGATGGTGTGGGTTACCTAAGGATATCAGAGAGGGTACAGTATTACAAGTAGAACCCAAGGTTTTAGCAGACTGCTATTGATTCATTGATTCAGCTTGGAGACGCAAATTTGTGCTATTATTCGAGTTACCAGTAGAGGCTATATTAGCAAAACAATTATAGAGATCAACCGAGTTGAATTTTTCAAGACGAATCTCATATTTTTGTAGCAAAAATTGTGCTTCTTGCAGTGTAACAGAGTCAAATTTTGACTCAATTCTGGAGGTTAAGTTCACTACAACAGGATCAAACTCTGGTCCAAGACCATCAATTACATACTGTAGCAAGTCCTCATCAGCTATAACAAGTCTACTTGCGGACAAACTTTCAGCAATCTCTTACATTTTCTTAACATAGTCACCTATACTTAGATTGCCTTTTTCTGTTGTTTGGAGCAAATTCTTAAGGTGCAGTGCTCTTGCTTTGGAGTTAGTGATGAATTCATTTTCTAGGGCTAATCAAATTTTAGTAGAATTTTTTCATTTTGAAACATTACTAAACATGCTTTCTGAAATTGACGCCAAACACCAACTAACCAAAAACTTGTCGGTTCTCTTGCACATTATATAAGCAGGATTTAATTTCTCATCAACAAAAACATTACTGAGTTTAACAGTATTCCTTATTTGACCTAAGTCATGTTCAATTGGGAAATCAGAAATTAACAGAGGAGAAGGACAAGAAACTCTACTAAGAAGGACAAGAAACTCTACCGAGAAACAATAAGTGATCAATACTTTTTTAAAAGAGAGTCACATCATTTCCAATTAATTTTCTACATCAATAATGCTATTACCTTTAACGATTATCTTATATTTTTATTACAGTGGCATAGCTCCACCCCTTCTGTTTGAAACACATGGCTTATATATTTCTTACGAAACAAACAACCTAGAATATTACGTAAGCATGTTGATAATTCAATCTTTATTTGTTTGGAAAAGGAAAAAAAAGTTTAACTTGTGTCTCTAAAAGATAAAATATTTATTTATTTTATTATATTTATATACAAAAGACAATATATATATATATATATATATATATATATATATATATATATATATATATATATAATTTTCAGTATATTGAAATGTTAAATATTTATGTCTTCTAATATCCTAACATGTGCCTTTTATGAACGCATTAAGAAAATCCAAATAAAAATTATTTCTCCTTATGATTGATCGGTAAAAAAGATTCAAGAAATTGCATCACAAAGAGCTAATTAACTGATGAACAATACTACATGTCCCCAAAAATATCCCATAATTTAGGTAACAAATTATGAGTATCTTATTTGACAATATTATGTCATTCATCATCTCACCCCTTTTTTTTAATCTCCATACTAAATAAAATTATATATCACTTAAGATGAGAATTTTGAAATAACTTTTGGGATGAATAACATTATTAATTAATATACGAGGATATGAGAATGAGAGATTGTTGGGATATTTGTGGCTTGCTTTCCTTTTTGTTATGTGAAATTTTATGCTTTTACGATAATTATTTAATAAATAATACAATTGTAAATAGGAATAAAATTTAGGAATCCTATTAGGAATTAAAATATGAATCCTATTAGAAAAAGATTATCCCATATACTACCTATAGATATAGGGGTGAGAAAAAATTTAAGGTTATGCGAGAATATGAGAACACAGTGTATTTGATGTAAGAGTTATTAAATATCAAGAGGAGAGTGTCTTCGAAATTGAGATTGTTTCCACTCTAGGTACTGGGTTGAACATAGTTAAAAATTAAGATTGTTTCCGTTCTATTTTATATACTAAGTTTATAGTGTTGTATACTCTTGTATATCGAGTTCATGAAACTATAATAAATTTTCCTTATCTGTGGATATAGACTGGCTATACTGAATTAAACAAATATTGTATCATCTTATATAGTATGATTTATTTATATGTTATTAATCTCGAATACATGTATTCCATTGCATTATCTCCTAACAGAGATAACATCTTGTTATTATTTAATTAATACGTTGAAAAGAAAGTTTATAGATGGAAGTAATAATACCACACGACAAAGATTGGGTTGGTAATATTGCAATAAATAATACTAGACCACAAAGATTATGTTGTTTTGATGTCCTCTTTGCAAGAAAAACATGTGATTAGTACTTTTAAAAAATAGTCGTATGATTTTTAATTAATTTTCTACATCAATAATGCTATTACCTTTAACGATTATCTTAAATTTTTTATTATAGTGGCATGCCTCCACGCCCTCCGTTTTGAAACACATGGCTTATATATTTCATACGAAACAAACAATCTAGAATATCAGGTAATCGTCTTGATCATTGATTATGCTTACCCACACCATTTCATGTTTATTTGTTTGGAAAGCTTGTTTTAACATGTGTCTTCAAAAGATAAAATATATACTTATTCTGTTATGTATATATATGTTAAATATTTATGTCTTCTATATCTTAACATATGCCTTTTGTGAATGTTTAAGACAATACAAAGGAAAATTATATCTGATTATAGTATAAATGATTCCTCGGTCAAAAAGATCCAAAAAATTGTACCACAAGAGATAATTAATTAATAAACAACACTATATTTATAAAGAAACTGACAAATAAATGTTATAAATTTTTTTTTCATAACCTCAGTGTGACAACTGATTTTTGTTTTTTGGTAAACTTTTTCATTTGTCGATGTTGCGTAAGAGTGTAGTGAAAGTATTACGTTGGATTTATAAAAAGAAAGTTTATGAAATTTGTTTGCTAGTGTAACATTGCTCCTACCACCTATCTTAAAAAAATATCATTATTAATTAATATATATGAGGATATGAACAAGAGAAATAACATTGGGTTATTGTTTAATTAATACGTTCAAAGGAAACTTCATAGATATGGAAGTGATAATACCAGAAGACAAAGCTTTAGTTGGTAATATTGTAATGATAATACTAGACGACAAAGATTTGGTTCTTTGATGTCCTTTTTTATTTCTCACAACAGTAAAAATATATTCAGGATGTCTGTTGACTTCATAAAGAGAGACCTCACAGTCAATAGCTATTAATAAGTTAACAAATGTCTTTAAATAGAAGAAGTCTGCAGGCAGATGACATTGACAAGTGTGGACGCAGGAAACCGCAAGCGAAACACCTCCGCAAGTCAAATTAAGTGGAGCCACTAGCCAAAGTGTGGGCTATAAACATGAAACACATGAACTTATTTCTATATTTTATGGATAAGTGAAGCCATCAACCTAATCTCCTTCACATAGAAAAGTTCTACAGGAATGATGCTCTACATTTATTACATAATAACTTCTAACTTATGATTGTATTTGAAAAAGAGTGATGCTATGGGTACTAATGGATGGGTACTAATTTGTGTACTAACTAAAGCATAGTACCCGTACTATGCGTATAGTACGGGTACTATGCTTTAGTTAGTACACAAATTAGTACCCATCCATTAGTACCCAAAGTATTATTCTTTAAAAAATATGTATTTGTAATGTCTTTCATTTTGTATTTAATACTTATCTTGTTTATTATTAAGATTATTCATTAATGCAGCACTTAAATTGTATTATTCAAAGTTTTATATCCAATTATTAATATATGCCAGATGTTCTTAAATTAATACTTCTTAATGTATTAACAGTAAATTTATACAATACACATATGCTGTTATTTAGATTCTTTTAATATATAAAAAAAAAATCTATAGTTTTATTTACATTGTTAAATTCTTGCATATAATTTATAGAAAAAAAAAAATGTATCCTTGTGATTGTAATTATCTTTAAATTTGAAACAATACTTCAACGTAACACTTGTTCATGTTCTATTATGTAGCAAAGAATTCTTTTGTGTCCCAAAATTCTTAGAAATTATCATTTGGTAACTTGTGTCTCATTGTTGATTTTCAAATTTACATCCTTAGAAGTGAGCATGCATCTTGACAAAGAGTTTGATGTTTAATTAATAGTGCATAATTGGTGAAAGAAGACATAAAGTGTTAGGATCCCACATCAGGATCTCACACCTACCAAGTGTGGTACTTACGTCTTAAGACTCTCCCACCTATCAAGCCGGTCTTTTGGGTTGGGTTTTTCCTTGGGCTCGAGTTCTAACATTGGTGCTTTCATTGAGAGTTAGGGGCCTACAGAAAGAGCTACCTATATGCTGGATTAAGGTGCAATGTGTTTTACTTGGAGGAGATGCTGAATTGAATAATTGATAGGAGAATAAAGCGATTAAGGTACAATGTGTTCTCCTTGGGAGGGGGTGTTGCATCAAATAACTAATAGGTAAGTGAAATTGGCCCAAAGGAGAAAAGGGTCAGTATCGATAGAGTGAAAGTCGTCGTGGATATAGGCTTTTGAAGGGGGGTGCAATGTTAAGATCCTACATCAGGATCTCACATCTATCAAGTGTGGTACTTAAGCCTAAGGGCTCTCTCACCTATTTGGTTGGGCTTTCTATTAGGCTTGAGTTCTAACATAAAAGAAAATAAGATTATGGTATGTAAATGGGTGAGTAAATTTTTTTTTTTTTTTTCATTTATTATAAAAAAGTTTACATCGTAAATGTGGGCTTTCTAATTATATAAATTCGAAGTTTAAATGAAATGAATAATCATTGAATAAAATTATTCACTACTAGAAAGATAATTTTGTATTTAATAAGATTTATTCACTTAAATATTAATTTTAAATTTTTAATGATTTACATCTCATCTTACTATAAATGCTGCTTCTAGTCGAAGAATTGAAAATTCTATCCTAATATTCTATAGTATTTTTAATTTTCGAAAAGACTAATAAAGGTAAAATATTAGTAACAATTACTCTTATTTGTAATCATATGAACTAAAAATTTATAAGATAAAAGCGCCCCAGTTCTGGGCGGCGCACAACAGGGCCCTTGGCTCGTATGATGCGCGCCCAATACGCCCTTGGCATGAGTCCTTTATGTCGCTAGTACAAGTCCCTGCCATCAGCGGTGCAAGTAATTTTCCCACAACAGTAGTCAATTTAAGACATCTCTTCATACTTTATAAGAGAAGTAATGGTAAACGAAATAATAGTCTTTTTTTTTTTCGATGAACAAATATCTCAAAAGCATACATTTAAATTATTATTATTCTAATTGTTAAGTACATTGGGTTTCTTCTCATCCTCAAAAAGACTCTTCACCAGAGGACTTGAAGAGTGAACTCCTGTTATTATTGCTAAAACGCACTATATCTTCAATGATAATTAGAACTTTCTCTAAGAACATGAAGCTTATGAAATAAGCCATTACCGTAACAAGAATAGGAATCCATTGCATCCCATCTTTGAAGACAATGAAGATAGTCGCACAAAAGACTACCATCATTGCTGATATTGATAGAGAAACTGCTGCTAATCCAGAACCCAAAAACCGAGGTAATAGCGAAATGAAATCTTCTTCTGCATAATGGGAAGAGCTAACAGATAAGAACCTTAGCATGGAGTAAGAGGATAATATTAGCGCTATGGCATCTGATATGGCAAAAATTATGAAGGAAGCTCTTCGAACAAAATGAGGAGTCCCAGTCTCTCCTTCGGAGCCGCCTGGTTCCGTGAAAGCTGCTGCGAAAACCACAGTGGCAATAATTGTTGCTGCCATCAAGCATGAATTTACAGTGTCCTTAATCCATCTCTCAGCTTCATCCTTCAACTCTTTGTGTTGTTCAGTAAATATAGCTCTAGCTGTTTTCTCTTCTTCATTTGTAGCTCCAGCATTCAATGGATGCAAAATTTCCTTCACTTCCTACGGTAGTTGGTTACAGAACATCTAATCAATCAAGTTGAAAAAAAAAAAAAAAAAAAATTGTTTTTCCAAACAAAATCGTGTGCATGTAGTAAATTAATATTCACCTTAAATCACAACAACTCCTCCTGCAGTTGCAAAGCTACTCCTGATTCAATATTGGGCTTATCAGATGGTGGTAACCTTGCAGCCAATTGCAAGCAGGGCCGTTTCAACAACATTTGTGATCATAGACAAAAGTTACTTTGAGATACTTTTAATAATATAAGCATGTATTAAAAAATTATTTCAAAATTATTTTTCTTACCTTTTGAGATGCAAAATTACTAATTAAATTTTTATATTCAAGTTTAGAAACTAAATATTTTTCAATTGATAATATAGCCAAATTACCTAATTTTTCTTATGAGAGCGAGAGGTGGATGTCAGGCTACCGGAAATGATTAAGTGATGAATCCAGTTGATTTTGGTGAGAAAATTGACCAGAATCATCACTTTAACGTCGACAGCGATACTATGGCAGTGTAAAGGGGTGGAGATGCAATGTTTTCATCATTTTAGGGATTGAATGGGTGTTTTGAAATTTTAGACATTTAAATAACTAGTTTAGTTAATTTAAAGGTGTAAATGGAAAATACGAAATATGGTTTTTTTTTTTTTTTTGTAAATTTATGTAAAAAATTATAATAAATTTGGGCATTTTTGGCTTTTTGGGGCCCTTCGGACCCGTTTGGATAAAAAATTATGAACTTTTTAGGCCCAATAGTATTTCTATAAATCTTTTAAAAATAATTTTGGACCCCTTTTTGGGGCTTTTTTTTGGGGGGCCCTAGGCAGGTGCCTCAACTGCCTACCCCTTGGGCCGGCTCTAACTGCAAGATATTGTTCCTTCCTTTATCTGTGTTCTGGATTATCAATTCCCTAAATGATCCTATCTCATGTATGATTTTGAAGATTTTATGGTGGCGATACAAGACAGCAAAATGAAATATGCTGTAATGATTTTCATCAACTTCAAATATCAAATCAGGATATGCACCAAAAATTATGTGTAGAAACGCAAGGTTTCCTTGTTTTGTAGCCTCAAATAGTAGTGGCCAAGGTTTTGTTGTAATAACACACACAAAGCTAATTAAACCTATCAGATCAAGCAATCACAGAAAAGATTCAACACCACAATTTTTACTGTGATTCACCTTTTCAAGAATGGGAAGGCTACGTCCACGTTGAGCTTCGGAAATGGAAGAAGCTCACTGCACTAATACAAACCAGTTTACATATTACAGACTCGATCAAATGATCCAAGAAAGAAACCCCGAAATCAACCAATCTTGTAACAATCAACCTAGAGAAATAACACTAAGATCCATAGCCCTTAGAGAGACAATAACCCTCTCTCAGAATGACAAACACAATCACTCAACTAGTTACACCGATTATGATTTCAGAACTGGACGAAAAAACCCTAAGAGAACAAATTCCTATTACACAGTATATCAACAAAGAGAACTCTTCTTCAAAGACTGAAGACTTATTTGTTTATATACCGTTGACCAGAATTGGACTAATTGTTGTCGTTGGATCTTAAGATGATTGATGGTCCAGATTTCTTCTTGAAACGATAGCGTATTACTTAGTTAAGTAACACGACATCGTTTCAGTCTTTACATTTATAGTTTTCTAATAATTTCTGAAATCCTGAGAGTCATCCAAAAGCATAATTTCTTTCCAAAGGCCTTCGATAAGTTCAAATGCTGATGGGGGAATCTCTTCACCGTTAACTGAAAAAGCAAATATGATTTAAGCCAACATTAGTTGACTAAAAAATGCAAAACCACTCCGCATACAATCAAGAATATAAGATAGCTACAATACAATACAACCCTGTGAGAAATTATTCGGCAGAATATAATTAAGAAAGAAAAAGTTTGATGCTTAAAAATAGTACACCAATATATAGTTCCTCTTCTCTACATTTCAATGTTTTATAAAATCCTGACTTAGAACTCCTACAAACGAAAGTTCAATTCTAGATTTTACATTCATAATTAAATTTTTTGATTTTATTGGACGGGACAGTGCATCATAGATATCTTAATTTTCACTTTGCATAATTCCTAATTATTAAATGAAAATAAAAAAAAAAAGGAAAAAGGAAAAAGCAAACATAACCACAAAGCCATTTTCAAACTTGTACTCACCAAGCCAAAATTAATACGGAGGAAAAGATCTAGAATACCATAAGACTATCATGTCAGATATTTATGTTGCCAATGGATGTTTAAAAGTCTAATGGGCCCAATATAAATAATACTACTTACCATACAAGCCACGGTTTACCAGGCTGATAAGCAATTCAATGTGATTATTATCATGATCTAATATTTCATCTTCAGTGGCTCCATAAAGTTATTGTACAATCCCTTTTTTTCCCATCAGAGCTACCTTGTGAAGTGATAACATGCCATTATTACCTAGGTTCTTTGCTAAGTCTTCATTCTTCTTCATTATGGCCTCGACGATTTCAACCTCTCCAGAAGCAGCAGCAAGAATAAAAGCTGTGTTACCAGCATTATTTTTTATGGCTAAATCCTCTATTTTCATCTGTTCAAGAAGCTTTTTGACAAAACCAGTGTGCTTTGCTGTAGCTGCAATATGGAGAGCCATGTCCCCTTCCTTTGATAGATTGGTAGTTACGCCAACTTATGTGCATTGTAAATTTTTTCAGCTGTCTTTTAATCACCATCTTGTGCAGCCCCATACAATAAGAAGTGTCTATTTCTCGTTTCGCACAACCACCTTGCAATCTTTGTGCCAAAATCCAGTAGGGAAAAAATAATATTGATTAATCTAATGAAACACATTACTATTTTAGTTACTTGAGAAAATAAGCCTGCATATGAACTTACCAAAATTATGATGCTACAATCATATAATAAAAAGACTTCACCTCTTGAGTATTTAAAAAAAAAAAAAGTTCATATAATCAGAAATGAAGTTTTTACCGGGACAGTTTCTTTTTCGTTTGGGGAAGATTCAATTTGTTTTTCCTCAACATTCCTACATCGTACCATTGAGATTGAAGAGTCCTTCGAGAGATCCACATTCTCTGATGATTCAAATGAAGAGGAAAAAGAGTACAGTTTGCAAAAGTGAAATACTTGGTTACATGTAGGATTTTAATAGTTTATTTCACTAACTTTCCCGATCTTGACATTTGTAATTTCTCCTGATCATTAAGCATGTTCCTCGTTCCCATAATTCTTCAACCAGGCATGCTTCTTGTTCCTCTACAGTAGCTAGCTCTCCACTTTAGCCCATCCATCTCAATACAGCAGAAGGTAATAATTCTAAGACTACATTCTCTACTATTCTCCTTCTTTGTTTTTCACCAATTAATGATACTAGTTCTACACCCTAACATTTTCAAAAGACCATCATACACAACCTTCCTACAACTCTCAAGTGTCTCATTCATCTAAATCAGACACCACTTCTTCTCTTCAAATCTCCTTACTACCAGTCATAACTTCACCTGATTTACTGCCCTCTTACACATTTGAAGTTGATTTGTCACTCTCTAAGCTTGATTATGTTACTCTTGGTTGAAAATCTGATGCTACTAATATTCATCCTATGATCACAATGTTGAGATTGTAGAGCCAAATTCAATCCAAATTAGAGTTTGATTAGGACATGGGTTTTCCTAATTTGTGTTTAAGTAGAATTGTTTTCTTTTAGGAGTACAATTGGGAATAGAATTATAATTGTATTAGGAATTAAAATATAATTCCTATTAGGATATGGGATTTGAGTCCTATTAGGAATAATGTCCCATGTATTACCTATAAAAAGGGTTAAGTGCTAGAGTTAGAGATCACAAAATTGAATAGAAGGTAAAGCCACAATTAGAGAGCGGGAGCCACCAATTAGGGTTTAGTGAGTGAGTCAATTTGTGAGGCTTGAGAGATTCTTGTAATTTTTCTTCTTCTTCATAGTGAAATTCTGCAGCAGCAAAGTAGACATAGCTCTCATACGGAGAGTGAACCACTATAAATCTTATGTTTGGTGTATGGTTATTTTGTGTCCTTTGTTCGCACTAGTTTTTGCTTTTAGGGATTTAGGATTTGCTAGTATTCAATTAAATCTCCCCAACAACTAGTATTAGAGCAAAGTTTGAGGAAGAAAACGATGGTTGGAGAAGAAGGAGGATATGCACCTGGGATGAACAAGTTTGATGGAACAGATTACACATTCTAGAAGATGTAGATTGAAGATCATTTGTATGGCAGAAAATTACATCTACCTCTCATAGGAGCAAAACCCAAAAAGATGTCAGATGAAGATTGGGCACTCCTTGATAGACAAGTATTAGGAGTCATTCAATTGACATTGACCAAGAACGTGGCAAGAAACATAGCGAAAGAGACAACCACAATCAATTTAATAAAGATCTTGTCTGATATGTATGAGAAGCCTTCTACAAATAATAAGGTACATCTTATGAAAAAATTATTTAATCTTAAGATGAAAGAAGGTGCTTCCGTGATAGAGCATATGAATGATTTTAATACAATTATTAATCAATTGTCATCTTTAAAAATTGATTTTGATGAAGAAGTTCGTGCCGTAATTCTCATGGCCTCCCTACCAAATAGTTGGGAGCGTATGAGAGCAACAATCAATAATTCAATAGGTAGAGCGAAATTAAAACTCACTGATGTTAGGGATAAAATTCTCCCTGAGGAGGTTCATAGGAAAGATTCGGGTGAGATAAGATCAAATGCTTTGAATGTTGAAACGAGAGGGAGGGGCTACGATAGAAATTCAAACCAAGGCAGAGGAAGATCAAAATCAAGGAACAAAAGAAGCAAATCCAAGTTTGGGAAAAAAATAGAGTGTTGGAATTGTGGCAATAAAGGCCACATACAGAGGAATTGCAAAGCACCAAAGAAAGAGGAAAATAGCAATAATGACAACACCAATGCTGTAACTAAAGAGGTATAAGATGCTTTGCTTTTATCTATTGATAATTCTATTGACTCTTGAGTTTTAGATTTAGGAGCTTCATTTCATACCATTGCACATCGTGAAATTCTAGAAAATTATGTGGTTAGAATCATGGAAAGGTATACCTAGCAGATGGAGAACCTTTGGATATTGTAGGCATAGGTGATATTAGGTTGAAGATGGCAAACAGATTTGCGTGGAAAATTCATAAAGTAAGGCATGTACCAAAATTGATGCGCAATCTATCAATTGAGCAACTTGAAGATGAAAGGGATAATGTGTCCTTTCTGGGTGGTGTATGGAAAGTTACTAAAAGGGTCATGGTGATTGCTCATGGAAATAAAACTAGAACTCTTTACATGACTTCTCGTTGCAGAGATTTAGTTACAATCGTAGATGCTAGTGTTATCTCGAGTTTGTGGCATTATAGACTTGGGCATATGAGTGCGAAAGGAATGAAGAAGTTTTAATCAAAGGGAAAACTACCAGAGTTGAAGTTGACTGATCACAGTTTGTGTGAAGGTTACATCTTTGGCAAACAAAGAAGAGTAAGTTTTTCCAAAGTAACAAGGTAACCAAAGGCAAAGAGGTAGAGTTGGTTCATATAAACATGTGGGGACTCGCTCGTATGTTATCCCTTAGAGGCTCAAAGTACTATGTGACGTTCATTGATGATGCAAGCAGAAAGGTATGAGTTTATTTTTTGAAAAATAAATCTAATGTTTTTGAAACTTTTAAAAAGTGGATAGCCACGGTTGAAAATGAGACAAACCTAAGGGTGAAGTGCTTGCGATCTGATAATGGGGGAGAGTGTATTGATCAAGGGTTCAAAGAATATTGTGTCAATAATGGGATCAAGATAAAGAAGACCATTCTTACAACTCCTCAACAGAATGGTGTCACTAAAAGGATGAAAAGAACCCTAAATGAGCGTGCAAAAAGCATGAGATTGCATGTTGGACTACCACAGACATTTTGGGCCGAGGCAATTACTACTGCAGCCTACTTGCTCAATAGAAGACCCTATGTATTGCTAAATTGCAATATCACAGAATAAGTTTGGAGCGGCAAAGAGGTAAATTATTCTTTCTTAAGAGTGTTTGGTTGTTTAGCATATGTTTACATTGACTATATTCTTAGAAATAAGCTTGATGCTAAATCTAACAAATGTTTTTTCATTGGTTATGATGGCACAGTGTTTGGTTATCATTTCTAGGATGACCAAAATCACAAGATTATAAGCAGCAAAGACGTCATATTCAATGAGAAGTGATGTACAAGAATAGACTCAACATAAAGTTAGAAAATCCAAGCATTGAAGTAGAGAAGCAATAGGTAGTTCTTTTAAAAGACTTCCCAATGAATGGCATGCAAGACAATGACCAAGAAGACCAATAATATAGATGAAGAAGTTGAACTACAAATGCTCGTGTTTGAACCTAGAAGATTTTCCAAGACTATAAAATCACCACAGAGGTACTCCCTCTCATTAAATTATATTTTACTAACTGATAGTGGTGAACCAGTGTGTTACAATGAAGCAATGAATGTTGATGACTTAAGCAAGTGGGAGCTAGCTATGAAGGATGCGATGAACTCATTATTAACAAATCAAACCTAGTAGTTGACAAAGCTACCACAAAGGAAGAAAGCATTGCAAAACAAGTGGGTTTATCGGGTGAAAGATGAACATGATAGTAGTAAATGATATAAAGCAAGACTGGTCGTGAAAGGATTTCAGCAGAAAGAAGGCATTCAATAAACTAAAATTTTCTCTCCAGTTGTCAAGTTGACTACAATAAGAACAGTACTTGACAAAAGAAGACTTTCTTCTTGAGCAATTAGATGTAAAGACAGTGTTTCTTTATGAAGAACTGGATGAAGAAAATTATATGTAGCGGCCACAGGGTTTTAAAAAACAAGGAAAAGAGAGAATGGTGTGCAAACTTCCAAAGAGCCTATATGGGCTAAAACAGACACCTAGACAGTGATACAAGAAGTTTGATAGCACTACAACATTATAGACATATAGCTACGAAAATTAGCTATAAAAAGGAAAACTGTAGCAAATACATATTTACAGCTACAAAAGTCAGTATTTATAGCTAATTGAAATAATTTTAGTGATAAGACTTCCTCCCTCAAGGCTAATATTCATCTGTTGCTTTAATTTATTAAAAATGTGGCAATAACTAGTCATTTAGCTACAATGTATTAGCTATGGTAAAATATTATAGCTAATTAATGTATTTAGCTATGAAGATTTTATTTACATGGCATATAGTATCATTATTAGCTACGAATTTAACTATATAGCTATTATTTGTGCATTAGCTATAAAATATTGAAATTTGCAGCTAATTAAGGTATTTAGCTATACAAATTTTATTTTCATGATAATAACAATATTATAGTATCATTATCAACTATTAGTTTAAATATATAGCTAGTATGTGTGTATGAGCTATAAATTATTTGAATTTGTAGCAAATAAAGAATGTGAAAATTAATTTACTACAATCCTTATAGTATGTAGCTATAGGTATTCTAATTTATTTTTATTACTTATGAAATAAATAGTTATAGTCAAACATAATATTAATCACACCGCTAAGGTCATAGTAAATTGGAACCTTAACAAATAGCTAACTTAAAAAAACTCTTTAGCGAGCTAAGGGTGTGGGCTTTTGTAAAATAAAATTTTATTTTAAAGGATCTATGAGGTTTTTGTCTTTCTTATGATAATTTAAAACTAATACTTTATGAATTATAGATGATTTTAAGTATGAGATATGAGATATTATAAAAATTGATAATGTTACAAATTTGTATATATGGACTTGTATGTATGTTTTAGATGATGATGATGATAATAGAATTAATAATACTATTAATATTTAAGAATGACAACATTTGTTTATTGTTAATTATATATAGAAAATGCAAGAAAAAAGAAAAAACAAATTAAATCATATAAAATACTGTTAAAATTATAGGAGATATGACATAAACTAAATCATATAAAATACTATAAAATTATCTTCTTAAAAACTTTTTCATTGTTTATGTGTTTGGTTTAATACTTTGATAAATTTTTTAATACAATGGTACAAGACTATTGTAAAAGAATAAAGTAAGAAGAAGAAATTAAGAATGATGGAGTCACAAATGTCAACGACCAGAGATGGCAATAGCAACAATTGGAACATCGACCGTTTATTTAATACCTATTTAAATTGAGGCTGGTAATAATGACATTGAAGCATTCATATTTTGTGAAAAAATTAGTTGATAACATTTTAAATTACTAGGATGACAGATTTTATGAGCAGACAATTATTTGGTTGATAATGACTTTATTAATGTTTTATTTTTTATATTATAATTTTTCTTATAACGTCATATTATCTATTTAATATAAAAATGTTGCTATAAATCAGTAATTATTATTAAATTCATTAATTATAGCAATATTTTTTACAATTAATTTTAATTGAAGCAATAAATTATAAATTCTTAATATAAATTATTTGTTTCATTGTAAATAATTATAATATTTAGCTATAAATTATACATATAAAAAAATTATGTCCTATTTAGTAATTTTTTAAAATGATAAAATTGTAATTAAGTTGAAAAAAGTAAGAGTGTGTTTGAGATTGCTATAGCTTAAAACTTAATTGATAGCTTAAAAATAATCAATTAAGTTTTAAGCTACAACAATAAAAATATTTGGTAATCAGCTTTTAAAACTGATCAAGTTTGATGATGATTATGAAGTAATCTGATTTATAAAAAGATTACAACAAGCTATTTGGCCACAAAAGGCGACAAAACATTCGGTCGCCTTTTGTGGCCAAATGGCTTGTTAGAATCTGGTGAAACCACCAGATTTCGATAGATCAGCTCATGCCAGTTCTTAGAGGACTAGTTGTGATGCCGATGTATCTTGACAACAATTGCTTGATTTTGACAGTTGGTTGTCGGCTACCCCTATTTTCTTCTGATTTCTTTTACATAAATTTTAATTCAAATAAATTATTTTAGTATATTTTGTAATATTTATTAAATATATACCAAAATATATTTTATGATTATACATATATTTTATTGAGTAAAATATGTCATTTTAAGGGCTAGTTTGGGATTATTGTATCTATAAGTTTAATCAGTTTATACCAAACTTTAAAAATAAATAGAAATATGATTGGTAAATTTAATTTTTGAAATTGTCGTGAGTTTCAAAAGCTATATACAATATATGTGTTTAGTAAATTAGATTTTCATATGTATAATCACCAAAAAGTATATATTCATTCTCAGACACATTTATAACTATAAATAGTATTTGGATAAATATTTTAAAAAATCTATTTAATTCATTTTATATATAAAGATTTTTATATAATAATTTATAGAAATAAAACTTAAAAAATTTGGTCTACACAATGGTAATCTCCATTGACACCAACGATCAACTTTCGGCGACCATTGAAGGGCACGTCCGGCAACACAGTTGGTGTTGCCAAGATTGGAATCTGCCAATCAATGTAAGCCTAATGGTTTTGCTAGAAGTTGATGCAGCGTTTGAGCGCAAGTGGCTAATGAATATATTTCCTCTACCTTCACTCAAACGTCGACTCTGACAGTGATTGCTATAGTGTAATCCAATTTTTATAATGTAAAAAAAAAAAAAAAAATGATTAAATTAATTTATTTGTTTAATTTGGTTTTTAATAAGATTACTCTATAATTTGATATCTCAAGACTTTATTTGTCATTCTTATTTTTCAAAATGAGTTTTAAAAATAATCTTATCTTCAAAAGCTACAAAAGGTTGCTTTTAAAATTCTTCTATGAATTTGATTATTTTATAAATCCCGTGGGTACCCGTGAAAATAAAAATAAATAAATAAATTACCCTAAATCCCTAAATCCTAAGATTCTTTTCTCCACCTCTCTTCTCCTCATTATCTTCTTTCTCACCCATGTCACACCCATTTTGTTTCACCATCTTTCTGTCTTCATTTCTCTGTCAATCTACCTTCTGGTTCCGTGTAACGTTCTTTAATTTATTTATTTTTCTTGTCCTTGGGTCATGGTAGTGGTGATTTTTTATTTCGTTGAATTAGGGTTTTCAAATTTGAGGATTTTGGTTAATTCCGGGATTAGGGGCTAATGACAACGACGATGTGGTGGTTGATGATGCAGTCAGCGATAGAGGTGAGTGTAATAGCGGTGGTAAAGGTTTTGGCTCCATTTCATGCTCGATTTGATCACCGATAATGGGGATCGGTCGTGGGCGAAGCTTCAATGTGGTCATTAATTTCATTTCGGTGAGTTTAAGGTCGTCGTATTTCGAGATTTTGAATTGTGTTAATTTGATGAGTTGGATTTTATTTGATGAGATCTAGGGTTGTTTTTGATAATTTGATGATCTGGGTATGTTAAATTTTTTTTTTTTTTTTTTAATGGATTCTCTTTCTGTTTTTGTTAATGGTTAGTTTTATCATGATATTTGCCAAAATCTAAACAGTTGTAGAAGAAGTTGTGGCCCAGATTGTGTCTTTTTCATCTGTCTAATTTTATCTCCCCTGTGGCCATCGTTTTTCAAGTGGTTGCGGCAATCTCTCTACTCCTCGGAATCATACACTGTGTTTTCAGTTCTTAGAGTTGTACTAAAAGATAAAAAGGCTGTTAAAGTTTGTGTTGTCTTATGGGAGTTTCGTTTGTTTAGAAAAATCTGTTGTCATGTTGAATATGGACTATGGAGCTACCACAATTTTAAGAAGTGTAGTGACATCAAATAAATGGAATAAGTAAACTTTATCTGCTAGTGTAGTCCAATTAGAACTTGCACAAAAGATAGGCTCTTGCAAATGTCTCTAACAAAATTAATTTTGCTAACTCCTACTAACTCTTCTATACCAAAATTAATTTATGCAGACATGACTTAAGAAATGGAAACTTTGGCATGTACAATATGAGAATTTACATCAGGGGACTTGTTTAGGGTTCTAAAAGGAAAATGTGGTATAGTCTAAATTCAATTATCTTAGAGAAGACCACTCTAGCTTCTGGAGAGTGGATACATTTCTTTGGAGAACTAGGGATTGAAGGACTCCATTTAGGAATGTGTTATACCTTGGATATTTTGCATCTTGTCTATGAAACCTTACTGCTCTGTGGTTCACAGTTAGTCTTTTGGAAATATTTGCTAGGTGTTTTGGTAATATTCCATATTTTTGACAGATTGTTGGTCTTACTATGTTTATATGTTGTGTTATTTGTTTATTTTTTTTATGTTTTTATGGCTAAAAATCCTTATTTTTTAACTTCTGGCATATTTTCTGATTATATGCTTAATTCTCTTTTTTCTGCAGCCTGTTTAGTATGGATGGAGACTTCGCATCAATGGTTGAACTTGTGAAGCTTCACAAGAAGTATGACTTTTTGTTAGTCTTAGATGTGTATTATTAAACATAATTATTATGCAATTTGCATTCCACTTTTATTCTCTGCATTCAATCAAACAGTCAAAACTAAATATTCATTTTTATTATTAATTTAAATCATTCTTGTTTAGTATTGATACGAAGCACATTTATCTTATTACTCTCTCAATGCATACACAGTCACACACTTGAGTAATAGCAAGATTGAAGAAGAGCTCAAGGCGAAGATGCCTTTACTGTACAAAAAATACACCATGGAACCCGAGGAAGTCAGTCATGAACTACTACTTTACAGTAGACTCTCATCATCACCTGTTGAGATTCCTAAAATCAACGTCGTCTTATTGGAACCTTCCAAGAAAGGGTGGTGCTGGAATGAGCTTAAGAGTAGAAGGATGCTCGAGTGGGGTAAGAGGAAGAAAGTTCAGTTCCTGAGAAATGATGAAACAGTGAAATTAATTAGATGGTGATAATCTAACTCAAGATCCTGTTTGTGCTATGCAGTTCAAGCTGCTCAAGGAAGCCATGGCCAAAATGGAAAGGTTACTACGTGCCTGCAGCTTGTTAATTTCCTTATAATAAATTGATGTTGAATAATACTAACATATCTGTGTTTTGCTTGGAAATCTACAGTAACATGCATGGGCTCTCGTTAAAGAAGCAAGAGGATGATGTGGTTGTTATACATACAAATGAAACAGCAGTGGTGGTGGTCTCATTTTGGTTGTTGGGGTGGTGGTCTCGTTTTGGTTGTTGGGAACCACATTGAGGTTAATAAGAGAAGTTTTGGTGTTGGTGGTAATGACATTGAAGCATTCATATTTTGTAAAAAAATTAGTTAACATTTTAAATTACTAGGACGAAGGATTTTATGAATAGAAAATTACTTCGTTGAAAATGACTTTATTAGTATTTTATTTTTTATGTTAGAATTTTTTTATGATGTCATATTATCTATTTAATATGCAAAAAATTGCTATAAAATTTTTTAATTATTATTAAATTTGTTAATTATAGCAATATTTGTCACAATTAATTTTAATCAAAACAATAAATTATAAATTCTTGATATAAATTATTTGTTCCATAGCAAATAATTATAATATTTAGCTGTACATCAAAAGTATTCATAACAAGTAATTTCAATATTTAGCTATTAAATCACTATGTCCATAGCAATATCTTTTTATATATAGATATGATTCCTATGTCCGTAGCAAATAATTTAATATTTAGCTACGAGTTCACTATATTTGTGACAAATGATGTTTTTATTTAGTTAAGAATTTGGTGGTAACGTAGCCAAAATATTAATATATTTGCCATGAATATTATTTTTGTAGCAAGAATTTTCAAGTTTTAGTTATAAATTTATATTTGTGTAGCTAAAATGCAAACATAGCTATACTAACTATTCCTCATGGCTATAAAGGCAAGACTTCGTTACGAACTTATTATTATTATGGCAAAAACATTTAAATTTTTAGTTACATATTAATTTCATCCATAGCAAAAAATATAAATTGTTAGCTACGTAAGCAAAAAGTTATATGGTTAACTTTTAGCTGCGCTACTTCTAGTTACAATAAGCTACAAAACATTGCATTTGTAGCTAAGCCATTTAGCTATGCGAATTCATAGTTTTAGCTACAATGAACGCCATGGCTAGAAATGCATAATGTTGTAGTATAGGTTTATATGCAGTAACAGTTTCCTCAGATGCCAAGCAAACCATTGTTGTTATTTCAAGAAACTTGGTAATTCTTATATAATCTTATTACTATATGTAGATGACATGCTGATTGTAGGGGCTTATAAACAGGAAATAGATAAGCTAAAAAGGCAATTGTTAAAGGAGTTTGCTATGAAGGATTTGGGACCTGAAAAATAAATCCTTGTAGGAGGATTACAAGAGAGAAAACCAAAGGTTTCTTGAAGATGTCACAAGAAGAGTATGTGAAGAAAGTACTCAATAGGTTTAACATGGATGGATCAAAGCCAATTAATACTCCTTTGGCTAGTCACTTTAAACTATCCAAAGATCGGTCTCCTATAGCAAAGCATGAGTGAGACTACATGGCCAAGGTACCCTAGCATCAACGATTGGTAGACTTATATATGCCATGGTGTGTACAAGGCCAGACATAGTACATGCAATGGGAGTTGTGAGTAAGTACATAAGTAATCTAGGAAAGCAACATTGGGAAGCAGTAAATGGATTCTCATATATTTAAAAGGTACTAAAGATTCAACATTACACTTTAGAAAGTCAGACTTAGAGCTAGAAGATTATGTGGATGCTGATATGGCTGGTGACATTGATAATTGCAAGAGTATCACATGTTATGTTTTTACATTAAGTGGTACAGCGGTTAATTGGGTTTTAAAGTTACAGAAGATTGTTGCTCTTTCTACTACAAAGGCAAAGAATGTTGTTATGACAGAAGCTAGTAAGGAACTAATATGGTTACAACGATTCCAAGAAGAATTAGGTCAGAATTATAAGAAGAGCCCTTTGTATTGTGATAGTGCAATTCACCTAGCAAAGAACCCAGTCTACCGTGCTAGGACAAAACACATAGAAATTCGATACCATTTCATACATTCAGTTTTGGAAGAAGAAGTTATAGTTTTTGAGAAGATTCAAGGGAATAAAAATCCAGTTGATATGTTTACAAAAGTGGTTATCATTGAGAAACTAAAGTTGTGTACAACTTTAGTTGGACTTCGTGCTTGAAGAAAGAAAAGTTGATGCCGCTGTTGATGGAAGTGAAGAATTGAAGACATGTGTTGAATTTGTCTCCAAGTGGGAGATTGTTGAGATTATGGAGCCAAATTCAATCCGAAAATAGAGTTGGATTAGGACATGGGTTTTCCTAATTTATGTTTTAAGTAGAATTGTTTTCTTTTAGGAACACAATTAGGAATAGGATTATAATTGTGTTAGGAATTAAAATATAATTCCTATTAGGATATGGGATTTGAGTCCTATTAGGAATATTGTCCCATGTATTATCTATAAAAATGGGTTAAGTACTAGAGTTAGAGATCACAAAATTGAATAGAAGGCCAAGCCACAACTAGAAAGTGAGAGCCACCAAATAGGGGTGTAGTGAGTGAGCCAATTTGTGAGGCTTGAGAGATTCTTGTAATTTTTCTTCTTCTTCATAGTGAAATTCTACAGTAACAAAGTGGACGTAGCTCTCATACGGAGAGTGAACCATTATAAATCTTGTGTTTGTGTGTGTGGTTATTTTGTGTCCTTTGTTCGCACTATTTTTTGCTTTTAAGGATTTAGGATTTGCTAGTATTCAATTAAATCCCCGCAACACACAAGAGCTAAAGCAGTAGCTAATTCACTTCTTGCCACTAGTATAGAATCCCATTTCACAGCTCTACTTATTGAACAGGATTCTATTGAACCAGAACCTGTTTCAGCTTTTGATGCTCTTGCTAGTGCTAACTGGAAAACAGCTATGCAAAATAAGTTTTGATGCATTAGTTCATAACAATACCTGGACAATTGTTCTACTTACTCTTGATATCAATGTTGTAGGAAACAAATGGGTTTTTAGAGTTAAGTATCACATAGATGGTCCTTTGAAAAAGTATAAGGCTAGGTTAGTTGCAAAGGGTTTTGAGCAAACCCCTGGTCTTGATTATTTTGAGACCTTCAGTCCAGTGATTAAGCATTTTACCATCAGAATAATTCTTACCTTGGCTATTACAAAAGGATCAAACATTCAAAAAGTTGATGTCAATAATGCCTTTCTTAATGGCACACTTACTGAAGAGGTTTATATACAACAACCTTTAGGCTTTGAAGATCTTGTCAAGCTTTCATATGTGTGTTGATAAAACAAATCTCTTTATGGTCTTAAACAAGCACCTAGAGCTTGGTTTGATAGACTAAAAACAACCCTTCATAGCAAAGGATTCCAGAATTCTGTGTCAGACTCCTGTTCATTTTCAAACAAAAAGGTTCACTAACCTATGTTTTGATCTATATAGATGATGTCCTCATCACAGGTTCATATTGTTTTTAATTATGTCACTCAACTGATGCAAGAGTTAAATGATCAATTTGCCCTTAAAACGCTTGGATCTATGCTACTTTCTTGGTTTAAAAGCTACAAGAAATTCTAGTGGAATTCACTTGAAACAAACTAAATATGCTTTTGATTTCTTAACCAAGGCTAAAATGCTGGATGCTAATGCTTGCCAAACCCCAATGGTTGTTGGTACCAAGCTGTTCTCTATTGACAGTGCCCTCTTTGAAAATCCCACCCTTTATAAAAGCACCATAGGTGCTCTTCAATACCTCACTTTTACCAGACCTAATCTTAGCCTTCCTATCAACAAGTTGAGTCAGTTTTTGTCAACTCCTACAGAATTACAATGGCAAGCTTGAAGAGAATCCTTAAATATGTAAAAGGCACATTGAATTATGGCTTACACTTCAAACCAACAGGAGCTTTCCTAGTGGAATGCTATGCTGATGCTGATTGGGAAAGTAATCTAGAAGATAGGAGATCTACAAGTAGATACAATGTGTATATAGGCCCTAATTTGATTCAGTGGAGCTCCAGGAAACAAAAAGTTGTTGCATTATCTTCTACTGAGGCTGAATATTGAGCCTCAGCTCAAATTGGTACTGAAGTGGCTTGTTTACAAAGTGTATTTGGTGAAATAGGATTAAGTTTGTCTATTACACTTGTCGGTTGGTGTGATAATGTCAGTGTGTGAGCTTTGGCAGCCAACCTTGTTTTCCATGCTAGAACTAAGTACATACAAATTGATGCACACTATATTAGAGAGCAAGTATTAGCTAAACAAGTCACTATTTAGTATGTCCCTTCCAAGCTTCTAATAGCTTATATCTTAACTAATCCTTTGTCAGCTGCTCAATTTGCTGTCTTGAGACAAAAACTAACTGTTGTTAGCCAAGAGGATGTGTAGTATTGCAGAGTTATGATTTAGGTTTATGTAGTAGAGTTGCTGATTTTGTGGTGAAGATTGCAATAGGGGGAGTTATGTAGTGAAAGGAAAGCAATGTAGTAAAAAAGTTGTTAATTTTTTGACTGCTAAAGCTGGTTGTTGAATCTGTCTCATGAATTGGTACTAAGTAATGTGATGCAGGCTTGTTGGTTTTAGCTGGAGAATACAAAGAGAAAGATGAGAACAGAGCACACATAACTTGAGCAAAAGTTCACTGTGTTTTTCATTGAAAAATATTCAAAATATATCAGTTAACAACTCTCTGCTAATTACCAACTACAGCAGATATTTTCCAGCTTTTACATTCAAATCTAACCACTAATATTATAAACAACTTACACATACTAATTCTGACTTAAGTACCCTTAAGTTAATAAACAATAATTCATTACAAAAGCACTCCCATGCACGTTGAACCACTGCTGTATATAACCTTCTGCAGCTTTCCAAACATAACTTTTCTGAACTGATTATTTGATGCATTTCCAGCAAAGGTATCACTGCATCAACAAGGCTATCATATGAACAGTACTGAAGTGTAGTGTGAATTGGTGCTGAGTAGTGATGAATTTATTTTATTTCAGTTTAAGTGATTTGATTCTGTCTAGAGCTGGTGACTTTTTTAAATAGTATTGTGCAGTTGAAGTCTGCTATATTAGACTTCATGTTGAAGTTGTTTTGTGTGCTGAGATGTGATCTTGACACATTTTTTACTGAAATAAAATGCTATAGGGATGCAAAAGCTAGTTTTGATATACAGCTGATGAACCTGGTATGGTTTCAGGGGGAATGTTGGTCAGCAGTTCAAAGCTCACTCAAGAATCATATGTGGCTTGATTTGAGGGAGAATGTTGATCATGTTGACCAGAGAGGAAAAAGGGATTACAGTGAAGTCTTGCAATGAAAGGGTTGTATGTAAATCACCAAAAACGGCGACTTTTCAGAAAAGTTTAGTTTCTTTATACACTGTACTTTCACTTTACTAAATTCAGCTAATGAATAACAGTAGCTTTACTAAGTGTTCAATTTCGTTTTTGCTTCCTCTGTTCTTGCTCATCTGCTACATTGACACAGAATGCCTCCATTCTCCGGCGACAGTCCAAAGTTTACCCCGGTGCTTGAAGATTGTGAAAATAGCCATTACCGTAAAAAGAATAGGCATCCATAGCAACCCATCTTTGAAGACAATGAACATAGTTGCACAAAACACTACCATCATTGCTACTACGGAGAATAGAACTAAGTCGAATCCCAAATTCAGATCAGCAGGTACCCGCCCAACGAAATCTGCTTCTTCACATCGGGAGGAGATAACAGCTAAGAAAAATAGTATGGAGGAACAGGAGTATGGTAATGCTAAAGTATCTGATATCGCAAAAACTATGAAGGAAGCTCTTCGAACAAAATGTGGAGTCCCTGTTTCTTCATTGGTGCCACCTGGTACAGTGAAAACTGCAGCAAAAACCACGGTGGCAATAAGTGTTGACGCCATGATGCATGCATTTGCAATCTTCTTGGTCCATTTATCAGCCTTATTCCTTTAACTCTTCGTGCTGCTCAGCAAATATAGCTCTAGCAGTTTTCCCTTCTTTATTTTTAGCTTCAGCTACCACTGGATACAAATTTCTCTTCACTTTCTGCAATAATTAGTTACGAAATATCTATCAATCAAGGGAAAGAAATATTATTTTTTCAAACGAAAGAGGGGAGCAAATTAATCTTCACCTCGAACCACCACATTTTCCTTGCCATTTTTTGGTGTAATGTGGGTGATTCAATATCGGGTTTATCTACTGGTGGCAACTTTGCAGCCAAATGCAAGACATTGTTCTCTTCTTTATCTGTGTCATGAACTACAAATCCTTAAATTGATCGATCCCATAAAACATGCCGAAAATTCTACGGTGACAATACATAACAGCAAAATGAAGTATGGTCTAATGATTTTCGTCAACTTCAAACATTGGATCAGGATATGTGAAGAAAATTATCATTAGAAAAGGAAAGTTTCCTTGTTTGGCAGTCCCGAATATTAGAGACGAAGGTTTTCTAATAATTTCCATAATCTGGGAGTCACCCAAAAGCATAACTTGTTTCCAAAGACATTGAACTAGTTCAAAAGCTGAATCGGGAATCTATTGACCAGTATCTGAAACAAGAAGTTTAGTTAAGTCAACATTAGTTTACAGAAAAGTTGAGGATGAGGAAAATATCAGAGAAGCAATTAATTAATTCTAAAGCGATAAAAAAGAGAGAGGATTACGGCACAATTCTAATAAAACATTATCCGAGAGAAATTAAATACGTACCCGTTTAATACACTTCTAACAAACGTGATTTATCTTCTTAATGACCCACTAACAATGCTCATAGAGAATAACTCACTTTGTTAACTGAAATTTAACTCTATATTTTAAGTTAAACAAGAGAATTTTCGTTTGTATTTAATATTGGGTGATTCTAGTAGTTAAAAAAAAAAAAAAACCTTCATTTTCACTATTTTATACCTGATTTTCAGAAAATAAATAAAAACCAGGTCATCCCACCAGGAACGAAGCTAAGTCAAAAAAAAAAAAAAAAAAATACCCACACTTGGCTTTTTTTATCGCCTCTTTAATTTGAGCTACCAGCGGAGCCTTTTCCTCCTCCGTTGCTTTCTCTCATTCATCAGTTGCTCCCTCTCATTCGTCCGATCCCTCAAGCTCAACTCATTCGTCTTCTTCAAGAGCTGCCTCCCTAAAACTGAATGACATCTCTGTTATACTGAGCCAACAAACACAAACATAAACCAGATTTCAACTCCACACAGATTACACAAAACATCCACACAAGAAATGCAAGATTTTTACCGTGGTTCGATTATCCTATTTGGATAATCTACGTCCACGTTGAGCTCCGGAAATGGAGAGCTCACAACACTACTAATCTGAATAATATCAATACAGTACAATATCCAACACAATCAGATCAAATCCTCTCTATTTCTACCCAAGAATCAATCCGTAACTCACCCAAGAACTCTCACCTGGAATCCTCAAGCCACAAGAGTAAAACTACCCTCAGATTAACTAACAATCGCTAATCAAACTACCTAGTTACAATGATTCTAAAAAGTGCAGAAAAATCAATCAAGAACTGAAGAACGAACTGCAGAAAAACGAAGATCAGATCTGATGTACAGTGAACCATTCCCCTATTTTATACTGCTGACTTTTTGACATGTCTTCAGCCGTTGGATCTGCACAGCTTGGATGGACAGGATGCACAGATAAATTCAAGCCAAAAACTCTGCGTTTCATTTAATATTAAAGCGGCATCGTTTTTCAGTCTTCACTTCAACAATCTCTCTATCACATCTCTTTTACTTCATCATCTGCTTTAAAATAAATGAAATTAAGCACCTTTATTCTTATATATATATATTATGATTAAAAAAAAAAAAAAAAAAAACACTAATTAAGGCAATCTGAAAATGGAACATTGTTTGGATGGGCAGTCTTTGGTGTTGATGTTTTTTATTTGTCTTAAGATTATTCTGTTGTATTGGGAGGGAATGTTTTCGGTTTATGGAAGATGGGTACTGCTGGCAGTACTGTCAAAAATTGGAAAAGAAGGTGAAAATTTGCTGCTGGGATAGGTGGATCTGGTGTTGGGACTCTTGCAAGTCCAAAGGTTGGGCTGGACATAGGAAGACTTCGCTGCTTCATTGTGCTTTGTGCATGGTATCCTGTCATTTGATTTTTGCATGGTTGCTCATGGGTTTTACTTCCCCTGGATAATGAGATGGCTGGATGGGAGCTTTTGTAAGTTGTAACTGGAATTTGGTGCTTGATGTGGGTTGTTTTTGCTTGTTTATGATGATTTGTGCAAGCCCCTAACACAAAAAACCCCTCTTAGATGTTTCCGTGAAATCCCTAGTAGGTGTTGGGCCTGGGTTGTTGTGGTCCTAGGAGCAGAGTTTGCATTTTTGGGCTCCTCGATTTGGTCTCAGTCACGGGCCCTCATCTGTCATTTCGGCTGGGTTACCCTGGGCTTTTAACGAAGAAGAAGAAAAAAGTTTATGGGCCTTTATGGAGCAACTCTTTGTTTTGGGTCAGTCTTGGACTCTCGGCTGGACCAAGTTGTGGAGGTGGGCTTTAAATGACGGGCTCTTCCTTCTCCTTGACCATGGGCTGAACGTGGAGGATTCTCTTTGGGCTTGTTACTTGTAGCTTGTACAGCTTTTTGACTTTCTGTTTGCCAAGGCCTGATTTTTGTTACGGGCTTTGATTGTAAATGATTGTATATCCTTATGTCTCTCTGCTTTTGTATGATCACTTGGGTCTGGTCCAAGTTGTTAATTTAAATTGAAGAGGAGTAATCTCTTCTAGGTTGTATTTGTTTTTTTCTTTATGCACAATTACTGTTTTAAAAAAAAAAAAAAAAAGTGTTAATGATTAGAGAGAGCTAACACAGGTAGATGGCTGAAGTTGTGCAAATTCTAATGGGGTGAGAATTGAAAGTACGCGTCAGTACAGGCATTTGTGCTAAGAGATGCAATGCTGTCTCCTCATTTTTATCACGTACAAGGGCTATCTGTGGGTGCCTCTCCACCAAATCCAATGCAACATCTAGGAAAACAGTGATCAGCTTTATAAATTATATGTATTCTAAGGTTTTTTTTTTTTTTTTTTTTTAAAATTAAGGTGTCCAGATCAATTTGTATGCATCTTAACTAATCCTTCGAGACCTTGAAGATAATAACCAAGTAAGTCCTTCAGTGACCATCTTTATTAAAACAAGTGAGGATTCAAACTCAAGAGCTCATCAAACCTCATTTTGCATTTTTACCATTAGACTGACCAGTAGTGGTTCAGATTCAAGTTTACACATTATACAATTTAATATAATTAGCTTTATCATTAATATATGATGAGGGTTGTAAGTTGAATATTTAGATGATATAGATTCAATAAAGTTGTTTACCCCAAGAGCTCAATCGGCTGGTTTACAAGCCCATTTCTTTGGCTGACCAACCATGTTTGATTTCTAGGGGAACAAAAATTAGAGTATGACTTAAGTTTTAAAAGTCAGTGTAATTAGCTAGCCCGCATATAAATATTAAAACTTACCATACAAACCATTGTTTACCAGATTGAGAAGCAGTTCGAAGCGATCATTATCATCTAATAACTCATCTCCAGTGGCATCATAAAGGTATTCTACCGTCTCTTTGTCTCCCATTAGAGCTGCCTTGTGAAGCGGTAACATATCACTATCTCCTCTAATCTTTACTTTGTCTTCATTCTTCTCCATCATAGCCTTGACAATTTCAACCCTCTTGGATGCAGCTGCAAGAAAAAAGGCTGTATTGCCAGCATTATTTTTTATGGCTAAATCCTCTTTATTCATTTGTTCAAGCAGCTTTTTCACAAAACCAGTGTGCCTTTCTCCTGCAGCTGCAATATGGAGAACGGTGTCCCCATCCTTTGACAGCTTAACTGATATATCAATATTATCTTTCTTGTAAATTCTTTCAGCAGTGTTCCAATTCCCATTCAATGCAGCCACGTACAATTTGAAGTGCTTATTTCTCCTTTCAATTTTTGTCAAGTTGAAAAAAGAACAGGTTTATGCATAAAAATTTCGTTACACATAATAAAAGAGATGCTATAGCTTATAATCAACAGTTTTTTGAGGATGAGATAGATTTTTGTAGCGGCTGCAGTGATTCTTCTTTTATCGTGGAAGAGTCCACCGATACATTCACATTAAACTCTAATGATTAAAATTAAGAGAAGATAATTAAGTACAAGTTAACAAAGGTTTAATGAAAGGTTACATGTAGGGTTTTGATATATAAAAAGTTTATTATGTTAACTTTGTCACATTTGTAATTCCTCTTGACCAAATTTATTGAATAGACCATTATAACCTATTAAAACAATTTTTTTTAAAAAAATACATTATGGATTGTTTTTAAAAAAAAAAAAAAAAAATATATATATATATATATATATATATATATATATATATATATATATATATATATATATATATATATATATATATATATATATATATAAAGGAAATAATAAATGTAATAAGTGACACCAATATGTCTAGGTGAAGATGCCAGGGACACCCGATAAAATAAATAAAATGGTCACATGGTTTGTGATCTCAATTTTAATGAATGTTTTCATTGTAATGTAGAATTATATCTTGTGTGCTAATATGAATCTTCTATCTTTATTTCCTTAACGAATAAAGAGCTAGCATATCAATTTCCCCCCAAAATTTAAAAAAAAAAAAAAATGGATGTTTTTGCCTTTGATTCATTTATATGAATCCTGACCCATTTTTTTATCTAACTGTCGTATTCTTCATTATTTTGTTAGTCAAAATTTTGTGATAAATCTTGTGCATTTATATAAAACTAGGTAAACAAAAGTTTATTTCTTTTTTGGTGTAAAAAAAGGAAAAACCAAAGCGATTGTTAAAGGAAGTGAAAGGATGTATAGAATAGTTTAACATTTAGTTTACGGTAAGAAGTTTGCAGAAGTGAAAATGAAAGGAATACAAAACAATGCATCTTGTGAAAAATACAAAATAAAATAATAGGCAATTTAAAAATAATATTAAAACATACCAAGTTGACCTTCATGAGGAACCGAAGTGTCATTCTCAATTATTTCACCTGATGACTCATTCTTTGACACAAGCTGTTGACTCACTACTTTCATTAGTCAAAATTTTGCGTAAATCTCATGTGCTACACTTATATAATACTAGATAAAAATTATAATTTTCTTTTTGTTGTAGAGAAACCAAAGTGATTATTAAAGAAAATTAAAGACACGTGGAAAAGATCTATCAAGACATTACATCTTTAAAAGTATGAAATAATATAACATGCAATTTACAAGATAATATCGAATCATACCAATTAGTTCTGGAAGAGGAGATGTCACATGCTCATCCATTTTTTCATGTTCCTCATTTTTTTGTGCAATGTTAATCCTTTCTTCATCAATAGACATTTTTGTTGTAAACCATGTTAGCAACTTTATGTATTTATAAATGTAAGTTTGAATTTAATGTGTAAGATTACATATTTCCGATAAATAGAATTTAAAATGTTTCAGTTTTGAATATTGTTAGTATTAATTAATTAAAAACTTATCAATAATATCAATTGAATATATGCATGTATGCATGTATATATGTATAAAATGATAAACTGTTGATTCAATGCAATTTAGGAAAAATAAAAGTACAATATAATAACATGACACCAACTCAACAACACAAATAGGAAGAAGAAAATAATTTATGAGAAAATTATATTCCGCATTATTACTTCTTATGAATAAAGGGACATATACATGCCTTAAGATAAATCCTAAGTTCCCCTTAATAATCCTTGTTGCAAATTGAAAGAATTTTATGAAATAAAGTTATTATTAATCTTACAAACTCTGAATCTCTTGTTATAGAAAGTAGCTGCTAAAAATGCAAGGTAAATTTGTAAGCAAGTTAACACCGTTTGCTTACACTTTCACAGAAAATGTTAGACCTTATCATAATAAAATTTGACTTCAATTAGAATAACAAAATTATTACTACTAATAAAACATAAAATTTTGTTTATTTGATTTCCAACAGTCAATTTAACGAATTTGAGGAAAATGTTTGAGACGGCCTATTGGTCTAATATATGTTGAAACCTATTGGTTTAAGGTTTTAAGTGGAATAACAACTTAAAATTGATAGTATTCAAAGTCAAAAGACTTAAGTTCTGATCCCTACATATAAATTGGATAAAGAAAATAAAAAAATCTAAATTTGATGTGAGGGGTCTATTAATCTAATATATTGTGGAGCCCTTATCTAATTGTTTAACTTTTTAGGTGAGATGACAACTTAACAAAATGTTAAAATATTTTTATTTTTATTTTTAAACTAATGATAAATGATTATAAATAATGCTGTTAGTTCTTTGTATGATGTCAAACAATCTATTGATTCAGTTCTTGTTAATGCTAGTTCAGTTTCTGTTAATTCTAGTTCAGCTCTATCTAGTCAGTCCAATCTTGTATCTGCTTGTAATGATGCTACTAATACTAATAAAGACAACATTTTTCAATCATTTCTGGTAGAAAAAACCAATTGCATGTTGTGGCACAAATGATTAGGACACCCCAATGCTACTGTCCTTACTAAAGTCATGAATTCCTTGAATATTAATAGTTCAGTTCAAGGCTTTTTAGAATTCGCATGACATCGCCAATTTGGAAAACTTCATCAATCTACATTTCCCAGATCAGCTTCTAGAGCTTCTCAACCTTTAGAGTTAGTTCATTCAGACCTTTGGGGACCAGCAACCATTTACTCTCCTTAAGGCTTTAAATATTACATCCAATTTATGGATGATTGCAGTAGATTTACCTGGATTTTTCCCTTAAAAACCAAGTCTGAAACAAATCTGGTTTTTCAATGGTTTCATAAACTTGTAGAGAGACAGTTCAATAAGCCCTTGAAAAGTGTTCAAACAGATTGGGGAGGTGAGTTTAGGAGTCTAACATCTTACTTTGCTAGTCATGGAATTGTTGTAAGACATCCTTGTCCTTATACACATCAGCAAAATGGTAGGGTTGAGCGCAAACATAGGCAAATAGTTGAGCAGGGGTTGACCTTACTAGCTCAAGCCATCACGCCCTTAAAGTATTGGTGGCATGCCTGCCAAACAGCAACCTTTCTCACAAACAGACTACCCACCCCTGTGATGTCTAATTCCTGCCCCTTTCAAGTTTTATTCAAACGAAATCCAGATTATTCAGTCATAAAAATTTTTGGTTGTGCAGTCTATCCTTTTATTCACCCTTACAACTCTCATAATTTAAATTTCATACAACTCAATGCACCTTTATTGGCTTTATTATGCATCACAAGGGATACAAGTGTATGGATTCCAATGGAAAGATATATGTCTGTCTAAGTGCTACATTTGATGAATCTACTTTTCCTTTTGCTCAAAATTCCCTTTTATCATCACAGAAAAGCCCTCCTCTGTCATCACCAACATGTCCTTCCTATACCTCTTCTCTTGTCTTTATTATTCCCACACCTTTGCCTGCATGTGATCAGCAAAATTCTCGACTGTGTCATCATTCTGCTCTTTACTAGTAAATGCTAAGTCTGTATCTACTAACACTAAGTCTGCTGAGTCTTTATCTTGTTTTGATCAGTCTCATGATTCTTCTGTATCTACTCAGTCTTCTCCTCCTGTTCTAAGTCCCACTGAGTCTCCTCTCTGTTCTGATCGGTCTCTTAGTCCATCTTCTGCCTCACTTTCAGCAGACACTACTTCTAAAAATATTCATATGACAGTAGACCTACCATTTGATTCTCAGTCTTCACCATCACAACCCTCTCATCCATCTCATTTAGCTGAAAACTTAAAGGGTATAAATCTCACAGTTGACCTTCCTTTTGATTCCCATTCTCTCAACATTCACCCTATGCTCACTATGTCTAAAACTAAACTTCACACTTCCATGTTAGTTTCTTCCACAGACCCCTCTTCTTCTCTTGATTCCACTAAACCTACTAGTGTCTATAAAGCTCTCAATCATCCCTCCTGGAAAGTTGCCATGAAAAGTGAGTTTAATGCCTTGCAATCAAACAATACTTGGGAACTTGTCCCTACTGAACCTAACATGAACATAGTGGGCTGTAAGTGGGTTTTTCGGGTTAAGTAAAACTCAGATAGTTTCGTCCAAAGATACAAAGCAAGATTAGTTGCTAAAGGTTTCCAACAAACCTCTAGAGTTGACTATCTTGAAACCTTTAGCCCGGTTATTAAATCAGCTACTATTCGAGTTGTGTTGAGCTTAGCTATCACTTATGACTGGGATATTCAGCAGGTGGATATTAACAATGCCTTTTTAAATAGTGAGTTAAGTGAGACAGTCTACATGACCTAACCTACAGGTTTTGTTGATGCTCAAAGACCTCTGCATGTTTGTAAGTTAGTTAAAGCCTTATATGGGTTAAAACAGGCCCCTAGAGCCTGGTTTGAAAAGTTGAAAACTACATTTCTTCAATGGGGTTTTGTCTTTTCCATTGCTGACTCCAGTTTGTTTATTTATAAACACAATAAGCAGACACTCTATGTTGTTGTCTATGTGGATGACATATTAATCACAGGAAGTGATTCTGAGTTAGTTAAAACTGTGGTTCAGAAGTTGAATGATGAGTTTGCATTGAAAGCTCTAGGATCTCTCAAATATTTTCTAGGTTTTGAAGTCCATAGAACAGCCTCCAACATTCACATGAGTCAGGAAAAATATGCTCGAGATCTCCTAATCAAGACTGGAATGATGGACTGCAATCAGTGTTCAACCCCTATGGCAGTAGGTAACAAACTCACAGTTGAGGACAATGATGCTTTGATAAACCAGCCCTTTATAGAAGTACAATTGGGGCCCTGCAATACCTGACTTTATCTCTGCCTGACATTGCTGATTCAATGAATAAGCTAAGTCAGTTTCTCAAGGCCCCCACTCAGCTTCAATGGCTGGCTTGTAAGAGACTACTTAGATACATCAAAGGAACTATGGATTTTGGTGTTACATTTCAAAAAATCCATAGATTCCACCTAGATTGTTATACTAATGTTGACTGGGCAAGCTGTATCTAAGATAGGAGATCTACAAGTGGCTGTTGTTTATTTCTAGGACCAAATCTGCTTTAGTGGAGTTCACGAAAACAGAAGGTAGTAGCTCTATCCTCCACTGAAGCTGAATATCGTGCCCTTGCACAAGGAGCCATAGAAATAGCCTGGTTTAGAAGTCTTTTTTCTGAAATGGGACTTATTCTTCACACTATACCTATCATTTGGTGTGACAATCAAAGTGCTGGTTCACTAGCCTCTAATCCAGTTTTTCATGCACGAACTAAACACATAGAATTGGATGCTCATTATGTTCGGGAGCAGGTTGCAGCTAATCATCTCAAAGTCCAATATGTGCCCACTGATTATCAAAAGGCAAACATCTTTACTAAGCATTGTCCACCAGTAGGTTTGAGGTTCTTCGGGACAAACTAACAGTTGTGACTGGTTCTCCCAATAGTACAAACACTAAATCTGCTAATGGTGGTAACTCATTCACTGATGAATTGACAACATAGTAAGCTTGATGTTCCTGCTTGATGTTGTTCTGCTTGATGTTCCTCACTAATGAATTGACAACATAGTAAGCTTAATGCTCCTGCTTGATGTTGTTCTGCTTGATGTTCCTCTTTTTTTTACTGATATTTGATTATGATTGAGATGAATTAGCTCTACAGGAGTATTGTGATGAGTGTTGTTGTATAGTTGTAGTGCATATGTTGCAGATTGTTTACTGTGAAGACTGGAGATTGTAACTAAACATAGTATGATGGTTGAAGATTGTAAACTGAACATGATTGATGACTGATTACAACACAGTGTCAGTTAAAGCTAAAGTTACAAGGGAGTGATCATTATGCGAGGTGTTTGTTCTTTGTTTCTGTAATTTTCAAGAAGAGATGTGTTTCTGTGACTTTTGAGAAGTGGTTTGTGATTTTTTGAAGAGATGTGTTTCTGTGATTTTGAGAAATGGTCTGTGATTTTTAGAAGAGATGTGTCAGAAGATTTATGAGAGGTGTTTTTAATTCGGTTCAGTTTTGGTGGTTATGAGAAATGACTTGTTTTGATTCAGTCACAAGTTGAAGCTATAGAGAAATGATCCAGAGTGTGTTTCTGTGATTTTGAGAAGTGGTCTGTTTTTAAGATTTATGAGAGGTGTTCAAGCTGATTCTAAAGGTGATTTACAGAGAAATGATTCAGAGTAGTAATTCAGTTCAAATCTTCTCAACTAAGCAGCTCAGTTATCATCATGGGTGCTGTCAATTTTTCAGCTCAGCTAAGCCAGGGTGCTATCAACTTTCCCAGGTTTAGCTTAAAGGGAAATGTTAGTAAAGGAGTGAAAATGTTATATCTTCACCCAGGTCCAGCTTAAGGGAAGATGTTAGTAAAGGGGTGAAAGTGTAATCTGTTAATGTTGATGGTTAATATTGTCAGATTGTTACGTTTCTGTTAAACGTTTGTTTAGTTGTAACAAGGTTGGTTAGAGATTAGTTTTACTCATGTAAACACACTATAAAGGTGTACAGTACAACAAAAAGAAATCAAGAAAAAACGAAAGAAGTATTTCAGCTTTACTCTTTCACGCGTGTTTACTTCATTTTCTGTGTTTTCTTTACTTTCTTTACTCAAAGATTCACAAAAACCCTCAATTCCGAAGCCACCTTCACACCCCAATTATATTCAAATTAATTATTAACAACTAATTTTTCACACTTTTACTTAATCTTTCAAAGACTGAAAAATGAAAAAAGCCAATGCCATTAAAAAACTCTGATCTCATATGACCAAAGAAGGATTTTTCTTCAGCACCGTGAATTGGCTACCAGATTACGTGTATGGTATTGTTCAACTACCTTTTGGTTTTAGTAAAATAAAAGTAACGTGAACACTACTATTTGTCAATACAATGATAGATAGTATACAATAATTTTGTTTAATTATTCTGTTCATAAGAATATGAAGAATAGAACACCAAATAACTAGGGATAGAAACATCAAATAAAACTTCTATATACATACTCTAATTAGTAACGACAGGATTTGGGTTGGTAGCTAAATTAAATTTATAATTTTTATTTCATATACAATCTCAATTCTAGTGCAACCGTATCCTCCTTTGTTTCATTAGTAGACATCTCTATTTTGGTTTACACGGTGATAGAAACATATAATTTTGTTTAATTATAAAAAACAATTAAAAATAAAAATAATTTGAATGCAACTGTTTGGTTACACGGTGATAGAAAATATATAATTTTGTATAATTATTCTGTCCATAAGGATACAAAGAATAGAGCACACAATAAAATTTAATAACTGATTATATATATATATATATATATAACAATCACTAAAGGACAGAGTTTGAGTTGGCAGCTAAATTAAATTTATATTAATTTATTATTTCTGTTTCATATTATGAAGGTTGGGTTGGCGTATTCATTGCTGTCGATCATTAAAAAAATAGAGTTTTGAGTATTGAAAGTCAGTCAAGCAAAAAATTGAGAATTAGAGAACTTGGCATGCATACACTCAAAAGCCAAGACGTAAACGTGTAATGTTTGATCTTATGTAAAATGAAGCTCATACACTTCAAAAGGCCAAAGAACGTAACGTAATGGTTCTTTTTCAGAATTGACATATATATAACTTATCATAATTGGTTTACTAATTGTAGATGTTTGATACTGAGTTGATCTATGTGTAAAATGAAGCTTCCATACACTTACTTTGAAAGGACACTGAAGCTGGTGGTATGCTTACCCTTTCCATACCAAGTTTCAAGTGTACATATTGCATCATCTTGAAATCACTACAGAACAATGAGATCAAATTACCCATGAATTCTAAAATATTATATTTACAATATATAGTACATTAGTATATATTGTTGGAATGTTCATCTGTTTTGGTAAACAAGGGAAAGGCCAAAAGAGATGAAATGGTAAAGAAACCTGCAATAAACTTTCATGCTTTTAACCAAAATGTGGGAGGAAAATATAGGGGAAGAACAAACCACAATTTTAGAATTGTATTTGCCATTGTTTGGAAGGTCTATAGAGAATTGAATATTTCTTTAACATCATTTAATTGGTCTAATGCTTTAGATCAACCATAACAAGTACAGGCAAAATGCATATAATTGAGCTCAGATGTTTTAACTGCAAAATTTGTGGAATCCAAAAGGATCCTCATCATCATCTGAATTCAACATTACCTGAAGGGAATGCAGAGGAAAGTTGGAAAACCAAATAATGTTATATTCCTTCTTATTAAAAAGGGGAAGCTGAAATGGATAAGAAAATCAAACGAACACTGATTGCTGATATACACAAAAGCCTTGAAATTTAAGACGATAGTTTCTTCATTCTTGTAATCATGTTTGTATATTTACTGAATGTATTGGCTTTCAATTCACCAACTTTTTTACAATGCAAAGTCATTATCCAAGAACAATGAAAAACCGGCTCCAACTTCACACAAATTCATACTCAACACTCATTTTTCCAACGTCATTACCAAGAGCAATAAACGCATATTCAGAATAACGTAATTACCAATACCTACAGTCAGATATGTTATATACGTTGATGGCACACCCAAAAACATACTAATGTGCACTTATGGTTTGCTTGGGAACTTTTGTCGAACACCTTAAGGACTATCCCGAAATAATACATTCAGGACCTTGTTTGAGTGGATTTAACGAAACCAAAGTTATCCAAATGCCATTAATATCACAACCAACAAGCAAACTACAATCAAACACAATACAGTGAATACACAATCGATTTTCACTAAAAGATTACGTCAACAGGAGACTACCTGTTTCACTAGATTAAAGGGATCTTAATTACTCAAACTCTTGCGAAGCTTGTTCTATCATTTGTGGTTAAATATATTTTCTTTGTTGAAAAGAGTGCGTTTTCTTGAATGGAAGAGAGTACTGCTCATATACCTCGAACGAATTACTTGCCAAAGGAGAATTGTTGCTTCAAGAACCAGGTGAGTGGCACAGCAGCAATTACAAAAACAATGATGACAAACGCAAGCATTTCTTTGTCAAAGACATTGAATAATGTTGAACAAAATATCACCATCATAGATGCTATTGACATGGAAAGTGTCAAAATTCCAAAGGCCACTTTGCAGGTAACCAGGGAAGGAAATCTTCTTTTTCACAGCTGGAAGTATAAAGGGATAGGAAGATCATAATTGAGGTTAAGAAGGATATCAAAGATATGGCAAATGATACTTTTTGAATAGGAACAGGAACTTTTTTGTTGTCGATTGGCACTTGAACAGATGTGATATTTTGTTGCCTTCCCTATCTAGAAATGTAGCTATGAAGATTTACTCATGACGATGTCCAACAGCATAATGAAATATGCTGTAGAAATCATGGTCAAGTTCTAGGGTCAAACCAGGATATTCATTAATAAGTTCTCTTAGAAATTCAACGATTCCCCTTTTTTGTGGCTTCAAATATAACACAGAAAAATCCACGGAGCATTTGTACACCTAAGAAAAACCCCAAACATACAATAAGCAATAATAGATTTGAGAGTGGAAGAAAAAATAAATAAATAAGAAATGGGTTGAAAGAGTTCCCTCTTAGGATGCAATCTGCTGCTACAAAAAGGGGAAGTTTTCAAGTGGAGAGTTGAGAGATTAAGATACTCCTTCAGAGGCAATATTTATACAAAGACGTCAAAGTCAATAGATAGGGTCGACTTTCAATTATATGTAGAAGCAGGCTGATAATATTGATAAGCAAGAAAGACCACGTTTGGAGCCAACAACCTTATCTATTCCAAACAGAAAGCGCCAAATGGTATTTAATTTAAACATGAATGATGTTATACGTTTAAGAATTATACATCAATCCAGCTTAACACTCCATCCTATCACTCTAAAAGCATTTCATTGATGCAATACAAGTAGTACAAATAATTAAATTTAAAGTGCACTTCTCTGAATCTCTCCTACTAAAGGAAAATCCTAAGTGCAAGCTTTCACATCTCTAATGTTCAAGTGATTGTTACACTTCACTCTTCCCTGGACAAAATGGTAAAGCTAAAGAAAATGGTACTCAAGTATGAATTTCAACTGAATCATTCCTTTGAGCCTGGAAAGAAAGTTTAATTAGACTACTTCATAATTGTGACTGCATATATAGAAAGATAATCCAATCGCAAAAAGCACAACAAACTTATATTATATACTCTGTTCTTTCAAGAAACTAATGTAATATTCACAACTAGCTACAATTTAGGGTCCACTGTACTGTTGCCTCCACCTAAGATTCTCTGAATCTTATCTTTAAAATCATAGAATAAAATAATAAGCAATCTATAACATAATATCAGAACATACCAGCTTCATCTTGAGGAGGACATGTCCCGATCTCAACAATTTCTTCATGACATGACTGATTCCACAACATTTTGTTATACTGATTTTGTGATGCAAGGTTGTCAGAATCAAAGTTAAAAGATGGTATACAAACCATATTATATACTCTGTTAGAATTTCTTTTTTCAAGAAAGTAATGTTATAGGCAGAACTAGTTACAATATGGAATCCACTTTCCTCTTAACTTCACTGGAGATTATCTGGATTGAGCTAGTAAAAGAAATGATGGCTAGGACAAGAGAAAATACTAGACTTTGTATAAATGACTAATCATATCAGAGAAAGAGGGAATTAGAGCAGGGCGAACAAGGTGACAGGAAAACAAGCCACTGAAGCAATTTGAATCGCACTAAAATGAGTAAATGCACCTTTGCCAAATCCCAAGCTGACTCCCACTTACAAATGCCAGAGGCTTCCTTGCCAATATATGAAGAGCTGTCTCTCCATTTCCATCCTGAGCTATAACATGACTGAGATTAGATTTCGTAATTGAATGGTTCTGGGTATGTTTATTACCTTCAGTTGTCATTTCTCAGCTCAGAAGCAAGCCTGAAATCCCAACTATGAATATAACTCAACCAACAAAGTTTAATGTTAAAACTGATAGCTGGAAATGAATTCTGTACAAACATACAAAAATATATTAATAATCAGCAATAATAATGTGAAAGAAATTATAGTAGCATAAAGTATGTTAAATGATGCTGAAATATTGTATCACTAAGCTAAGGGTAAATGGAGCAAGAAAGAAAAAGAATTACCTTGGAGAGAGCAGTAGATGAGGAAATATTTGAAATCAATTCTCTACTCATCTTCTGAGTAAAGTAAATGAGCATGGCCATGCTGCAAGAGTATTGAAAGTCAGCCAAGCAGAGAAGGAAAAAAATGAGAAAGAGATATAGATTAGAGAACTTGGCATGCATACACTCAAAAGTCAAGTCTTAAACCCGTAATGGATCTTTTTCAGAATTGGCATATATCATAATTGGTTTACTGAGAGTGGATGTTTAATACATACATACTGAGTTGACCTTTGTGTAAAATAAAGCTTCGATACAGTTATTATAATTGGTATACTTCCATGTCCATACCAAGTTTCAAGCGTACAAAGTCATTACCAAAAACAATGAAAGAGCGGCTCAAATTTGCACCCAAATTCATACTCAACACTCATTTTTCCAATGCAAAGTCATTACCAAGAGCAATAAAAGCATAGTCAGAATAACATAATACCAATACTACAGTCAGATATGATATATACGTTGACAGCACACTCGAAAACATAGTAATGTGCACTTGTGTTCGCTTGGGACTTTTGTCGAACACCTTATGGACTATCCCACAGAATACATTTAAGACCTTGTTTGAGTGGATTTAACGAACCAAAGTTATACAAATGACATTAATATCACAACCAACAAGCAAACCATAATCACACACAATACACAATCGATTTTACGTGGTTCACTAAAAATGATTTCGTCCACAGGAGACTACCTGTTTTACTAGATTAAAGGGATCTTAATCACTCAACTTCACAATCTCTGTGTTTAAGGTTCTTGCTCACTCTTGTGAAGCTCGTTCTATCCTTAGTGTTTTTCTCCCGCAAGCTAACTTAGCAAATCGAACTCTCTAACTTACTTTCTCATCTACTAAATGCAACATATTTTTGCGGTTCCTATCTGTAAATGGAGCTATGAAATCCTGAAATGAACCTATTTCATGAATGAGTTTGAACATGTCCTCTTGCCGATAGCAAACAGCATAATGAATAACGCTTCAGCCATGATGGTCAACTTTTAGTATCAAACCAGGATATTCATTAGTAAGTACTGTTAGAAATTCAACATTCCCTTTGTTTGCAGCATCAAATAATGGTTTTTCGATTATATATAGGGATATTATCAAGTAAGATACATTTTTTTTTTCGAAATTATAAAAAAAAAAAAAAAAAGACAAATTTCAAATCGTTCAATTTAAGAACACTTAACAAAGAATGACTGGTAGAGTTAACAAGAACTCAGTAATTGTATGTTGTATAATTAAAAAGAAGAAGTTGAAAAAGAAATCAACCAAAAAGAATTTCAACCACTCATAAGGCAAAAGATTTTTTTAAAAAATCTAAAGAACTAAAAAAGAAAAAAAAAGAAAAGAACTACTACACTGGAGTTGCAGCTACTGAGCTACTACAGGGGATAAAGTTATTCAATCTTACTCAAGCTCTTGAAACTAGGATTGAAAATCAGGCAAGTCCGTCCAAATGCAATCAACAGCCACAAGAATGCATATACAGTACTTGTTGTTTGGAACACCCTGACCCCAGTGAGGCTTACTTAACCCATATTCTGGGCCAGTGGCGCCAGCCTCTGGCTGCGTCGATGATTTTATTTATTTATTATTATTAAATGTCAATTTACAAAAAATAATATTTCAAAAAGTAAGATTAATATTTTTTCCAGTTTTTATATTCTTAATTTGTAAAATATTTTAATTTTTTATCTCGTATTTATTAATTAAATTTTAAAAATTATGTTTCAATATTTTAAATTTTTTAGTTTACAAATAAAATGTTAAGAGGGCTGCAAGCCCAATTATCAATCTGTTTTGGTAATGAAAGCAGGATATCTTCTTCTGCATATCACAGAGTTGCCAAGTAAAATTTGCCCAAGTTACATTATATGGATTTCACTTTTATGATAACTGTCTCCCTAACTTTAAAGGAGTTATGTAGGTTAAATATGGGAGGGATATTGGATCCATATTACCCACAAAACAAGCATAAATCGATAGATATAAACTATTATTAAATGGAAATTGCTGCCTACAACTGCATATCTTTAGAGCACATATCTCTATAATTAATCAAAGAACCTATTATCTGTAGAGTTCCAGCATTCCTCTAGGAAGTTGGAGCACTGTAGGTGTAAGTTTAACTCACTTTAGTATATGGTTACCCATTTTAAGTGCAATAGAATTATTATCAAGTTGATTAAGATATTTCCAATTTAACAATATCAAACACAAGTGCGGAAAATGAAGAACATTGTCATATACATGGTTCGACTAAATCCACTTTTAGCTTACATCCATAGGACCTTGTCCAGATCGAAGTAATCCACTAAGTTAAAAACACATTACAAAATAATGTTCAAAGTTGATCTAATATACAATAAAAAGAACTCTCTATTCCATTTTACACTTAGCACCACACTCTGAATCTTAACGTGTAGCAACTCCTTGGATCTTCTTCACGCTGAGAACACACCCGAGAACAACTTGTGAACCACCAAGCTTCAAGCACTAATGCCACGCACCAACATCAGCAAAGGAACCATGTTCCAAGAGCCATCAAGTCTATGTTTGTTATGGTGAGGTTTTGGTACAAAATGGAAATAAACTTATGAACCTTAAGAGAAAGAATACTCTAAGAAAATTTCAGAGTACAATAAAATAAAAGATCAAAATGTTAGATTCAAAGATGCAAGATGAGATGATATATAGTAAAGGGTTTCTTGCTCAACACATATGTGCCACGTCAACCACCAAAGGGCTGACCCATGTTTGTCCAAATAAAGAAAGTATTCCTTCTTTTGGTTTGGACCACAAAACAAATCAAGAAAATAAACTTTATTCCCTAGGACCACTTAAAGATACTATGACACATGTAAAAAAGTCCTAAAAGGTGAGAGACAAAGATAAACAATATCTTTTCACTTTATCAGATATGCAACTCATGTTGGGTTGCAAATGTCTGAAGCGAGAGTGTAAGTACAAACTGTTGTGCACACACACTCGAAATAGAACAAGCCAAGACATAAGTCTGGCAACCAATGTGCACCTAGAACCAATGTGCACACACACGACAAAGGAAACAAACTAAATCATAAGGTTAGCAACAAGTGTGCACGCATAACTGTTCTACACACATAACTCATAAGTTTGACAAATATAAATATTCCACATTCTCCCCCTTTGTCAAACTTATGAGCGAAAAACAAAGAGATCAAGTGCAACCCTGTTTTAATCAACCAATCAAACCTATAGAGTTGCAAGAACAAACAAACAAAAACAACCAAAAACAACAAAAATGTGAACACAATGGTTAGTCAATAAAACATCAAGATAAACTAACTAAATAAGTTATGCAGAAACATAACACAAATAGCAAAAACAAATAACAAACTCCCCATGGAGAGACTGTAATAGCCACTACTACTCAAAAGATTATAATAAAATACATATAAAATAACATAAAGAAATTGGGCCCAAAATTTTCTTTTATTAAACATATATACATATTCTTTACAAACATATACATTTTTACACAAAATGTATGACATATACAAAAGTCATCAAAAACAGAAGGGACAGTGTAACCACTCCTTCTCGAACGCCGACATCCATCCGACAGTGTCCTCACCTAGGTCTTGCAAAACATAGGAAAACAACGGGGTGAGCACTAAAACAATGCTCAGTAAGTAAATCATCTACTCATGCTAGCCCCGTAACTCTCTTTCTCTAATTCTTTCCTTACAACTCCTCGTTTAATTTCTCTTTGGGTGCGTCTTTCTTTTTCTCTTTCTCTTTCTCTTAGAACTCTTTTCTCATAACTCTTTCATAAATCACGACCCCATCTTACTGGGGGCACGGCCGGGACTCACTCCCACTCTATGTGACCTCTATTCATTCTAGCCGATCGGACTCGGTTATGCATGGATTCGGAACCCTTGGCCATGTGAGTGTATAATCTCTCTCTCGGGTACTCGGGTATAGCCCTCATCCGCATGCACTCTCACGGGCTACACCACTTCTCTATCTCATACTCAGGCCGCTCTCTCAATGCGGCGTACATGCGGGAATACTCTACCCATTACTCACGGGTTCCCCATCGCACAACCTACTCTATTCTCTTAACTCTTAACTCTTAAAGTAGCTTATACTCAAATTCTCTACTAAATCTCAAGCTACATCTTACTGCTTAAGTGCATAAACAATGGTGCAAAGCTAACTCATGCTCACTAATGCACTAATGAAATGCCAACTACAAGATTTCCTCAAACTCGTCATTCTGCACAGGTCACACTAAATCGGCCATAACTTTCGTTATACAGCTCTGATTGCTACGGTTCTAGTCTCGTTTCAAAGCTTAGAAACAGGGCTACAACTTCTCTGTTTTGATCTCAGCCCAGTTCAAACCGTAAGATACTCAAAAATTACTTAGAAAGTTACGGCAGTGACAGGGCAGATTTCTCCTAGGCATTTCCTCAAACATCTCATGTGCATAAAAACACCCTACGAAAATTACTACTAAACTTCATTCTCTAGCCATCCAAAATGGGGAAAAACTCCCTCAAATATTCATAATCCCTGTCAAGGAAAGCACTTCCAAAAAGATTCACACAACATCTCTCAAACTTCATCTCAAACTTCCATTTCTCATCACACATCAACAACACTTCTCATATTTAATCATACCCAACTACTAAGACTAAGCACACATCTCATCTCAATTTTCAGTAGGTATACCATATACATACATAATTAAACTAAGTCTCTACTCAAAGCTTAGTCATAACTCAACTTGGTTGGATTTACTTACCTTGTGCAAAGATGGCTTCTTTAGCACTTTTCCTTCCCTTTGTGGACTTGTCTCTTTTCTACCACTCAAAACAACCACAAGGACAGCAACAACACAATAAGACTTCACTATAATTATAAGAAAACTCACATCTAAAGCATGAATTCTTACCTTAGGAAGCTTTAGATGAAATCTCTACTCAAAACCCCTCTTAAATCCCTTAGAAATCTTGGAAGATTGGATGGAGAAATTGAGAGAAAATGGGCAAAGGGAAGAGGCGGTGGAATGAAATGAATAAGGGCTTTCTCTACACTTTACTCTTTTTAGTTCATATTATAAGCTTCATTTCCCATTTTGCCCTTGTCCTTTCTTGAAAATTCCATCTATATCCTTTGATTCTTTACAACTACACCCCATCCAAACACAATCTCTATTAAATTTCCTTTCATTTTACTCCCCACTTTTCCTACTAATTAGGGGTAGAATGGTCATTGTGTCCCAAAAGAAGAATTCTCTAGAAAACTCAAGAATCTTTGTTTTAGGCTCTTCGCCGCGGTGAAGCATTTTTCGTCGCCTCGGCGAAATAAGGCAGAACCTACCCGTAGTGCAACTTCTCCTCCTCGCCGCGGCGAAGCTTCTTCTTCGCCCCGGCGAAGATTGGATTTCCAACTTCACCAAAACTCAACCCATTTTCAAGGCAACAATTCAACCAACTCCACCTACAAACTCAATTTAAGTTAAAACAATAAACTTTTAACTAATACAACAAATCTTAAATACGTACCTCAAGTGGGATATTACAGAGACAACATCAAAGCAGTTCAAAAAAAAAAAAAAGAAAAAAAAAAAAAAAGAAATTAACTTCACTCCCCCATAATGTTTACTCCCCCTCTTTGTTCATAAGTCTTGAAGACTTCCGAGAGGTTAGTGAAGTGCGACTAGCTTTCCTCTTGACTCTTCTCTATGGAGGAGCAATAATGGTGACATGAGAGTCCTCCACTTGAACATTTGTAGCAGCAGTAGAGGAAGTATCAGTAACTTCATCTTGGACTGAAGGGGTTTTCTCTTTGATAGGTGAAGGAGGGACCTTTTCAATGCGCACGTAGGTAGCATCCTTCTCTTCAAAAGGTTGTGCTTTGTCTTGAGTAGCTGCATCTTCAGGTTGTTCTTCTTCTTCATGAGTAGCTTATTCCTCTTCTTCATGAGCAACCTATTCTTCTTGAATGACAGTTGTAGGATCCTCAGTAGGCACGGCAGGAGCAGGAGGCGCAGTAGGGGTAATAAGAGCAACAGGAACAGTAGGAGGCACCTCATTCTGATCAGCAGGCTCAGTCAGAATAGGGGAAACAGGTTTCTTCTTCTTCTTCTTTTGTTTCTTCTGCTTTTTCTTCAAATCAGCCTCCAATTTGTCCATTTGATCACTAAAGGAAATATGAATTTCCTTCACATATTGCAGAACAATCTCTATGGAAGTCTCCAAATCCTGCATAGCGACAAAAAGCTTAAACTACCAAAAGCAATGGTTCCTCTAAAGTAGATTGAACTGATTTACGGCCTCTCAAGTAAACATTAGCCTCCAAAATTTAGTGGCACTAATCCAGTATTAGCAGAACAATGGATCAAGTTGGTGGAGAAAGCTACTACTCTATTTCTTATGGCAAACTAGGAAAAGATCCAGTATGCTATGTACTTATTGAGAGAAGATGTTATGACATGGTGGGAGCTTATGGAGCAAACTCAAGATACCATCACTCTCACTTGGTCAAGATTCAAGGAACTATTTAAGGAGCAGTACCGAACGACAGACATGATATCCTCTAAGCTACAAGAGTTTATTAGTTTACAATAAGGAAATATGACGGTCAAAGAGTACTCAATCAATTTCAACTTCTTACGCTAAGTTTGCACCTGGTTAGTACACCATAGACCCGATTAGAGAGATTTGTGGGCAAACTTCATCCCACTATCATCAGAGATGTTATGTTAGGTAATCAACCCTCCCAAACATATAGTGAAGCACTCGCCATAGCCATCAGAGTAGATGTGTACTTAAGGAAAGAGACTAGATTAGCTCCTTCCTTAGCAGTGGCAAGTAATCCTCTCTAGATCGGCCACTCCAATAGTGCATAACAGGTTGTTGGCAAAGACAGTAACGGTAAAGGCAAGAAAGGAGTCTCACCTAAAGCCAATAAGAAGGACATGAAAAAAAAAGCCAACAAACGAAAGGTGAGATCAGTTACTATAAGAAATGTTAGAGGAGACATAAGGGTGAATGTTTGGTAGAGACCAATGTTTGTTTCAGATGCCGCCAACCATGTCATATTGCAAGAGATTGTCCTATTGGTTCTATAGCTTTAGTAGCTGTAGTTGGAGGCACGATAGCCAAGGTATATAATGTGGTCCAGATGTAGGAAGATGTTAGCCCTTTAGTAGTCATGGGTTAGTTATTATTCCATGATACTCCTTTGTATGCCTTGATTGATTCTGGTGCCACACATACCTTCATCTCTTATGGTATGATTAAGAGATTATGGTTAATGCCTATTAGAGTAGAACAAACCATTATGATTGAATTGTCTGATGGTGAGGGTGTAGTGACCAATGAAGTCTTAATGGGGGAGTTAGTGACTATTAGAGGCTGAGATATAATGGTAGATTTGATTGTCTTCAATATGCCAAACTTTGACATCATTCTCGAGATGGACTTTCTTAACATATATGGAGTAGAGATAGATTGTCGCAGGAAAAAGGTCAAGTTTAATATAGACCATGGGGACAACTTCATTTTTGTAGAAGGGCACCCAACTAGCAAGATGATTAGTGCAGCAAAAGCTAGGGAGATGTTGAAAAAGGGGTGTTCTGGGTACATGTGGTAAATGAATTCATTGATGTATTTCCAGATGAATTGCTAGGTTTACCTCTAGAAAGGGAAGTGGAGTTTAGTATAGAACTGGCCCCTCGTACGACCCCTATTTCAAAGGCTCCTTATCTATGGCCCCAGCTGAGTTCCAAGAATTGAAGATTCAGTTACAAGAGTTGTTAGACAAGGGCTTTATCAGGCTGAGTCATTCCCCATGGAATGCTCCAATTCTATTTGTGAAAAAGAAGGATGGGTCCATGAGGATGTGTGTAGATTATGGTGAACTGAATAAAGTAACAGTAAAAAATAAGTACTCATTGCCTAGGATAGATGATTTGTTTGACCAGTTGAGAGATGCCTTAATATTTTCTAAAATTGATCCGAGGTTAGGATACCATTAGATTAGAGTGGCTAAGGAAGATATATCGAAGGCGACTTTTTGAACGAGGTATGGGTATTATGAATTTGTTATGATGGCATTCGGATTGACTAATACACCTGTAGTTTTTATAGACTTGATTAGTAGAGTTTTCCATGATGTCTATGAGAAGATCATAGTGGTGTTTATTGATGATATCCTGATTTATTCCAAGACTTTAGAAGAGAGAAACAACTATATGCCAAATTTTCAAAATTTGAGTTTTGGTTGGATCGAGTTACTTTTTTGGGTCATGTGATCTCTAAAGACGACGTATCAGTGGATCCTGGTAAAATAAAAGCGGTGCTCGAATGGTAGAGACCAAAGATAGTGAAAGAGGTTAGAAGTTTTCTAAGCCTAGCAAGGTACTACCATAAGTTTGTGGAAGGCTTTACAAAGATAGCCAAACCACTTACAACTCTCACCAAGAAAAAAGTTCCATTTGATTGGATAGAACATGTGTGCAGAGCTTTCAAGAGTTGAAGAAGAGACTAACTACAGCTCCAATCCTTATATTGCCAAATGAGGGCATTGATTATGATATTTATGTTGATACATCCCATAATGGTTTGGAAGTAGTGTTGATACAGCAAGAGAAAGTTATTGCTTATGCCTCCAAAGAGTTGAAAGACTATAAGAGCAGATATCCTACCCATGACTTGGAATTAGCAGTAGTGGTTTTTGCTCTGAAAATATGGCGACACTACCTATATGGAGTGAACTGCAACATATACATTGACTACAAGAGTTTGAAGTATTTCTTCACCTAAAAAGAGTTGAATATGAGACATAAGAGATGGTTAGAATTGGTGACAGACTACAACTACGATGTCAAATACCATCCAAGGAAAGCTAATGCAATAGTAGATGCCCTCAGTAGAAAGGTCTCTTTATCTCCTATTATTATACAGGGACGATTACAATAGGAGATCCTCCAAGAAGGAATTGAAATTGTGATCAAAAGAGGATTGGCCCAAATGGAGATCAAACCCACTTTAGTGGAGGAGATCAAGATGAATCATGTTAAAGATGATACCTGCAAGGTGATCTGCCAATGGATGACAGAGGGTAAAGAAACAAACTTTAAAATAGTCAATGAGGCATTGATGTTTAGAGATAGAATATGGGTACCTCAAGATAAAGAACTAAGGAATAAAATCCTTAGTAAGACACATGATACACTTTATACAACCCACCTTGGGAGTGTAAAAATGAATCAAGATGTAAAGAAAAGCTACTGGTGGTTAGGTATGAAGAAAGACATTGTCAATTATGTTGCTAGATGCTTAACATGTCAACAAGTAAAGGTAGAGCATTAGAGACCTTTATGATTACTCCAACCTTTAGAGATTGCTAATTGGACATAGGAGGATATCTCGATGTATTTCATTATGGGACTTCTTAAAGTTCAGCGAGGATATAATACAATCTGGGTGGTGGTTGACAGATTGACCAAGATAGCTCATTTTTTACCTGTGACCAATAAGATAGATGCATTTCTATTGGATCAGTTATATGTCAGAGAGATTTTGAGATTACATGGAGTACCCAAGACGATTGTGGCAGACAGAAGTACCAAGATCATATCAGCTTTCTGACTTGAAATACAAATAGCATTAGATACAAAGTTAGCCTTCAGTACGACTTATCATCCTTAAACTGATGGTCAAACTGAAAAGACTAACCAGGTGATTGAAGACATGCTTAGAGCTTGTTGTATGGATCACAAGGCAAAATGGAGTGATATACTTCCACTAATAGAATTTTCCTACAACAACAGCTACTAATCCACTATCTAGATGGCCCCATATGAAGCATTATATGGAAGAAGATGCAAATCCCCTTTGTACTAGGATGATATTGGAGAAAAAGACTCCTTGGTTCAAGTAGTTGGACCAGAGATGACCTAGAAAATGATTGAAGATGTCAAGCTTATTACAGAAAGAATGAAGCAAGCCTAGGATCGACAAAAAAGGTATGCCAACCTAAAAAGAAAAGAAGTGGAATTCCAAGTGGGCGATAAGGTTTTTGTAAAAGTCGCACCTCATAAACATATTATGAGGTTTGGAAAGAAAGGCAAGCTCGCTCCACGTTACATTGGACCCTTTAAAGTATCGAAAAGGGTAGGCAAAGTACCTTATAGACTTGCGCTGGCAATGGGCGTGGAAAGAGTCCATAATGTTTTTCATGTCTCTTTGCTGCATAAATATGTTAGTGATCCTTCACATGTGCTTCAGATGGAAGAAGTGGAATTACATGATAATTTAGCTTATGAGGAGCGCCCTAGTTCAAATCCTTAATAGAAAGCTAAAAGAGCTCAAAAACAAGCAAATTCCACTAGTAAAAATGCTTTGTAGGAATTACAAGATAGAAGAAGTTACTTGGGTGATGGTGCAAAATATGAAAAGTTAGGATAATATTGGGGCTATGGAGCAAAATATGAAAAACAAGTGAGATTTGTCACTACCTTTTGACAAGGTCATCCAACACTATGATAGTCTTACCATATTATCTATGTTGTAGGTCAGGATAATATTAGGGCTATGGATATTTCTAGAATGGCCATCATATGTGCTCATAGGGCTTTCACTATTGAGATTTTAAACACTCGATGCCCTCATCATGATTCTACCATCCTAAGGACATATACCATTTTCTTATACGAATATAATCAGATCATATGGTATAGATAAATGCCTTTTTATTGATAATAAAACATGATTACAAAGAGTTAATTTACACAATTGGATTGGATCTAGGGCACCTACTCTAACATCAACATCATCTCGATAATTTCTATAAGTATCTAAAGCTTCCTGAGTAGCTTTAGGTTCAGGCGCTTCCATAGCAGGTTCATCTAAGATGTACAACTTCTTTTTTGACTTAAGTGCAATCCGAAGATTTCTATACCATCTAGTGAAGTTTGTACCATCGAACCTGCTTTCCTTTTCGATGATCGATTGCAGTGATAGATTATTGGTAGTCATAATGTAAATCTACAAGTATAAATTAAATAGAGTTAATAATCTTTTATTAATTAATAAGGCTTTTTATCAATTAATATGCTCCCACTATTTTTACTCAAGCTAATACCACTCACTATTAAACTCAGAAAGGCCTGTTGGTCTTCCTAGTGGGCCGAAATCCTATCATTTCTAATTTGACCTCTCACGGGGACAGTAGGCCAAAGTAGGATGAGTAGGTAGGCCATAAACTTTAGTTTACACAATTTAATAGCACCAACTTATTAAACTCAAATGTAAGTAAAACAGACAAATCAATTACACAATCCAATGACACCAACCATTGGCCTCAAATGAAACTTTCGAATCGGTGAGTTTGGACACAACATGTCCACTCATGCACCTTAATATGCACTACTCTACCATGCCTCTAGCTGTACTTATCAACCTTTTGCAGAGACGAATCCAGCAAAGTACAGCTAGTTAAGTCATAACCCATCACCATTAAGGAAAAGCTCCAATGATGATAACCTCCCAAAGTTAGAAGTGGCTCCTTTGCAGGGGCAAGTGAGACCACGATGAATGATGGTGTGATTAATCCCATGGGACGGAAGGCTCGATTTATTTTTGACTTAATATCTTTTATAAGGGGTTAATGCTTTAATGTTCTCACCATTTTATTATCTTATTTAGCATGTTATCGTTTGGCATTCAACATTTGCATGCTTCTACAAATAAGATACTCAAATAAACTTGTGTTAGTACATGGCCCATTCTAACACCAATTTTCTCGAGCTTAGAGGAAGTTGGTAGTTCACCCTAGGTTTATTATTCTTTTACAAAGAAAATAAATCTTTGCAATTCGTCATGCCTTCGCCTCATCGTCAACACCTATTCTACTTTTACATTTAAATACATAGAAACCTCGAGTTACATTCGAGGGGATTTGTATGAGAAGAGAATTACATTGAGATATTGGAGAGAGGATGCAGGTCTTACTTTAAAATACAAATCCGTAAAATAATAAAATCCTAAGGTTGATGACCAAGTACCAAACACCATACATAATAGACACCAATCATATAATGCATAAATTCAAATTTACCATATTTCAATAATTGGGTAAATTTTAGTTTACCCCCTTTAATTTTTGATGAGAATCCAAGCCCATCATGTTCTTTAAACATACAAGAGTGTTCATCGAAGATTCAAGGACCCCAAGAAGGACAACATTCGGCTCAAGCATCCAAGGAAGCTCACAAACTTGTCCAAAAGTTGTTAAGGGTCCAAGACATGGCACAAGCCCTTTTTTGTTACCCAAGCTGTGGAGATCAAGTAGGAAGAAGCTTCATTGGTTCAAGCCCAATTTGTGGATGTTATTTTGTTCAATTGGTGAAGGAAAATCAAGAAAATTGTAATTAGGGACATAGATCCTTAATTTAAGGAAGGGTTGTCCATAGCATTAAATGGGTATAGTTTGCACTTTTGTAATTGCATGGTGGAGAATTATCCCTTAATATTTTGTGTAAGATTTTGTTGTAATATTTATATAATATTTGTTAGGGTAATTCTCATGTTTTGTAAAGCCTATTTAAAGGTCACTCTCTCATAATATGAAGTTAGACATTGAATATTGCATGAATAGTGTTTGCCTTAGAGAATTGTTTTCTCTTTGAATTCCTTTACCCAGTTTCGGCCAAACTTGGTGGTGGATTGATCTTTCAAGCCGGTGGAGTTCCTTTAGGCTTGAATGATCCTTGGTCATCTTTCTTGTAAGTTATTTTTCCCTTTGGTTACCTTTCATCTCATTTCGGGTTTGATTTGCCTTGTTTTTGATGCCATTTGTGTTGTGTTTGGAAGTAGAGTGAGTTTGTGTTGATTGAGAATAGATAAAAAGTGTTGCTCTAAGTTGTCATAAGGGTTGTGTGTGCTTGTGGAGTGTTGGTCGAATTTGATTTAGGGTGTTACAAATGAGTCCTAGTTTAGGTTGAGTTAGAATTGGTTGAAGTAGGGTGATATATGAATTGAGGTTGCAAGAATTCATATCAATTTTGTAGAGTTTTATATTGGTCCCTAAACTTGTAAAAATTATGTCTAGTCCAATTTTATATCACCCTAAAACCCTAATTCCAACCAATTTTATATAAACTCATTCAACAAAATTAAATTAAAATTACAACAGGTCTAATATAATAAAAATTAAACCCTAAACATACATACTAGCATATAATCACATATATGAGATTAAATATCAAATTGAAGCTCTGATACCACTTGTAGGAATCATGTCGTGGCAAGCACAGAATAATAACAATTTTCTTTCCATGGCATGATTCCTTTACCCAAGATCACGACTTGACAAATTAATCCATAATATATTTATATGATTAAACCATACAAGGTTAGTAATTTTATACCTTCGTTGGCGACTCCTCTGGATCTTGCTATCAACCCAACGTAGGATTGAGCTCAATAGTATCTATAGGAAAGTAGGCTTAGGATCACCCTAGGATTGATTGGTAGACCAATCAAAGGGTTTAAGGAGATGTGGCAGAAATTAGAGAGAGAAATTCTCTCTTTAGGGTTGGCAGCTAGGGTTTATTTTAGGAGAGTTATTTTGCTCTTAATTTTGCAAAATCAACTTACGAGAATTGCTCTACTAAAACAAAACCCAATGACCCTTTATATAGGCAATCCCAAATAAGAATCCAACAAGGATTGTAAATCCTTAATTCCTGTTTGGATTGGATTACAATCCTTTAATTCCTATTTGAATTGGATAGCAATCCCTGATAGAAGGGATTAGAATATCTCTTAAAGATATTCTCTTTAAATATGAATCCTAATTAAATAAGTATTCCTATTTATTTAATTCCTATATAAATACAAATTCTAATTAAATAAATATTACTATTTATTTAATCCACATATATTATATATATTTATCATATTTAATATATGAGTTTTAATACATATTTAGTTAAATATATATTCTCCATATTAATTAAAATTAATATGATTCCAATTTTGCTAGAAATTCTCCCAATAAATTGGATAAGGGAGTCAATCCTTTAGCAAAATTACCAAAGTGCCATTATTGCCCATAATGACGAACATGCTCCTAGACTCCTGAATTACCGAAATGCCCTTTTCGGCCCAAGACAAGATTGTCCTTCCATTTTTGTTTCTCACTTAACTACCTTCTATGTGTGTGACCCAAATGCTCTTTACTTTGCTGGCAGCGTCCTGATAACTAACTAAGCATCACTCAATTAGTGTTTTCATACACCAATCAAGATTGGCCTTTAGTATTTATGTGTAGTAACGATTTCCTAAGATGCCAAACAGGCCATTATTGTTATCTCAAGAAACTTGGTTACTCCTATATCATCTTATTACTATATGTAGATGACATATTGATTGCAGGGGCCTACAAACATGAAATAGACAAACTAAACAGGCAATTGTCAAAGGAGTTTGCTATGAAGGCTTTGGGAGCTACAAAGCAAATCCTTGGTATAAGGATTACCAGAGATAGAGTTAAAGGTTTCTTAAAGATATCACAAGAAGAGTATGTGAAAAAAGTACTCAAAAAGTTCAATATAGATAGAGCAAAGTGTTAGTGTATGCTCTAGAAACCATTCGTGTTGTCAGTTTCAAAGCATTTTATCTTGTATCAATATATCATAAATAATGGAAGAAAGAGTTCTTCAATTCATATATATAAATTGCTTCCTTTATTCATCATGCATTTAAAATAAAGTACGTATATGAATTGTCTAGATGATTCATTTAATAGGTAAATGAATTTATCAAAAGGTACCATATGGAAGCAATATAATTTGGGCAACTATATTGCATAGTAGGCATATTGGATGCTTCCGAAAGATATCGTGAGTTGATATAAGTATGGATGATGATGATAGTCATGTCACTGGGGCATTAGTATGGCTTTGCAGTTGGTGAACTGTTTTTCAAATGTGACCGAATAATAACAAATCACTTGGAAAAGCATGTAGTCAATGATTTATCGTTTGGTTATATCAGTGCACGATGTAGTCCGTAGACCTGAGACATTGTGGTCGGATCCGATATAGATGTGTATGGTTCATACGGTGTATAAGTATGATACTAGTCATGTTTCATATGATAAAGCCTATTTGGTCATGCGTTATTCATATGCAAAAATGAACGATGGTCAAGAAGGGATCCATTGACTCGGAAATATAGGATCAGGAGTACTGCTGACTCCATCCAGATTCGAGTTCCTGGACAAATGTTGATAAATGTCAAAAATCAGAATCTCTAGCTAGAGTCTATTATTAGTCATACGAAAGCAAGTTTGTGATGACAAGTTCGGATCGATATGGAGGGACATATGATCACGAAAAGGGTTCGATGAAGTATTTCTTCATCGTGGTTTAGGGACTATAGCACATTGCTAGATGTTTACCATAGTCGTTGGGCCTTCGGACAAGTTTTCGGATTCATCCAAAACCAGCTCACGGCTAATCCACGGTGGATCTACATGGTCACACTAATAGCCTTGAGAAGTTAGAGAAGGATAAGAGAGAGAAATGATTATCCAAAGAGGGCTAACACCTTCTGAGGGTAATGACAAGATTTCTATGGCAATAGTTACATAGAAAAATTTTGTGACATTTTAAGGGTTAAAATGGCCAAGCAATAATTAATTGTATTTAATTATTATATCTTAAATTGTTAAGATAAATGAGATGAACTAAAATAACCTTTTAATAGTGCAAGGGCAAAAGGGCAAATTAATAAATGCTTGGGCTCCTTTTAGAATAAGATTTTATTGGGGCATACAAGTGAAAAACAACTAATTACAAAATGGCCCATGTATATATAAATGCAAATGGTTGCATTTTAGGTTAAGTGTTCATTTTGTTCACTCAAAAGAAAAACAAGCTCTCTCTCTTAGGTTCGACCACTCTCTCATTCTCTCAAGGTGTGTTAAAGTGTGGAGGATTCATCCTTTTGTATCTTGGCTTCATCAAACCTAAGCACTAGGAGAATGTATAATGTTTTTAAGTTTTATTTGCATTTTTTTGAATCCTATTAATCCATATCTTTGCATGCATGTCTTGCTTACATGCTTCCAATCAACATTTTCCGCCACCTCTTCATGATTCTTTCATATGGTATCAAAGCTTAAAAGCTCCTTGCATGTTGGTTTTGAGCAAAACTCATGTTATTCCATGTGTTCACATGTTCATCATACACGGTTGAGTTTGCATGTTAGTGCTTTGGTTCAAAAAATGAGTTTTCCTCCCAACTCTTTACATGCATGTCTTGGCCACACCTACATCAAAGGTAAATGTTTGTTTTTCATGTCATTCTCATGTGTTTTGAATGATAGTAATGTTGATAATAAGCATGCCTTTGTATTGAATGAGTTGTTAGTTGGAATAAGCATGTTTGATGCATGTATATGATTCGGCCATCTCCTTACTTTGTGAAAATGTGTTTTTCATCTTGCTCTAATATGATTAGATGTGTTAAAATGTTATATAATGAATGCATGGATGATGGTTATTGCATGAGATGTATTGAGAACTACATGCATGTGTTTGTTATGGCTTTCTTCTTTTTCATGTTCGGCCATGACTATTTTTGCCATAAAATTTGTCATCTCATTCATGCTTTGATGAATAATGTTTTGGGAAATGTTGCATGATGATTTATTTAAAGAAATAATCATGCATGTTCATTTTCATGACTTTGATTAAATTGTTTATGCTTTGACATGCTAAAAGTGTTATCCTTTAATTTGATTAAAGTGTATTTTGTATGAATAGTATGCAAATGTTGCAAGTGTTTAGTGGTGGAAAATAATGTTGGCATTAAGTTATGGATTATTAATTCATGTGATGAATTATGATATTATGTATACATGATGATGGTAATTTTAATGTATGATATTTAATTTCATTAAATAATCATATAATGCATCATTGCATGACATAAATTATTATATTTTTTAAATGTAATAATTTGTTTTTGAATAATTTCAAAAAAAAAAAAAAAATGATGATGCAAGATGATATGATTGTCTTTGAGAAGATAAATGTGTCATAAAAATTATTACTTTATTTAAAGTAACTTGTGTCATAGAATGATTACTCTTGAAGTAATAAAACTCATTTATCTATGTCATGTATGACTTTTTTGAAAAGTCTTGAAATGACGTTAATAATTAAATGACAAAAGTGTTTGTGTAATGATTCCCTTGAAATGTATAATTGTTGCATGCCCATATATATATGTATGTATATGTATATGTATATTTTAAATTGTTTATATTCATGCCTTTAAATAATTGTTTATTATATTTGATATGAACGTTTAATATTTATTTATGTGATGGATGAATATTAGATTAGAGGGTTGATCATGGGTGCCATTTAGTTTTCAAAATATTCAAAAGTGTTTGTAATATTCTTTTATTAAATGGCTTATAATAATTAAATTTTATTTATTTATTTTAATCGGGCCCGCGTGCCTAAGATCCAATTTGTAATTGAATCAGCTGGACGGGAACTTGAAGAACATCCGTATGACGATCCGATCGAAGATATAGGATTAGGGTAAATAGTTTACCTTTAGGATGTATTTTTGAAAAGCCTCATGGTCAACTCACATGCTTTAATTTATGCATATATGTGATATGTATGTAAAGTTAGTTGAACATGGCATGTTAACAAAAAAAAAAAAAAAAATTAATTAACTAAGGTTAAACCTAAATCTCCCCAATTAAAATTATTAAATCCAATTCTCCCATTATGGGATAACTATATTCTTTAATATAAATTTTAATATCCCAAAAATTCTATTATGTGAGGGATATGATCTTTATATCATAGAATTAAGTTGATCTTGTTCTTGGATGGATATTTTCACCTTGACCAAGATTTCTATTATGTGAGGGCATGATGAAAATGTCATCCTAAGAAAGCACAATGGTTCGGATTTAACCAACCTAGGGTACCAAGAATTTTATTATATGAGGTATCCGAAGCTAGGACAAGGAATATGAATCAAATCTTACACAGTGATATAAAAGTAAAATAGTTTCCTACTTGTTAGACTTAATTAATCAAGAATTCTACTATGTGAGGTTAATTGAATTTAATAAGAAATTTAATCCAACGAAAATTTTCGGATCCTATCTAAGGGGGTGTAGGACTCGAATAAAATAGTGGGATCTAATTTGATTATGAAATAAAAGGTTTAAAAGGATTACAAGACACTAATAAAATTATTTTTCTTTGTAGTTTCATCTTTGTGATATATAATCAAAAAATAGCCAACAATGTTCTCCTAAAGATATTGGATAATAACATGTTAACATGACTCAACCTTAAGGATCGGCTAAGAAATCTCATAATCATTCTAGATTTTGAAAGGATTGCTTATGTCTTGGAAACACCTCTTTCACTTGATATTGGACCCGATGCTCCACAAGCTGAGCTTGATGCTTTTGAAAAATGGAGAAAGGATACTAGGAGGGCTAGAAATTACATGCTAGCCTCAATGAATAGAGAACTTCAAACTAAGCACAAAAAGGTTTCGAATGCTTATGATATCCTCATAGCTCTACAAGAGTAGTACAGCGAAAATCCAAGAGTGGTTGAGTATGAGTTATGTGCATCCCTCTTTAGCATGAAGTTGAGGGAAAGGGTATCTCCAGATGATCATACTATTAAGATGATCAATGGATTAGGTAGACCTGACGGATATGGGGTGGTCATGCCAGATCGCCTCAAAGTGAATTTGATTCTACAATCTCTTCCTTCAAGTTATAAACCATTTATAACTAACTACAATCTCAATAGGATTGAGCGAAACCTCTTTGAATTACTAAATGAGCTTTAAGAATTTCATAGGAAAAATGTGAAAGGGAAAGGACATAAGGATGTCTTTGCCGCCTCCACCAACAGGGCCAATAAAAGGCCCAAAAAGCAACAAAAGTTGGACCCAAGAATAAGAGCTTCAAGAAGCCAGCGGCGAAGGTAGAGAAGGCCAATGCAAAGGGAAAATGTTTCCACTGTGGAGAAGATGGACACTGGAAGAGGAACTATCCTCAATACCTAAACAGTTTGAGGAAAGGCAAAGGAAAAGCAGGTACGAACTAATGTCTTATGATTGAATATGAATTAAGTGTTAATTTAGATAGTCATTCCTGGATATTAGATTCAGCAGCAACATCTCATGTTTGTATGTCTTTGCAGGTACTTCAGAATAGTTCTAAGGCGACAAAGGGCGAGATCATTTTGAGGATGGCAAAATGGGGCACGAGTTGCAACTGAGGCCATGGGGACTTGCCTAATAAGACTACCTTTAGGGCATGTTTTGAATTTATTTAAAGTATTGTACTTTGAAAAAGCCACTAGAAACATCATTTCTATTTCTGCTTTGTGTAAAGCAGGTTACCATGTACTATTTAATGGAAATGAATGTACAATACATTTTGGAAATGTTTTAGTTGGTAAAGTTGTGAATACAAATGGTTTGTATGTCTTAAAACTAAATGACTATGCTTCAATCAATACCATTTCCAATAAAAGAACTCGATCTGAATCAAATCCTAAATTTCTATGGCATCATAGATTGGGTCATCTAGAAGAGAGAAGATTATTACAGCTTGGAGAAAGTGGGATCATAAACTTATTGAGTTCTGAACCTTATCCAACCTGTGAATCGTGTCTCCGAGGAAAGATGAACAAGTCTCCCTTTAAGAATAAAGGAGAGCTAGCTAAAGAACTATTAGGACTCATACATATAAATGTGTGTGGACCATTTAATACTTTCACCAGAGGAGGATTTGAATACTTCATTACCTTTACAGACGATATGTCACGATATGGGTATTTGTATTTAATGAAATACAAATCTGAATCCTTTGAAAAATTCAGAAAATTCAACAGTGAAGTAGAAAATCAAACTAGAAAGAGTATTAAAATACTACGATCAGATCGTGGGGGTGAATACTTGAGTATAGAGTTTCAGGAGTTCTTAAAAGAAAATGGGATCATCTCACAATTGATTCCTCCCTATACACCCCAGCTTAATGGAGTGCCTGAAAGGAGAAATCGTACCCTATTGGATATGGTATGATCGATGGTAAGTTTTACAGACTTCCAATGTCTCTGTGGGGGTACGCTCTCCAAACCGCTATGCACATCCTTAATAGGGTCTCGTCTAAAACTGTCTAGAAAACACCACATGATATATGGTATGGAAAACGTCAAAGTCTGAATTATATGAAGATTTGGGGCTGTCCAGCTTATGTTAAATTAGTTAGATCTGATAAGTTGGATGTTAAATCCAAGAAGGGTCGGTTCATTGGATATCGTAAAGATAGTTTAGGATATTATTTTTACTTCCCAAGTGATCAAAGAGTTTGGATCAGTAGAAATGTGCGCTTCCTCGAGAACGAGTTCTTGGAGGAAGGCGGTGTTAGAAGAAATATTGAACTCAAGGAAGAGTTTGAAAAGCCAAGAATCGAGATTGCTAAAGTTGGAACGTCCACTCAGCGAACCTTAGTATCGAATACTATGGTTCTAGTGCGAAAGTCTTCTAGAATATCAAAACCTCTAAAAAGATATAGGTTCCTACATGAGCAAGATTTTGAATCTTACTTAATGGGAGTAGATGATCATGGTGATGATCCTAGAAGCTACGAAGAAGCAATACTGGATAGAGATTCAGAAAAATGGCTGGAAGCGATGGATTCTGAGATAGAATCAATGCATGCCAATCAAGTATGGTCAGTTGTGGATCCACTAGAGGGAATAGTTCCTATAGGTTGCAAATGGGCCTACAAGAGAAAAGTTGGCAAGGATGGGGAGGTAGAGACTTTCAAACCTCGACTGGTGGTGAAAGGTTATACTCAGAAACAAGGATTGGATTATGAGGAAACCTTCTCGCCTGTAGCTATGATTAAATCCATCCGTATAATGCTAGCCATCGCAGCATACCATGATTATGAAATTTGGCAGATGGATGCAAAACAGCTTTCCTTAATGGGAAAACATCTATATGGAATAACCAATAGGTTTTGTATCCTTGCTGAAAAACATAAGGTATGCAAATTGCATCGATCCATTTATGGATTGAAGCAAGCTTCAAGAAGCTGGAACATTCGATTTGACGATATAATCAAATCATTTGGTTTCATCAAGAATCTGGATGAGCCTTGTGTATACAAATGGGTTAAAGATCATGCCATCACGTTTCTCATATTATATGTAGATGACATACTTTTGATGGGAAATGACATAGGCATGATGACAGAGGTTAAAGTCTAGTTATCCAAAACCTTCTCGATGAAAGACTTAGGAGAAGCGACCTATGTCCTTGGCATTCGTGTCTATAGAGATAGAACCAAAAGAGTAATTGGATTATCCCAGAAATTGTACATAGGGAAAATGCTAAAAAGATTTAGCATGGAAAAACTCTAAGAGAGGTCTCTTACCCTTCACTCACGGTCTTCATCTTTCCAAAGAGATAGGTCCAAAGACTAGTGAAGAGAGACAGCGGATGCATAATGTGCCTTATGCGTCTGTCGTAGGTAACTTAATATACGCAATGCTATGTACAAGACCTGATATAGCTCATACTATAAGTGTTACGAGCATATATCAGTCAAATCCAGGGGAGAAACATTGGTCGATTGTAAAGTCGATCCTTAAGTACTCAAGAAGAACTAATGATCTAGTTCTGAGTTATGGATGTTCAGAATTAAACATTCAAGGATACTCAGATTCTGATTTCCAATTAGATATTGATGATAGAAAGTCTATGTTAGGGTACATTTTTATATGTAATGGAGGTGTTGTTAGTTGGAAAAGTTCCAAACAGACAACTACAACAAACTCCACTACAGAAGTTGAATACATTGTTGCTTTAGTCTACATTAGGGTACATTTTTATATGTAATGGAGGTGTTGTTAGTTGGAAAAGTTCCAAACAGACAACTACAACAAACTCCACTACAGAAGCTAAATACATTGCTGCTTCAGAAGTAGCAAAGGACGTTGTTTGGATGCAAAAGTTTGTAACTGAACTTGGTATGGTTTTGAACATGGCTTACCCGATAAGCATGTTCTGTGACAATACTAGAGCTATTGCACAGGCAAAGGAACCAAGGGCATACCAAAAATCCAAACACATTCAGCGCAAGTATCACATTTTGAGAGAATTCGTTGGAGTTGGAGAGATTATAATTCTGAAGACACCTTCAGTAGAAAATGTAAATGATACTGACTAGGGCGATGACACTAAAGCAATTAGACCATCATCTTGAGAAGATGGATATGAGATACAACATTGAATGGCTTTAGTGTAAGTGGGAGTTTGTTAGTGTATGTTAGTGTATGCCCTAGAAACCATTCGTGTTGTTGGTTTCAAAGCATTTTGTCTTGTATCAATATATCATAAATAATGGAAGAAAGAGTTCTTCAATTCATATATATAAATTGCTACCTTTATTCAGTCATGCATTTAAAATAAAGTATGTATATGAATTGTCCAGATGATTCATTTAACCGATAAATGAATTTATCAAAAGGTCCTTTACAGAAGCAATATAATTTGGGCAATTATATTGCATAGTAGGCATACTAGATGCTTCTGAAAGATATCATGAGTTGATATAAGTATGGATGATGATAATAGTCATGTCACTGGGGCATTAGTATGGATTAGCGGTTGGTGAATTATTTTTTGAACGTGACCGAATAAGGACAAATCACTTGGAAAAGCATGTAGTCAATGATTTATCGTTTGGTTATATCAGTGCACGATGTAGTCCTTAGACCTGAAACATTGTGGTCGGATCCAATACAGATGCGTATGATTCATATAATGTATAAATATGAGACTAGTCATGTTTCGTATGATAAAGCCTATTTGGTCATGCATTGTTCATATGCAGAAACGAATAATGGGCAAGAAAGGATCTATTGACTCGAAAATATAGGATCAAGAGTACCGCTGACTCCATCCAGATTCGAGTTCCAAGACAAACGTCAATAGATGTTGGAAATCAGAATCTCTGGCCAGAGTCTATTATTAGTCATACGAAAGCAAGTTCATGATGAGAAGTTCCGGACATATTGATCGACGATTCGATAGAAGATCGAGTTTAGGATTTTGACGTTCCATGAATCCGTACTCGATTAGGATATATCAATGGAGGGCTTTACCTACATGATACATATGATCTGAAAAGGGTTTGATGAAGTATTTCTTCATTGTGGTTTAGGGACTATGGCACATTGCTAGATGTTTACCATAGTCGTTGGGCCTCCGAACAAGTTTCTGGATTCATCCAAAACCGGCTCATGGCTAATCCACGGTGGATCTACATGGTCACACCAATAGCCTTGAGAAGTTAGAGAAGGATAAGAGAGAGAAATGATTATCCGAAGAGGGCTAACACCTTCCGAGAGTAATGACAAGATTTCTATGGCAATAGTTACATAGAAAATTTTTGTGACATTTTAAGGGTTAAAATGGTCAAGCAATAATTAATTGTATTTAATTATTATATCTTAAAGCATTAAGATAAATGAGATGAACTAAAATGACCTTTTAATAGTGCAAGGGCAAAAGGGCAAATTAATAAATGTTTGGGCTCCTTTTAGAATAAGATTTTATTGGGGCATGCAAGTGAAAAACAACTGATTACAAAATGGCCCATGTATATATAAATGCAAATGGTTGCATTTTAGGTTAAGTGTTCATTTTGTTCACTCAAAATAAAAACAAGCTCTCTCTCTTAGGTTCGGCCACTCTCTCATTCTCTTAAGGTGGTGTTAAAGTGTGGAGGATTCATCCTTTTGTATCTTGGCTTCATCAAACCTAAGCACTAGGAGAATGTATAATGTTTTTAAGTTTTATTTGCATTTTTTTGAATCCTATTAATCCATATCTTTGCATGCATGTCTTGTTTACATGCTTCCAATCAACATTTTCCGCCACCTCTTCATGGTTCTTTCACAAAGTCTATAAATACCCCTTTGGCTAGTCACTTTAAACTATCCAAAGACCAATCACCTATAATAAAGCATGAGTGAGAGACTACATGGCCAAATTACCCTATGCATCAGCGATTGGCAGTCTTATGTATGCCATGGTATATACAAGGCCAGACATAGCACACGTAGTAGGAGTTGTGAGTAGGTACATGAGCAATCCAGAAAAGCAACATTGGGAAGCAGTGAAGTGGATTCTTAGATACTTGAGAGGTACTATAGATTTAACACTATGCTTTAGAAAGTCAGACTTAGAGCTACAAGGTTATGTGAATGCTGATATGGTTGGTGACATTGATAACCGCAAAAGTGCCACAAGTTATGTCTTTACATTAGGTGGTACAATAATCAGTTGGGTTTCAAAGTTATAAAAGATTGTTGCCTTTTTTACTACAGAGGTAGAGTATGATGCTGTGACAAAAGCTAGTAAGGAGTTGATATGGTTACAACAATTCCTAGAAGAGTTGGGTCAGAACTATAAGAAGAACATTTTGTATTGTAATAGCCAAACTGTTATTCACCTTGCAAAGAACCTAGTCTACCATGCTAGGACAAAGCACATACAGGTTCGATGTCATTTCATATGCTCATCTTTAGAAGAAGGAGTTATAGCTCTAAAGAAGTTTCAAAGGAGTCAAAATCTCGTTGATATGTTTACAAGTGTGGTTACCATTGAGAAACTAAAGTTGTTTACAACTTAAAATGGACTTCTTGCTTGAAGAAAGAAGAGTTGATGCCTCTACTAATAGAAATGAAGAATTGAAAACGTGTTGAATTAGTCTCCAAGTGAGAGATTGTTGAGATTGTGGAGTCAAATTCAATCAAAGTTAGTATTGTATTTGGACATTGGTTTTCCTAATATGTTCCTATGTAGAATTATTTTTCTTTAAGAATACTATTAGAAATAGGAATATAATTGTATTAGGAATTAAAATAATATTCCTATTAGGATATGAGATTTGAGTCCTATTAGAAATAGTCTCCCATGTGTTACCTATAAAAAAGGGTTAAGTCCTAGAGTTTAGTAAGGCAAGAGAATAGAAGGCAAAGCCAAAATTAGAGAGTGAGAGCCATTGAAAAGAGGTTTAGAGAGAGAGAGCCAATTTGTGAGGCTTGTGAGAGACTTTTGTAACTTTTTCTTCTTCATAGTGAAATTCCGCATTCGCCAACTGGATGTAACTCTCATACGGAGAGTGAACCATTATAAATCTTGTGTTTGTGTGTGGTTTATGTATTTGTCCTTTGTTTACTTATTTTCGCTTTCATAGAGTGTTAAGATTTGCTAGCATCCTATTAAATCCCTAGAACATAGTGTTTGACCAAAATGAGTCAAAATTTTGTGTGCCTATAAATAATGAAAACCGAGGGTTGCCAAGTTAGATTTGCCCAATTCATATTATATGAATTACACTTTTATGATAAGACTCCTTGTGTTTAAAGAAGTTATATCTAGAAGGGATATGAGATCCGTCCTACCCATTAAAACAAGCATAAATTGACAAATATAAACTATTATTAAATGGAAATTGTTACAACTACATTTCTTTTGAGCACATATCTCTACCACCAGATAACAACCTATTAAAGCATTCTCTACAAAAATTAAACGGAAAGTACAAGCAATAATAAAAGAACATATAGCAGCATGCTCTACAAAAACTAAACGGGAAGTAGAAGCAATAATAAAAGAACTTATTGTATCTTTCTCTTAAATGATGAAAGAACGTAGAACTAGGAGAGTTCCAACATTCCTCGGGAAAGTTCCAGCATGTTGAGTCCTTCCATTTCTTAATTAGGCTCCATGATTTCCCTTCATCGTCATCATCTCCGAAAAGAGAGTTTTTGTTTGTCTTGAAAAGAAAACTTAGCTTGAAGGTCGCACGCGCTACATCATAAAGGAGATTCCACTGTTGTAGGGTGAACAATATCACAGGAAAAGATGCAAATCCGGTAACAAGAATAGGAATCCAAATCTTTCCATCTTTGTAGACAATGAAAATAGTTGTACAAAACACAACCATCATTGCTGCTATTGAAAAGAATAGAGTCAAGAGTCCAACAACCAACTGTCTAGGCAACACATAACGAAAATCTTCATCTGCATACCTTCCAGTGAGAATGGATAAGAATGTTAGTATAGAGCAAGATGATGATACCAGTGATATCGCATCAGATATCACAAACATTGTGAAGGAAGCTTTTTGAATGAAGTTAGGAGTCCCTGTCTCATCTTTTATGCCGCCTGGGACAGTAAAAGCTGCGGCAAAAACTACGGTGGTAATAAGTGTTGCTACAATCATGCATGAATTTGCAGTGTCCTTCATCCATTTTTCCCCCTTATCCTTTAACGCTTTGATCTTCTGCTTAAATATATCTGTAGGAGTTTTCCCTTTCTTATTTTTAGCTTCAACATCCATTGGATCCACAATCTGACTCACTTCCTACATTTATTGATAAGGAAAATCTTATCAAATTAGGAAACAAATATTGTTTTTCAGACGCAAAATAAGAGTGAAGTAAATATCTACCTCAAACCAAAACAACTCTTGTTGCAGCTGGAGAGCCACTCCTGATACATTATTGAGCCGTTCTTGTGGTGGCATCATTCCAGCCAAATGCAAGATATTGTTTCCTGCTTTATCTCTACATTGAAATATTGGTTTCTTAAATGCTAGACTTATCTTGTCAATGAGTTTGAAGATTTCCTTTTGACGATTCAAAACAGCAACGTGAAATATGCTGTAATTGTTTCGATCAAATTTTAGTATCAAATCAGGGAATTCACGAATAATTATGGTTAGAAAATCAATGTTTCCTTGTTCGACAGCAGTAAATATTACTGGCCAAGTGTATTCAATAATTTCTGAAATCTTATCTTCCTCCAAAAGTCTGATTTGTTGCAAAAGCCATTTGACTAATTCAAGTGCTTTGTCGTTACCTGAACCAACAGAGTTTGGTTGAGCCAACTTTAATTAGTTTACAAGAAATTGAGGCTTCACATATCTTTGTTTTTGAAGAAAGACATTTCTTGTAAAAAATGAAATAAAAATGGCTTGAAATTAAGAAGAGAATATTAAGTGACTGATGATGTATAAATGATGTTTAATAAATTAAGAATGTAATAATAAGAAAGTGCAACTCAACCTTAGAAGAAAAGAAGCAATTTGACGTTAAAGAATTGTTTGATTTGGGGCTAACACATATGTACAATAAATTGATTTAAGTAAAATTTTAATAGAAAAAAAAATAATAGATTAGTAGGTTTGTAAATATAGAATGTAAAAGCCAAGACATTCAGCAATATGACTAATCAAGACATGCTTTAAGGTTTTGAAAAGTAGAGAGACTAACCTTTGTTCCATCTCTTAAAAATTCCCTGCTGCTTTTGATTGGCAAATTTAGGTGTTCGAGCCAAGATATGCAATGCTGTCTCCCAATTGGATTCCTCACGACGATTGGCTAAATCTGGCCTTTTGTATAGATAATTATGCGCTAAACCTGGTTACACAACAATCAAATTGATAGATAACTTAGATTCAACCCTAAAATAAATTCGATTCAAAGAAGAGTCAAATAATTAAATTGATACAATAATAATAAAATAGGTTAAAATATACAATTACTTAGTTCATTTTTGTTTTACACTGAAATGAAAATTAATTATACGGGTTAATGGCAAGACCAATGTAAAAAAAAAAAAAAAAAAAATCAATGGAGGTTTCCCTAACCCATCCTTAGTTTATAACTTACGTGGTAAAAGTCAATTAAAATTAATTAGCCCAAATATAAGGAATAATGCATACTTACCATATAATCCACTTCTTATCAGACTGTTAATCAATTTGATGTGATCCTCGTCATTTAAGTAATCTCCAGAGATATCATAAAGGAACTCTACCATCTCTTTATGGCCTGACTGAGCTCCCATGTGAATAGGTAACATCTCCTTTTCACCATGGATATTTCTTAACTCACTATTTTTACAAAACATCTTTCTGGCAAGTTGTAAGTTTCCCGATGCAGCAACAAGACAAAAAGCTGTATTTCCATCATGATTTTTAATTTCTAAATCCTCTGGATTCATTTTATCAACCAAGACTTGGACAAAACTAGAGGACTGAGCTTCAACTGCGATGTGAAGAGCGATATCACCTTTCTGTGATATTCTAGATGTTATATAATTTGGATGGTCATGACAAATTTTTGTAGCTGTGTTCAAGTCATCCTTCAATGCAGCCCGATACAATTTTTTTGCGATGTGTTGATCTAGCCACCAATAATCTTTCAAGGTGAAACAAGATCAATATTATATATAAAAATTAATTCATTCAAACTGAGCTTCTATAATAAACTAAACATATGAATTATCTATACGAGACTAGATGAAGATACTATATACACTCAAGTTTAAACTCTACACACTTGTTACCTCTCATTCACTCAATATATAAATACACACTGCCAAAATTTGAAAAATTTTATTCTTACTCTATGCATTTATTCTAATGTCAAATATAACCATTAAAAATAAATTGGTGAAATGAACCCATTAAAAATAATTTTACCCACCCACAAGTTGTTATTTATTTAGAAATATTCTATTAATTGTATTTTTTTTGTTTGAGATTTTTTTTAAAAAATTATCTCCTAATTATTGATACCCCATATAAATTTTTTGATTATTTATTAATATACAATTAGAATATCAAGAACAGATCATACTTACCAAAAAATTTGTTGGTATCCTTTTCTATTAAGGGTCCTTGGATTCCATAAAGGAACTCTACCATCATTTTATGGCCCTGTTGAGCTGCTTTGTGAATGGGTAACATTTCCTTGTCTCCATGGATACTTGGTAATTCTACATTCTTCTCAAACATCTGCTCAACTAGTCTCACATTTCCAGAAGCAGCAACAAGAAAAAAGGCTGTATTGCCATCACTATTTTTAATAGCCAAATCTTCTTTCCTCATATATTTTACCAATTCTTCAACAAACGTAGAGGACTTTCTCCAAGCTGCAATATGAAGAGCGGTATCCTCTTTATTTGATATCCTAGCAGCTAAATATTTTGAATTTTTTGATACATCTCCTTCAAAAATATCCCTATGAGCTGTGTTCCAGTCATTCATCCATGCAGTTGTGTACAATTTGTTCAAGCTTTTTTTTATTCTTGGATCATCTGTAAAGGTGAAACAAGAACAAGTTTTGTACATGTAAGGAACTAATTCATTTTGACTAGTTTTAATGTAAATTGACAAAGTAATATGAAACATATGAACTGTCTACACAAAATATCAATTCAAGTATTTTATATCTAATAATGAATAAATTTAATTTATCATATACTACTTTATCTACATTTCTCCTCTTTTTTCAAAAAATCATATATATTTTAAATGATAAATCTTGTTATATAAAATAAATAACTACTTATTAATGTAAATTTTTATGTTATCAAGATTGATAACTTTTTTTTTATGTATGCTAAAAAAAAGTATATAATATTAGTTGAATAAAAAGAAGAAGAAAAATAAAATATTTTGTTGATTATTAATATTAAAATTGAGATAATGAAGTAATAATATATGTAATTATAATATCAAGAATAGTGTGTTCTTACCAAACAAAGAAACTGTAAATCTCAGATTTAGAAATAATCTGTTGCTATCAATTTCTGGTAAGGGGCCTTGGATTCCATAAAGGAACTCCACCATCTCTCTATGGCCGTTCCGGGCTGCCACGTGAATTGGTAACATTTCCAAATATCCACGTATATTTGGTAGCCATCTATTCTTCTCAAACATGACCTTGGCAACATCCACCCTTCCGTTTCCAGCAGCAAGTAAAAAAGCGGTATCCCCAGCATCATTTGTAATAGTCAATTCTTCTTTTAGCATGTACTTTATTAGTTCATTAACAAACCCAATTGAGTTTGTCACAGTTGCAAGGTGGAGAGCGATGTTCCCGCCCTCTGATATCTTAGCAGTTAAATATTTTGAATTTTTAAATGGATCTCCCTTAAAAATATCTTTATAAGCTATGTTCCAGTCATTGTCCATTGCAGCATTTGACAATATACGGTGAATTTCCATCATCCTTGGATAATCTGAAAAAGAAAAGCAACAAATTATATATATATATATATATATATATATATATATAAAGAACTAAATTGATTTTGATATAAATTGATAGAGTTAATGTAAAGAGTCCATATTTCTACTTCATTAAATTTATACTAGATGGCTATATATGCACATTTTTCCAATAAACCCATGGTTAACATTTGAAATTTTCATTTTAACTTTATATGCTTTCTTTAATACCAAATATCATCTTTTATAGAAAAATTAGTTGAGGGAAAGTAGAAATAAAATTTATAAAATCAGCCTCTGCTCATGTACAGATGAACTAATTACTATATATGAGCTAAAATTAAGGCGGAATTTTGCTGACAGAGAAATAATAGTGGTCACTAATTACTATACTTATTAGTACGGGTCATTGTGATAAAATTAATTTTAAACATATCGATTAAATTTAATGCTAACTAAAACTTTTAATTTTTATTATTTTAAATTTTAAATTACAAATATTGTAATATGTTTATAGTTTCATATTGTCAACGATGATCTCCTATTTTGAGGGTTGGTAGTTCTTATATGCTTATACTATATAAACAAATTATTATTATTATTATTATTATTATTATTATTATTTGTTTAAGGAAACCAAAATGATTATTAAAAATGTTAAAGACATAAAATGAAATGATACTTATACTAAAAAAAAAATTACAATTTACAAGATCATATTCAAACATACCAGCTTGGTTTGTCGGAGGACAAGATATCCCATTCTCAACTATTTCTTCAGATAAGCCATTTTTTGATGCAATTGCTGTACCCATAAGAAACAAATTATATGATACCACGTAACCAAATTAAGTTGTTTATTTCTACGTAGGAAAAAAATGATTATTTATTAAGAAATATGTAGTGAAAGGATCTTTAAAAGTACAAAATAATATAACATTTAGTTTACAAGTGAAGAAGTTTAAAGACATAAAAATGGGAGGACACTCAAAACAATGCATGTTTAAAAAATTTAAATAAAATAATTCTAATTAATTTACACAATAAGATATATATATATATATTTTGAAAATTCAAAAATGTTTTATACATACGTGTGATATTTTAATTAAAAATTATATATTGAAACATATTTGTTAAAACGAGCAATTTATCCAAAAAGATTTCAGAACATTAATTTCCAAATTAATGAGAATAGTTAAATGAGCAAATAAATTTAATTTATCATGTAATACTTTATCTATATTTCTCCTCTTTTTCAAAAAGAAATACAAGTTACTATATCAAATAAATAATTATATAATAATGTAATCTTCTTACATTAGATCAATATTGATAATGTTTTCCTTCTTTATGTATGCTAAAAAAAAAAAAAAAATTAGCCCTCCCAATAAAAAGTATGATAAAAATAAAATATTTTGTCAATAATTAATATCTTGCATCAAGTAAATATGCAATTAGAAAATAAAGAATTAATCATACTTACCAGACAATATTTTCCTATCCATCTCTTCTAAAGGTCTTCCAATTCTATGAAGGAACTTCACCATCAATTTATGGCCCCTCTCATCTGCTTTATGAATGGGTAACATTGCATTCTTTCCGCGAATATTTGGTAATTCTAAATTCTTTACAAACATTTGATTGGCTAGTCTCACATTTCCGAATGTAGCAACAAGAAAAAAAGCCGTATTGCCATCCTTATTTTTAATAGACAAATCTTTTCTCTTCATATATTTTATTAATTCTTCAGCAAACGTAAAGGACTGTGATGCAATTGCAACATGAAGAGTAGTGTCCTCATTCTCTGATATCTTAGCAGTCAAATATTTTGAATTTTCAAATGGATCTTGCTTAAAAATATCCTGAAAAGCCGTGTTCCAGTCATTCCTCAATGTAACTATGTACAATTTTTCCAAGTCTTCCTTTATTCTTGGATCATCTACAAAGGTGAAATTGATACAGTAATATTAAACGTATGAATTATCTACAAAAAAAAAAAAAAATTAATTTAATGTATTTTATCTCTAATTATAATTGTCATTAAATTTTTTTATTTAGATGTATATTTTCTTCTGAATATATATATATATAAAATTAAAACTATTGGTTTGAAACAATAACATGTAGTTAGATACGAAAGAATAGTAATTTAAATTCATATATCTCTCAATTTCAACAAACATGTATTATAGTAACAGGGGTTGAAAAAGAATGATATGTATAATATTTTTAATATTTCTATAATCTAATTCATAATTTATTGTATATATGTTTTATAATAATTTAATTCTACAAAAAGAATCTTCGTTTTAGATTTAAACTCTTGAAGCACTTTTTGTTAAAGTTGAATAATTATATATAAATGGATTATTGTAAGAATGCATCATACATCCCCTTTTATCTTGTTCCCACATATTTATTTCTCCAATATGAAAATAAATTTAATTTATCTACATTTCTCCTCTTTATTAAAAAGAAATATACATTTTTTTTTTTTTTTTATGTGTGCTAAAAAAATTTAGCCCCTCAAAAGAAAAATTTTGATTCCACCAATGTATATTAATATCAATTGAATAAAAAGTATAAGAAAAATAAAATATTTTGTTGATGACTAACATTAAAATTAATTTAATGAAATAAATATGCAAGTGAAATATTGGGATTAGTGCATGCTTACCAAAGAAACTCTATTCATCGAATTTAGAAATAATCTGTTTTTATCTCATTATAATTGTCATTATTTTTTTATATTTAAAGTTATACTTTATTCTGAATATATCTACCAGTTATATATATATATATATATATATATATATATATATATATATATATATATATATATATATATATATATATATATCAATTAGGTAATTAAAAATATTTTTTTTCAACAATAACAGGTAGTTAAATAAGAAAAAAAATTATTTTTTTTCTTTTCGAAAACTAACTTTACTAATGTTTTGTATAAATACATTTTGTTATAATTAAATATTTGGTAAATAGTTAGAAAAAGAAGAATAATATCACTCTTCCTAAACAATATATAAAATTACCAAACTCCTTTATGTAAATTTGATGTGTAAATGAGAAGTTGAATGATATCTCAACGCTATATGTGTATGATGAGATGAAAAAAAAAAAAAAACTAGAGTCTCAAGTAAATATGCAATTAGAATATGAGGAATAGTGCGTGCTTACCGAGCAAAAAAGTTTCATAGGTCCAATATAGAAATAATCTGATGCTATCCGCTTTTTGTAACGGTCCTCCAACTCTATAAAGGAACTGCACCATCTTGTAATTGCCTTGCATAGCTGCTACGTATATTGGGAGCACATCCCATTTTCCACGCATACCTGCTAATTTTTCATTCTTCTTAAACATCAGCTTGACAAGTTTCAACCTTCCCAGAGATGCGGCAAGATGAAAAGCAGTAGTGCCAAAACAATTTTTAGAAGTCAACTGCTCTTTTGTCATATAATTTAACATTTTTCTGACAAACCTAGCTGAACCTGCCCTAATAGCCACATGGAGAGCGGTGTCATCGTCAACTGTTATCCCAGCAGTGAAATATTCTGAATTTTTCACTGGATCTTTCTTAAAAACCTCGTTGTAGGCTTTCTTCCAGTCATTACTTACTGCAGCTTCTTTTAATTTTTTTAATGCAGCGTCGTCCAATCCGTCAATTCTGATTGGATTATCTGTAAAGGTGAAACAATAACAATTTTAGTATTTAAATAATAATTGTGATACCCCGTGTTTTTTATACGTTTTATTTTGATTTGGGGTGCAGAGTGTAAACATTTGGAACTTTTGAGGAGAAAATTAAACTGAAATGAGTGAGGGCCAAATGGAAAATTTCCAGGATTAGTATAAAATGGCCAGGGTTCTCTCATTTGGGGCAAAATCGGGAGAAGAAGCAAAAGTTGGAGATGAAGAAGAAGAAGAAGAGGATGAAGAAGAGAAAAGAGAGAAAATTGAGAAGGAGACCCAAATAATTGACTCAAGGTGAGTGAAATTCATCCATAAATGTCATCCTAAACCTTAGTATTTTCAATTTTTTCTCTTGTTCTTGGGGAAACCCTGATCTTTGATTTGTTTTGGGAATAATAGGTGAAGAGGAGTCAAGATCCGAGCATCTAACTACGAGGGAAGAAATTGGTGAGTGGAATAGTGTAAATTTTGCATTAAATCATGTTTTGGAAAGTTCATCATGTGTTTTTGCATTGGTGGAGTATATATGTGTATGTGGATGTTGCTTTGGTGTTGTTGATTTAAAATCCAACCAAGAATGTGGAAGCTAGCTGGTTTGATTGTGTGTTGTGTTGGAGTTGGAAGGTTGGGAGTAGAGATGTTGAAGATGGGTTTTGATGTTAGGGTTTTTTAAGTTTAGTTTGGTGGCAAGAAATCGTTGCTGGGATGAAATTTGTGAGTGATAAGGTGGTTGAGATGGAGAAAAACCCAGAAAATGGGTTAAACCGGAGTTGTGCCGCGGCATGGTCGCTTCTAGAGTTTATAGGGAAGGTTGTGCCGCCCCGGCATCAATTAGACCCTGCCGCGGCATGGTTTGCAGGGGGCAGTTTGTAACTTTTGAAACCTGTAAAATAGATAGAGGGTATCTGCAAGGATTTAAATATAGGGAGTTAATAGAGATTTTGCATGCTGATTGCTTTCAATGCCACGAGCACGGCATTCACTTTCACATGATGGTTTTGCATATGCATTATATGATAATATTGCATATTTGATTACGTGTATGGTTGTATGGATTGGAGACCGCCATTCGACAGTACCTATCCCTTCCAGACTTTGGCTAGCACTGATATTTAACAGGTTATGACATTAATTGATAGGGTAAATATATTAAATATATTAACTATCTATACAAAGAGTCAACCTATTTGTACTTATTTAAATTTATACTCGCTACTCACATTGCTAACATTTGAAATTTTTTGTTTATCTACTATACCAAATATAACCCTTTACAAATATTTTACTTAACTTTTTTAATTTAAAATTCAAAATTAAATTATTTCTAATAGTCAAAAATTACAAATTGTAAAATATTTATATTTTTGTAATGTCAACATTGGTCTCCTATGTTAATGGGTACTTGTTATGCCCTTACACAATTAAAATAAACAAATTATTAATTTTCTTTTTCGTTTAGCAAAATCGAAATGGTCATTAAAAAGTTTAAAGACATAAAAATGAAAAGATATTAAAAAAAAAAAAAATGCATCATTTAAAATATTTAAAAAAAGACGATTGACAAGACAATATCCAAATTTACCAGCCTGGTCTTTGTGAGGAATAGATCTCACAGGCTCTTCTATTTCTACAAATGAATTACGTTTTGTTACAACATCCTTGCCTATTTCTTCAAATGACCCATTTTTTGATCCAGCTGTTGTAATGCTTGCTATTTTGTTAGTCACAATTTTGTGATAAATCTTGTGCATTTATAGAATACTAGGTAAACAAAATTTATTTCGTTTTCATTGTAGGAATCAAAATGATTGTTAAAGAAGTGAAAGGATGTATAGAATAGTTTAACACTTAGGTTGCGTTTGATTCAAGAAATGTTATATTAATAGGAAGATAGATTACTAGAAATGTTATATTAAATGTGTATAGTTAGATTGGAATAAATTAATGGGTATGTTACATTGATATGTTCGGTTGTGAGGAATACATTAGTGGGTATGTTATATAGATTACTAAATTGTTCTTCTTTTTTAATATTATTATTATTATTTGATTAACCTCCTACATTTGAGATTTTGTTAAAACACCATAGCTATAATAAAAGTTTTAATTTTAACAAAAACACCTCCATCCACCCAAGTCATTACCAGTTGTCAGCTACCACCGGTAGTCATTGTAATGACGCACGATTGACTGGATCTGGCCTTAACTGCTAGATTTGTGGTTGTTAACAACCATGGATCTGGTTGGAAATGACCAAATCCACGATTGATGGCTGGAAATGGTTAGATCGATGCACAATTAGTCAGATTCGGTCGGTCGTGCACCGTTACGACGACTATCGAGGGCGACTGGTTGTGGTAGCTGATGGCCAACAATGGCTTAGGTGGGTGGGGATATTTTTGTTAAAATTAAAACTTTTATTAATAAGAGGTTATCTTGTAAATTGTTTAGATAACAAGAGTACTATTGTTCTAAAATTTTATTAATAAAAGATAAAATCGTAATAAAAATAAGGTTGCTAAGTAATCTTAGAATACTTAAGAAAATGAAAGTGTTCATATTACTATTTATATAACCAATAATGATTACTATTAGTATAAGAGGATTGTCGATATCTTATATTACTTGACAATCAAACTTAATAATTAATATCAGTAATATAAGATGACATTACTCTAGTAATAGGAGATAACCCCCAACGAAACAGACCTTTAGTTTATGTATTAAGAAGTTTAAAGAAGTGAAAATGAAACTATATGTAAAACAATGCATATTGTAAAAATACAAAATAAAATAATAGGTAACATAAAAGATACTATTAAAACATACCAAGTTGATCTTCATGAGGAACTGATGTGTCATTCTCAACTATTTCATCAGATGACTCATTCGTGGATGCAGCTCTTGTATCGTTAACTACTTCATTAGTCAAAATTTCTTGTAAATCTTTATGTGCTGCACTTATATAATACTGGATAAAAGTTATAATTTTCTTTTTGTTATAGGAAACAAAAGCGATTGTTAAAGTAGATTAAAGACGTGGAAAGATCTATCTAAATAGTACTATCTTTAAAATTATAAAATAATATAACATGCAGTTTATAAGGTGATATTGAATCATACCAATCAGTTTCGGAGGAGGAGATCTCACAAGCTCATCCATTTTTTCATGTTCCTCATTTTCTTGTGCAATGTTAATTCTCACTTCATCAATAGACATTTTTGTTGTAAAACCATGTTAGAAACTTTATGTATTTAGATGTAAGTTGATTTAACTTATAAGATTACATGTTTCACATAAATAACATTTAAAATGTTTCAGTTTTGAATATTGTTAATATTAATTAATTAAATACTTATCACTAATATCAAGTGAATACATGTATAAAATGCTAAACTGTTGATTCAATGCAATTTGGGGAAAATAAAAGTATAGTAAAAATAACCTGACACCAACTCAAGCAACACAAATAGGAAGAAGAAAATAATTTATTAGAAAACTATATTCTGCATTATTACTTCTTATGAATAATCCTTGTTGAAGTTGAAAGAATTTAATGAAACAAACCATTATTAATCTAAGCATCTCTGAATCCCATGTTATAAAAAGTAGGTGCTAAAAATATTGCTTACACTTTAATAGAAAATGTTAGACTTTATCATAAAATAATTCGACTTCAATTAAAATAACAATATTTTTACTCGTAATAAAATAAATAATTTTTGTTTTTTTTATTTCTAGCAAACAATTTAACAAATTTGAGGAAAAATGTGTAAAAACCTATTGGTTTAATATATGTTGAATCTTCACCTTTTGGTTTAATCTTTTAAGTGGAATAAAGACTTAACAGGTATTTAAGTCTTAAGCTCAAATCCCTACCTACAAACTGGGTAATGAAAATGAAAATGAAAAAAAACTTAAAGTTTGATGTGATGGAGCCTATTGGTCTAATATGTTGAACCCTTACCTAATAATCTAGCTTTTTAAGTGAGATGACAATTTAACAAAATGTTAAAATATTTTTATTTTTAAATTAATTAATGATAAATGATTATCCAGAACTTGGAAATATTAAAAATGAAAGGATATTCAAAACAATTCATCTTAAAAAATATAGAATAAGAATAATAAACAATCTATGTATAAGATAATATCAAAGTGTACATACCAGCTTGATATTGAGGAAGAGATGTTCTAATCTCAACCATTTCTTCTTTAGAAGGCTGATTTTGTGATGCAATTGTTGTATCCATCACTATTTAATTTGACACCATTTTGTTATTATTATAATTATGCACTTATATAATATCATAATGGTTAATACATAAGATTATGTCGAATCAAACTATTACCATATATATGTTCTTGAGGAGATGTCTCAGCATTCTCATCTTCATGTATGTCAACCCTTACTTCATCATTAGTAGACATTTTTGTGGTATACCCTGCATAGAACTTTAGATTAATTTAGATGACTAAAGATTTTCCAATGAAAGTATACTTTAAAGTTGAAGAGTCTGGCCTGTTTTGTGTATATATATATGTTATAACAATGGTTAGTGTAAATAAAGACAACTAACAAATAAGAAGAAGAGTTTTGCTTAATTAGACTTATTTGAAGTCATAAGCATTTTAAACTTTTAAATTAGTTATGTTATGTTTATTGCGAGAAGGTTAAAATTTGATTTTTCAATAAACACTTTTTGAGCTTATTTGATAGACACTTATTGAGCTTATTTTGAAGTATTGAAATTTTAAAAATATGCTTATACTCCCCTACTAAATTTGACTTGATTTTTTTCTTCTATATTAAAACTTTTATATTATTCTAATCAAACAAGAAGTAATTTTTGAAAGCTATATTTTCAGAGAAAACTACTCGAATAAAATTAATATTAGTAGTCTAATTCTAAAGGGTGCTAATGTGTCTTTCAGTTCAGAATATTTACACTAAACAAAATACTCTTCACACCCATTTACTAAAATCAAGAATCATTAATCTGATTGTTACACACTATTATAACTCTAGACACTTATTATATTGAGAATGATATATTACTGAGAATGATATATTAATGGGAAGATGGATTACCTTAAACATTATTAGAAATGTTATATTAAATGTGTTTGGTTAGATTGGAATAAATTGGTAAGCATGTTATATAGATTATTGAATAGCTCTTCTTTTTTATAATAATAATAATATTATTATTATTATTATTTGAACTATTTTTGACTACATTTGAGATTTTGCGAAAACACATTAACTATAATAAAACTTTAAATTTTAACAAAATCACCCCCACCCACCCAAGCCATTATCGACCACCACCGCCTTCTACGGTTAGCACTGGCCTGAATGGCGCACAACCAGCCGAATATGGCTAACCGTGCACCGATCTGTCGTGGATTTGGCTAGGAACAATAGATCTATTCTTGTCGTTTCTGGCCAAATCGATGGATCTGGTTGTCTCTGGCCAGATCCATGACTGTTAATTGTCACATGATCATTAGTAGCCATTTTTGTGATAAATCCTTCAAAGAAATTTGGATCATGTAAAGCTGAATTTAATTTATAATAAGACTATATAATTTCAGATGCAACTAGCTGGACTTTAAAATTGAAGAAGTCCAATACAATTTTATGAATTAATTATAAAGGGATGCAGACTATATATACAACTTAGAATACACAATAAAGCAGAATATCAAAATGCACCAGCACTTTGTTTCTGAGGTTGAGAAATCACAATCTAAAGTTCTGAAAGCATGTTTTACTTCACAATTGACATATATATTATTCAACATTGATCTAATTTAAATATTTGATAGCAATTATTGGCAATCTAAAATAAAATTCCAAAGACAGAAAAAAAGAAAAGAAAATAGATTTACCTCTTTTAATTTGGACTGGGATTCAATTCGCAGCTTCAAGAAGAAAATTTCAGAAGGAAACGATGAGTTCAACTCTTTCAAAGAGAATACTCAAGGCAACAGTATTCATTCTCCTATTAAGGGCAAAACTTATGAAGAAAGATTTCAAGTCCGGTGGAGGGAAATTACAAGGATAACCCTCAATTCCTAAATTCCGAAGCCGTCATGAACCCCACATTCAGCAACCCACTTGTATTTTAATTATTAAAAACTATTTTTTCACTCTTTTAACTTAATCTTTCAAAGATAAAAAATAAAAAAAAGCCAATGACATTAAAAAACTATGTTGTCGTATTGTTCAACTTCCTTTGTGGTTTTAGTCAAATAAAAACAATGTGAATGCTACTGTTTATACAATAATTTTGTTTAATTATTCTGTTCATAAGAATACGAAGAACATATAACTACTATTAATTGGACGGTCTAACAATTAATTAAAACTCTTAGATGTATTATTCAAGAGATACTAAATTTGATCTATTTAAATTGCTAATAAGAATGATTATTGAAAATATTTATCTGATTATCAATTTTAATATCTTAAAAGATCAATTGGAACCCATTCAAATTAGCTCCACACACCTTCTATCACCAGAACAAAAAAAAGAAAAAAAAAAAGAAAAAAATAGAACACCGAAATAATTGGGGATAGAAACATCAACATGTGATCAATAATTAAAAGAGAGTTTTTAAAAAATTTAATTAATTTTCTACGTCAACAAGGCTACTATCTTTGACATTTCTAAGTCACTCAATTGGTCAAAAAAAGATAAGAATCTGCCACCTTTGTCTTTATTGGAGCTGGGGATTTCGCGTCAGGAGGTAATCAATACGAGAATATGAGAACAACAAAGGATTTATTCCATTTTCCTTTTTATTGTTTAAAAAGATTGATATTTTCAGAAAGACACTGATATTTTTAAAAAGATTTTTTATATAATTTTAGATAGTTTTTAATAATTATAAATTTTAAGTATATAATACTTTGTCAATATAAACATGAGTTTTATATTAAGAGTAACTACTCTTTTTCCCTGAATAATGGTTTAATAATATTTTTTAACTCATAAACTTTTAAAATACTACTCAATTACTTAAATTTTTATTTCCAATTTTAGTATTGTTATAACCTTACACCACTATCATTCTCTTCTCCAATAATCACTAATCAAAACCTCTCAAGTCCTATTCTCGAAGTTGACAATCGAGTGATTAAGTTTGCGTAGTTATCTCTCTTAAATCAAATTTTAATCAATCTCAATCACCAAAATTCAAAACCTTTTACCATCAAAAGACTCATTGGTCTCTTTTCTACAAAATCCTCAATAGCTTGGACTAAATTTGCTCTCAGTTTACCGTTAGAATATAAATTTAGGTAGTAAAATGGTATTTTAAAAATTTTTGATTAAGAAAATATCATTAAACCATTATTTGTGTGGAAAAAAATTATTAACTCTTATATTAAAGAAATCTGATAAGGGATAAATGAATGAAATTAATCCACACAAATAACTAGCAAAGAGAAGAAACTTCAACGGAATTAAAGTAAGATACCGAACTGAAGGACAAAGGTTTCGTTGGTACGTGAAATGGTGTAAGAGATTTCAGACAGTATCAATGAAATAAAATCTGCAAAGAAAACCCTGGAGACTCAGAGAATAAATCGGAAGAAAACTGATCTGATTTTTATTTCTCAATCTGCTTCCTTAGTATTTACTTTCCCTAGTGATCCATGTCACTTTACATCACACCCGTTCAGTCACTTCCAAACAAACACACAAACACCAATTATTCACCGTTCGATTCCTTTGGTCTTTTTCGGCTGCAACTCTGTTCTCATACTTGGAAGAAAGAGCTGCCACTTTGTTTGACTTTGATCATTTGTAAGTTTCTACAGTTTGGAGATTGCTGGAAAGACACCGTATTCTTGCAAGGCTTTCTAGCAAAACCGTTATACTTAGCAGACTTTTTCTTTCCTCTGTTACTGGCAGCTGAGTATTCACGCTTCATTAATTATGCACTTCTTTCTTCAGTTGAGAAACTTCTAAGTTGCATCGTCCCTCAAAGTAAAACTCCATAAAAATTTCTTTTCTTCGTCTCCTCCAATGAACTCCTTCTGCACTTAACAGATAAAAAAAAAAAAAAGACCAAAAAAAGGAAAAAAAAAAAAAAACTGAACCAGACAACCCTGTAAAATTTGAACTAAATTCATCTCCCTGCTGCTACTTTAACTTCAGTAATCATTTCCTTGCTGATCACTTTACGTCACTGCTCATCACTGTTATCAACCATACACCATAGACTGCAAAATTACTTGAGCTACAAAATTACTTCAACTGGTCTCTTATCAACCACCAACCATCAACATATTAGAAACACCAAACTAGAAACAATCAACAACACTAGATTAATCCTCCATAACACCTTACTTCAAACTGCTATTTTGAATCTCGAATCAACAACACCAAATTATTAAGACCAACAACACCAAACTAGATACTGCATCAGCAACACCAAATTAGAAACTAATTTTGTCTTCTTCTGTAATTTTGTCGTGTTAATTTGAATTTCAATCTATAAATTTAATATATCAGTGCACTTTTGTTGTAACATCTATAAATTTAATATATCATATTTTGGTGAAGGTAACAGTTGCATCATTCAATTTTGTTGCGATTTGGGCATAAACATTTTCTTTCTTTTCTATGGTTGTAAATTTCAATTTATTGGTATGATTAAAATTTAATATATCATTGTTCAGTTATGCAACCTTTATTTTAAGAGCAGAAGCACTGTGTTAACCGTTAAGTTTATGAAGGAAAAGTTTGCTGCTGACATTCTATTTCAAAGTTCTGAACAATCATCTGATGATCATCTTTCAATGACCCATTTAATACTTACATCTCTGAAGGTCCATGAGTACATTGATGTTTTAGTTGCTTTGCATATAAATTGATAAATTGTTGGAGCTATTGGTTAGGTTCGTTTACAGTAAAAAGGATATAAATTTTGTTTTTTTTCTTTTTTTTGTTTTAATATATTTCCTTCTTTGGTTTTACTTTTACATACTTAATAAATGACACACTTCTCATATTATGTAAGACCGTTTGAATGAATTTGAAGGGAAATTCCATCACTGTCCCATGAGTTTGGGAACAGTATTTGCAGCATATGTGATTTTTTTAAACAAAGGGCAAGGTTTATGTGTGAAATTTTGTGAACTGCCAGGGGTGTATTGTAATTTGTAAGGTGTATTGGTCATTTTTTAAAATAACAGGGTAATTGAATTTTTCAAGATACATAGTTGCTACGGACTCTCCTATTTCTTTATCTAAAAATCCTTATTTTGTTGAAATGATTAAAAATGTTTTTAGTCCAACATATAGTACTCTTAGTAGAAGTACACGTAGAAGAGATATAAAAACTTTATACTGTAATAAAATAAGAGATCAACTTAAAATAGAATTTGAAAATTTTATGAACTAAGATTGATAGGTTTTAAACCATTATATGCTAAACATAGTGTTGAGACTATTTATTTTAAAAATTATTGAAGTCTTGCAAAATTATTTATTAACTAAGAGAGTTGTGACTTTAACGCTTGATAATGAAACTGTTAACACCACAACAATTTCTTTATTTGAAAAGAGATTAGATCTGCATGGTGAAGGCAATTTTTTTTTTACCAAAGATGTGCTTGCCACATCATCAATTTGATTGTTAAAGTAGGTTTAAAAGCTATACATTTAAGGATTGAAACGGTGCGCACGACTATCGGATTCATCACAGTAGCAATACAAGATGGAATGAGTACGTAAAATATTATTGCCAAGAGGAGCCGCCAATTCGACCAAAGAAGTTATGTATAGACATGCCTGTTCGTTGGAACTTCATGTACTTGATGTTGCAAAGAGCTATGCCAACCGTAAACAAATTACAGAGTTCGTCAACTAGAAGAACTATCCAGACGAAGTCATCAACAATGATGATTGGATGGTTTGCAATGTTTTCATTCATTTCTTAAAGTTTTTTATGATTCCACTAATACATTAAGCGGTATTTATTATCTTACTACTAATGTAGTGTTAGATATTTTACTTCAAATTTATAATACTTTTTTTAAACATAAATATAATGAAGATTTAAGCGACATTGTTTCACAAATGGAAACAAAATACCGGAAATATTGGTTAAATATTTTATTCTTATATGGATTAGGTCTTATTATAGATCCTAGGTATAAATTAAACGTATTTAAATGTATAGTTACTAAGATAGGCTAGTATTTAGATCATGACTATAGTTTTTATTTGATAAACTTTAATAGAAAATTGGAAAGTTTTTTTTCTTTATATTAGACTTGGTACAATGGAACTCCCAGTAGAGATGACTAGCATGACCCTAATGAAGACATTTATCAACAACGATAGAGCATGTGGATATATATGGAACTCAATAGCGATGATGGTGGAAGTAGCAGCTCCAGCTCGTACATACATGGAGCAAATGAGCAGTACCGGTACCTACAAATGGATATGTCCAACATGACCAAGAAGGAGAAATGTGAGATAGATCTGCTTCAATGGTAGAACAAAATCAAAGTCAATTAGCCATTGTAGCCCAAATGGCACGTGCTAATTTCGACAATTGCATCCGCGTCAACATTCTCAATTAGTGGCTGCATTGTTGAAGACAGAAGATATTCTTTAACCAATGAGATAGTTGAAGTTATAAAATGTTTACGAGATTGAACTCATATAGATAGAAGATTACAACAACACCTTGAAGATCCCAAACTACTCGACTCCTTCGAAAACACAGATTTGGATGATGTTAATTAATTTAATAAAACAAATTTATTTAATTGTTTATTTGTGAAGTGTGATTGTGTAAATATTATATTTATGTTAAAATTAAATTATCTCTTTAAAGTTTAAATTAAAAACACCCTAAATTTATAACTTATTAACCATTCATTTATATTTATTTACTAATTAATTAACCAATTTATAAATCACCCCCTAAAGGCTGCGTTTAGTACACTTTTCTTACCCTATCCTATTTTCCTATCCTATTCAACTCAAAACATTTAACAATTACCTTTCACAATAAAAGTTTATTATTTTATCTTTTTCCCTTTTTGGTCTGAATTCTGCATGAGTTTTCTATATGATATAGTAACTTCATCATTGAATTATTCTCAATTTTCTTTTAAAGACCAAATTATTAATTATAACAATAAGCCATGCATATATTTGAAATCTGGTTGACTTCTATCCATAGTTTACTTGAAAGGCAAGCCACTATCACCTGCAAGTAGCCACTGCCACTGCCAACTGCCGCCACTACCATCGCTAGTTGCCGGCGTTGGAATGACACACGGTCGACTGGATTTGACCAAACTTGCCTTTTTTTAACCAGATCCACCATGGATCTAGCGGAAACAGTTAGATCTACACCCAGAGATCTGGCAATTGGCGACAACCATATCTTGATTTTAATGATGGCCAAAAATCTGGCCATAGATCTGACATTTTTCGGCTAGATCTGGTTGAAAGGCAAGATTGACGCACGATAGGCCAAATCTAGCTGATTATGCACCATTCTGACAACTAACGGCCACCATTTAAAGGTGGTAGCCAGTTGCCAAAAGTCGATTGGGTGAGTGGGAGTATTTTTATTAATTTATAAACTTTTATTGTGTTTTGGGGGAGGGGGTGTTTAGCTAAATTAACAAATGTAGAGGGTTAAAAAGTAATCTAAATATTTTCAGAAAATGTTTTCCAATAATGTCCCAAACACATTCTCAAAATCTTATCCTAAAATGTATTCGGAATAGAATTTGTAAAATCCTATTCAAAAAAGTGTACCAAACATAAACCCCCTACATAATTTTCAATTTACCCGTAAATATGTAAAAAATTAGAGGGGTATTGGTAATTTTCCATGCCCATGAGACCAGTCCCAAGACCGGTCCTATGGGCCTAGGATTAGTCCTAAGGATTAGTCCGGACCTTGGTATTTCTCATGGGCTTGGGACTAATCCCAACCAAACTAGGACTAGGCCCATTGGGCCTAGTCTCGAGCCTGGTTGGGCTCGAGACTAGGCCTCTCCCAACTCTAATATGGACAATCTTCAAGAGTACCACTTTTTTTTTTACATATATATGACACAATTTATGATCAATTAGATCAATGCACTTTGAGTGGTTGAGATTGCATACAACTTACATAATAAATGCAACTTGTGAATTCTCGAATTTAGATGAGATCTCAAGCATTGAAATGCATTAATTTAACAGTTCATAAATTGTGGCAAAACTTGTTTTAAAAAAATAATGCTCTTGAGCCTTCTTTTATATATGTGTGTGAAATGTTTGAGAGCCCGACTTTTACACGAGCTTTGGGTTTTTAGATTAAAATATTTAAATGGTTGAGATTGCATCTTAATCATGGTATTTTCGAAGTGCATTAATTATGTAAGTTATATTAAATCTCAAATACTCAAATTCATTCGATCAAGTGACTCATGAATTGTATTATATTTTATGTAAAACAAGTGGTGTGCACGAAACCTTCCATAGTATAATGATTAATACCAAAAAAAAAAAAAAAAAAATGAAAAAAAAAAAAATTCAAAGCATGATAAAGGTGTTAATGATTAGAGAGAACTAACAAAGATAGATCACTGATCTCTTGCAACGTGTAACCACGCTGAAATCGACAGTACCCTCCAGTCCAGACATTCGAGCCAAGTAATGCAATGCCGTCTCCTTATGTTCATCACGTGCAGTAGCCATCTCCGGGTGCCTCTTTGCCAAATCTAGCTCAATATCTACCAACCAATGATCAAAATCATAGGTAATATATTTATCAAATCTAATTTGTATCAATTGGATCCTACCCATCTTTATTTAATTAAATGGTAAATGATGTCATGTAGTTGCAATTAATCGCACGCTATCTTGAATTATCTAAATAAGAAATTTGTAAATTTAGAGTGTCATTAGCATGAAATTATTTTGTGAATTATTTTTTAATTTACCATTTTCCTTTCCATCAGATCAATCTCTACAATTAATATATAATTAATGGTGATTAAGTTGAACATTTTTATGATATGCATGCCTTAATTTGTAGTGGTTTTAGTGTTTTGTAGTATCATAGATTCCATCAGTTCTTTTGGTAACTAGATTTGCCTAATCATTTGTCCATTGGTGGTAAAATCACTGTGCTCTTTAGAAATTAGCCCAGATGAAATAGTAAGACTTACCATACAAACCATGGGTTAGCAGACTCAGATGAAATAGTAAGACTTACCATACAAACCATGGGTTAGCAGACTGATAAGAAATTCGAAGCGATCGTTATCATCTAATAACTCATTTCCAGTGTCGCATTTAAATTTAGCAAGTTTATATGTGACATTTGCCCTTGAAAATTAAAATAGTAAAAGTGTAGTCAGAGTAAAAAACGCAGATCTTACGAGAAAAACAAAAAATAAAGAACAAAACAAAGGAGATGTAGCATTATTTGTAATGCGAACACGTACCAGCCAGTATTTTATAAGGTGGAGCAATCACGATCTCTAGTTTTTCTTCAGTTGAGGCACTTCCTGATGTATTGTTATCTTTTATGATTTCTTTGCTCTGTATTGGTGGTAAATCTACAATAAACTTTACAATGAATTTTTGTGTTGTTATTAATATTATTTTCAGATAACACTACATTTCTAATCTAACAAATAGTTTACAAACTTTTAAATAGAATTATCGAAATGTCACAATAAAACAAGTGGCTATAACATCTTAACTAAAGCTTTACATTTGAAGTGATTGATACAGAATTTATATTTTATCTCAGATCTTGTCATTTATTTTACAGCGGAATCTAAGCGATAATTTCAAGAGCATTCCGGTTGTTCAACGAATCACCTACTCCGCGACTGTAGCTGAAGTCATTTGCCTTAGTTGCTGTGATTAAGCATTTAAGTTTTGTCTAAGTAAATTTAGTTCAGTTTACTAAGGAATTATTGTATATTATATATAGTAACTAGCTACTATTCAATAATCAACATGCTGGCATATAAAATTATCCCAAATTAATGTGAAAATAAACTCAACCAATAAATAAATAAAAAACAAAAAGTTACCTGTTCAGGTACTTGGGATGCAATCAGCGGAAAGGAAAATTGGGAAAGAAAGTTGTAAGTGGATTGTAAAGAGGAGTTAAATAGGCTGAATTCTCACAAGGCTGAATTAACATACTCTTTCTTGGAAAGACCATAACTAACTGTAGATGTAAAAATCTACCTGTACGGAAGGAGGGATTGATCCCGTGCGGTTGGGGCCACTAGCGATTTGCTGTACCTGCACACGTAGAGAAACAAACGTGAAGCGATGGAAAACACCGGGGTGGTGTTTGCCGTAGGCACTCCGATACTCAAGTCAGCAAGGCTGAAAGAGGCTGATTTAGTGAGGGCTAGAGAGTAGAGAGGTTACCAGAAGTCTAGTCGGGGACTGTGACTACGCCTGTAATGCGAAGTTCTCAAGCAGGAACTCCGGGGGTCTGGAGGTGTAATGTAATCTGCCTTGTGAGAGGGCTGGCCTCTGTTTAAATAGTAACTGTCTGATCTCCCAATCCTGGTGGGATTGAGAGTTCTCATAGTAATCTATTTCCTCCAGGGATATATCCTTTGGCCCCATTATCCTGGAGTGAAAGGGAGTCCAAGTATGAATCTGACACGGACCTTGGAGGAATTGGGATGGTAGTGGACTACCTTATCAGTGTTCGAGTAGGAATGTGATCCGTAGATGACCGTGGGCTCTGAATTTGACCAGGTTCTAGGAAGTGTACTGGGATTAGGAGGCCTGTGTCCAAATGGTTTGAACCGATTGTACTTCGTACCGAATGGGCCTTATCCGGGGAGTTCTGGCTTGGGCCGCATCGGGATTGGGCTTGGGCTTTTCCTCATTGTCAGACGCGTTATCCTATTTGGGCCGAAGACATTTTTTGGCCCTAACACTAAGCAAGACCAATTTACACGGAGACGACCTCAAGTCAATAACTCGAGCTACTAATTAACTAACAGATCTATTTTAAATTTTGGGACTAGATGATAATATTAAGTGTCGTGCAAGACAAAGGAATGTGTGGGGCTATAAACAAGAAAGACCATATGTGATCCATCAACCTAATCTCTCCATAAGAGAAGCATCAATGACATTTTATTTTTACATAATTGATGCTCTATATACAAAATTGTTGGAAATCAAGGTCATGTTTGTTTATACACCCAATTTTTTATTTTTATTTTTTGGTCCTCGAAAAATATAGTTTCTACATTTTCTTTTTAATATGAGGACTTTTATAGTATATATTTATAGAAGTCCACCATTTAAATTTTAGTGTGTTACTATTCAGAATACAAATCAAATTCCTAGTTTACCTTAATGTACTATGTACTTTTGATTAACAGATGATTACTCTTCAAACTATTATGCAATATAGGTCCAATTAGAGGTGAGCATGGATAGCGGGTAGAACTAAAACCTGTGGGTAGAACCAGAACCGGAATCTACCTGAAACCGACACTATACGAGTAGGTTTTGGTTCTATTTTTTTGGAATCGATATTGTGCGGTTTTGGTTCCAATTCCTACATGTGGAGGAACCCGGAACCGGAACTGGAACATGGAAAAAAGAACCTGCAATGGGTACCCTGCTTGGAAACTGCAGCAGGTACCCAGTTTTGGAACCTGGGTTGAAATAAAATATCTGTGGAAAATGGGGGGTCCATGAAATTTTACATATAAAAAATTTTTAATGGAAGAAGTTAAATTTTTACAATAACCTAATTAAATAAATATACAATTATACTTATTACATATAAACTACACAATATAAAAAACTTTAATGTATTATAATATATTAATATTAAAGATTTGATTAATTAAATGCATAATTGGTATTATGACTAATTAAAAGTGTTTTCATGTTATTAAAAGAATTATTTTTGAATAAAATATTATATTTGATTGAATAATAATATAATATTTAGTTATTTACTTCAATTATCAAGTTCTAAGTATATCATTACATATTTATATTATAGTTAAATGATTACTTAATTAATTATAAGTTTATATCATTACATTAGTAATTTAGTACATTACTTAATTGAATAATTAGAAATTTAATTAATTATAACATTACATTATAAAAAAATAATTACTTAGTTAATTATAGCATTTCATTATAAACATTAGTTCAACACTTAATTAAATGATTAGAAATTTAATTAATTATAATATTACATTAAAGATTTATAGTATGATTACTTAATTTATTATAATATTATATTATAGTGTGATCATATAATTAATTATAATATTACATAATTAAATGATTACTTAATTAATTATGACATTATATTATAAACATTAGTAATTTACTACATTAGCACAATACTTAATTAAATGATTAGAAATTTAATTAATTATAACATTACATTATAAATTTATAGTATAATTACTTAATTAATTATAACATTGCGTTATAAATAAATGATTACTTAATTAATTATAACATTCTATTATAAACATTAGTACAATACTTAATTAAATGATTAGAAATCTAATTAATTATAATATTACATTAAAGATTTATAGTATGATTACTTAATTCATTATAACATTACATTATAATTTGATCATGTAATTAGTTAAACCATTACATAATTAAATGATTACTTAATTAATTCTGACATTATATTATAAACATTAGTAATTTTTCGTAATATTTAATTAAATGATTAGAAATTTAATTAATATAGCATTACATTATAAATTTATAGTATGATTACTTAATTAATTATAATATTCTATTATAAACATTAATATAATACTTAATTAAATGATTAAAAATTTAATTAATTAAAACATTACATTATAATTAAATAATTACTTAATTAATTATAACATTACATTATATTATAATCACTTAATTAATCATAACATTACATAGCTAAATGATTATTTAATTAATTATAAATTTATAATATTACATTATAAACATTAGTATATTATTTAATTAAATGATTAAAATTTTAATTAATTATAGTATTAAATTATAGATTTATAGTATGATTACTTAATTAATTATAATATTCCATTATAAACATTAGTACAATACTTAATTAAATGATTAGAAATTTAATTAATTATAATATTAAATTATAGATTTATAGTATGCTTGTTTAATTAATTGTTTGTGTTTTGGTTTTGATTGAGGAATTTTATGTGAATTGTGATGAATTGATTGAATTCAAATGTTGCCTAGAGATTAGAGAATTTATGAGCCACATTGGACACAAATAAATGAGTAATCAAAATTTGTTAGGGGTGTATTTTTAATAGCTTTAACATTATTCGTACTGTTCTGATGTGATTGAGCTAATAAACTAGCAACATTACAATCACTAGGATTGTTAATAGGGGCCATATTAGCAGAAGCCATATTAGCTAAGCTATTATAAAAGTCAATTGTATTAAACTTGTCAAGTCATATTTCATGTTCCTGCAATAGAAATTGAGCTTCTTGCAGTGTGACAGTATCAACTTTGGACTCTAATCTAGATGTAAGTGTAACAACTGCAACATCATATTCAGGTCCTAATCCATCTAGCACATACTGTAATAAATCATCATCTAAAACAACTAATCCACTAGCAAATAAGCTTTCTGCAATCTCTTTCATTTTTTTGACATAATCACCAATACTCAGATTTCATTTTTTAGTAGTTTGAAGTAAGTTCTTAAGATGAAGAGCCCTACCTTTTGAGTCTATTGAAAATTCATTCTCTAAGGCTAACCAAATTTCAGTGGAAAAACGACATTTGGACACATAGCAGAACATAATTTTTTAAATTGAAGCCAGTAATCAATCCACCAAGAACTTGTTAGTTCTTTTCCAAATTACATTGACTGGATTTAACTTCTCACTAATAGTATCACTACTGGCTTATATTTCATCCCTAATTTTACTTAGGTCAGTTTCAATTTCAGACTCACAAAGCACAATTGGTGGAGGACAAGGAATCCTACCCAAGAGGTGACCTTCAAGTTCGTTGGAGCCAACAACAAACAACACTTGTGAGCTCCAAAAGCGATAATTGTTCCTCGTCAACTTAGGGTTAATGACTTCTAAGCTCGAAGCCAAAATCAAAGTTGTACGGCTTTGTGAATCTTTCAACATATTACCAATATTATTCAGAAATTGAGAGAAATCAAAATCTTTGGCCATCAATGTGAGTCAAAGATCTGATACCATGTGAAGTGTTGAAACTCAAGAAAAACATAGAGAAAAATATTACGAAGAGCGATTTTGTATTTAATGATAATGAGATACAATTACAGACTGAGTGGCTAGCTATTAAACCCTTTATCTTTCTTATACAAAATGAAAGAGTAACCACTTGCATAACAACCTGTAACAGATAACTGAAAACTGTTTCTTAACGGCTAAAACGACACCACTTTAGACAAATATCAAGTGACTCCTCTTTACTTGATTCTTCTTTGCTTTTGGTCCTTTTAGTCAACAAAATAGTGCACGTAATTAGTGAAAGAAAATGTCGACTTCAAACTAATTGTGAAGAAAAAGAAAAATAGGATTTATGGCAAATGGGTGAGTAAATTAAGCATTTATTTTAAAATTATTAATTTGAAATGTCATTAAATATAAATTCGAAAATCTCTTTAAAAGGAATATTTATTAAATTCCATTTTTATTAATATTATAATACAATAAAGATAACTATTATATTCGATCGTTATCTTGAGCCAATTTTGGAGCAACAATTTGCAGACTAGATGGAAAAATAGAACTAGTAGTATTTGTCATTGGAATCGCCATCGAATTAGAAGAAATTCTTTTATCTAGAGTATTTGGCAAACTAGAAAATGCAGGAAAATTCTTTTGTTATATTACAATGAAGATGTGTTAGTGCAAAACCCGGGAGTACATACAACTTACGAGAACTAACAGACTGTAACAAAACAGCTACTAGCAGTGATTAACAAAACGCTGCGTTTCCATGCTTCTGCTTCTTAACAATATAAACTGCAATTAAGCCTGCTTTCGTAAAATTAAGTTTTCCATACAAATGAATTTGTATAAAGACTCGCACTTGGTGATCTTAAGTTAAAACGGTTTAGCTCTCCAGCCACAGTCCAATATTTCTCCCACAACGTGAAGCTTGTGAAAACAGTCGTTGCCGCAATAAGAATACGAGTCCACAGCATCCCATCTTTGAAGATGATGAACATAGTTGAACAAAACACTACCATCATTGATTGTACTGAATAGAGAAGTAAGGATAATCCCATATCCAAATCGTAACTCAACCGCGAAATGAAATCTGTTTCTTCGTATCTGGAAGAGATAACGGATAAGAACCTTATGATGGATGAAGAGGATAATAGTAATGCTATGGTATCTGATATTGCAAAAATTATGAGGGAAGGTCTATGAACAAAATGTGGAGTTCCTGTTTCTTCATTGGTTCCCCCTGGTACTGTAAAAGCTGCAGCAAAAACCACGGTGGCAATAAGTGTTGCCCCGACGATGCATGCATTTGCAATGTCCTTAGCCCATTTCTCAGCTTTATCCTTTAACTCTTTATGCTGTTCAGTAAATAAATCTCTAGCAGTTTTCCCTTTTTTATTTGTAGCTTCAGCATTCACTGGGTGCAAAATTTCCTTCACTACCTACAGTTAGTAACGAAACATCTATCCATCAAGGAAACAACAAAGTATTTGTATTCCATACAAAAGAGGGTCCGGAGTAAATGAATATTCACCTTGAAGCAAAATACCTCATCTTGCAGCTGGTAAAGTGCTCCAGCTGATTCGATATTATTGGGTCTTTCTGGTGGTGGCAACTTTGCAGCTAAATGCAAGATGTTGTTCCCTTCTTCATCTGTGTTCTTAATTATCAAATCCTTCAATGAACCTATGTTATAAATGATTCTGAATATGCTATAGTGACGATACATGACAGCATAATGAAATATGGTGTAATGATTTTCGTCAACTTCAAACATCAGATCAGGATATGCACAAAAAATTATGGTTAGAACCGCAAGGTTTCCTTGTTTTGCAGCCTCCAATATGAGCGACCGAGGTTTTCTAATAATTTCAAGAATCTGGGAGTCATCCAAAAGCATGACTTGTTCCCAAACGAATTTGACCAGTTCAAAAGCCGCATGGGGAGTCTGGTCACCGATATCTGAAACAGCAAGTTTAGTTAAGCCAACTTTAGTTTACAGAAAGCTTGAGGATGCAAGGTATCTATCACATAATCAATTACATTAATTACTTGATAAAGAATAGACAAAATTTTATTACCCTCCTATTCAAGAATGAACTAACTCTAGATTTTAAGTCTAAATTTTCATTTCAATGTAATGTATGGCAAAAAATTGTATAAAGCCTTGTATCACGGGCTGGGAGTTTCACACCCAAAAGGTTAACCTATTAGATGGAGGGACTCCTCCCCATTTATAAGCCCAAGACCTCCCCAATACGCTTTCAATGTGGGATTTGTTACATTCTCTCCCACCCAATCCTGTGATGCCCTCGTCATAGGTGGGGCCCCCTGCCTATCCATCCACCTCACTCTCATGTGGACCCACAATCACACGTGGACGCCCCTGCGTAGGCGCTTGGCGGGACATCGAAAGACGGATTGAGTCTGCTCTGATACCACTTGTCATGGGTTGGGAGTTTCACACCTAAAAGGCAAACATATTAGGTGGAGGGACTCCCCCACATTTATAAGCCCAAGACCTCCCCAATACGCTTTCAATGTGGGATTTGTTACACTTGGCAAGCCCAAAAACAAAATAAACTTGACATAGCCAAGTGTCATAGTCCAATTCCAATTGGACATAGTCTTAAATCTATCTTGTGGAAGGACCATCCAACAAAATGACCCATTTTATAAGGAGATCTTTTCTATGGGTTAACCAATTTTACCAGCCGGTCCAAACCATGAGTCAGTCTATTCCATGAATTGGGCTACTTAGTATGATCACTCTACGGTTAAAGTCATTCTATGAATTGAGCCTACTTATAAGTTGGGCCTTTCTACTGGATGAGCTTACTTAGATTCTAGCCCATCAACCTAATTCTAGAATAGGAAGTCCCACACACTTCCTAATTTATCAAAGATTCTTAATCTTATATGAATAAGTATTCCTAATTCTGCATAGATAAGTTATACAATTTTTTTGTTTACTGAAAATTGTGAACTAGTAGAACTCCGAGTTCTACAAGAATTTAAGCCTTCTTAGCTCACTATATAAACAGAAGTCTGCCCTTTTATTATTCATTCAATCCCAATGCTTCTCACTTGCTCTTTAAGTTCTTGTTCAGAGAACCATCGCCCTTTCCCCGCTATAGAGTATAGTTCCAACTACTCTATTCCCATCACTGTATAACCGAGTTCTCACCACTTTACAACAATTAAGTTGCGCACCAAACACTCTGCTAACCCTTTTCTACTTTCAACCTTACTAGATTCCCTCATAATTGTGTTCACTTTAGTGTTGGAGTGCCTACGGCTGACACCACACCGATGTCTCCCGTGAGCTTTGTGTTCACTCTTTTGTGTGTGCAAGTCTACAAGATTGCTAGTGGCATCATCCTTGTAAGATCATCCCCTTCCGAATCAACCATAGATTTGTCGTCTACACTTAACTGATATTGGCGGTGAAACTATTAGAGCATCCATAAACATCTTAATTTTCACTGTATTTTAATACCTTATATGGCTTATATATTGTTTAAAAAGTAAATAAAACCTTCATCATCCAACCACGAACACTAAAATTTAAAGTAATAATAAATAGACAAAAACTATAAAACAAATTGATACCGACAATGCACTTCACATATCGCCTTTTTAATCCGATCCCTCCAGCCCATCCTATTCCTCCACCGTTGCTCCCTCTCATTGATCCGATCCCTCAAACACAGTTCACCCCTCTCCTTCACGCCTTGCCTCCCCAACATTGAATGACGTTTCTTTACAACGTCTCTTTTCACTTCATTATCTGCATTAAAACAACATGAAAGCACCTTTAATGTTCTTACACACATTGCTGTTGATAATTTAATGTGAAAATCAGAAGCTTTTGAATAGCTATAGAGTACGGTTTTCAAATCCCATAAAAGAAGTTAATAAAATTTCATAAACTACTACTTTAGAAGGGAAAATTGTAGAAAATGTTATCTTATCATCTAAATTAATTAAATAATTCAAATTAATCTGTTTTTTTATTACAAAACTTCTTTAAATATAGATACTATTTGTTACTATGTTAAAGGTTATAATATGTACTCTTAATAAACATATTAAGAAAACTTATATAAATGTATGAAAAATCATGTAGTTAATTAATACTCTAATAATGACGTTTTATTTATTTTAGACAAGATCATAGATACTATTTCTTTAGCTTTCTCAGGAAACCTGAGGTTTGCTTAGGAACTATTTTGCAGAATTATTTATCTGGTATTATATATATATGTGTGTGTGTGTGTGTGTGTGTGTGTGTGTGTGTGTGTGTGTGTGTGTGGGGACAAGCTTCGAGAGTACCACCATTGTTTTTTACATAAATATGATACAATTTATGATCAATGTACTTTGAGTGGTTGAGATTGAATACAACTTACATAATAAATGCAACTTGTGAATTCTCGAAATTAGATGAGATCTTTAAGAATTGAAATGCATTAATTTAATGGTTTATAAATTATGACAAAACTTGTTTAAAAGAAAATAATGCTCTTGAGTTTTCTTTAATATATGTGTGTGTGAAAGGTTCAAGAGCTTTCTATTTTTACACAAGTTTTGGCACAATCTTTGACATTTTAGATTAAAACATTTGAATGGTTGAGATTGCATCTTAATTATGGTATTTTCAAAGTGTATTAATTATGTAAGTGTAATTTCATCCCATGACTCGTGAATTGTGTTATATTTTATGTAAAAAAAGTGGTGTTCCCGAAACCTTCCATATATAATGATTAATACCAAAAAAAAAAATAAAAAAAATAAAAAATAAAAAAATAAAAGCATGATAAAGGTGTTAATGATTAGAGAGAACTAACAAAGATAGATTACTGATCTCTTGCAACGTGTAACCACGCTGAAATCGACAGTACCCATCTGTCCAGGCATTCGAGCCAAGTAATGCAATGCCGTCTCCTTATTTTCATCACGCACAATAGCCGTCTCTGGGTGCCTCTCTACCAAATCTAGCGCAATATCTACCAAACAATGATCAAAATCATAAATAATATAAATTAAACTCTAATTTGTATCAATTGGATCATACCCATCTTATATTAAATGGTAAATGATGTCATGTATTTGCAATTAATGGCACGCTATCTTGAATTACCTAAATAAGAAATTTGTAAATTTAGAGTGTCATTAAACCATAATTTTGTTACGAAGAAGAAAAATTAGAATACCATGAAATTATTTTTTGAATTATTTATGTAATTAGCCGTTTTCCTTTCCATCAGATCAATCTCTACAATTAATAGTTACTAAGTTGAACATTTTAAGATATGCGTGCCTTAATTTGTGGTGTTAACTGTTTTGTAGTATCATAGACTCCATCAGTTCTTTTGGTAAGTAGATTTGCCTAATCATTTGTCCATTGGTGGTATAAAATATAAATCACAGCGCTCTTTAGAAATTAGCCCAGAAAAAATAGGAAGACTTACCATACAAACCATGGTTTAGCAGACTGATAAGCAATTCGAAGCGATCGTTATCATCTAATAACTCATCTCCAGTGACTTCATAAAGGTATTCTACCATCTTTTTGTTTCCCATCAGAGTTGCCTTGTGAAGCGGTAACATGTCATTACTACCTCTAATTTTTACTAAGTCTTTATTCTTCTCCATCATGGCCTTGACAATTTCAACTATTCCGGATGCAGCTGCAAGAAAGAAGGCCGTATTGCCAGCATTATTTTTTATGGCTAAATCCTCTCTTTTCATTTGTTCGAGCAGCTTTTTCACAAAACCAGTGCTCATTGCTGCAGCTGCAATATGGAGAGCAGTTTCCCCTTCCTTTGATAGCTTAGCCGTTATATAAATTTTATCTTCCTTGAAAATTTTTTCAGCTGAGTTCCAATCACCTGCCAGTGCAGCCCGGTACAATTTGAAATGCCTATTTCTCGTTTCAATTTGATCTGTCAAGGTGAAACAAGAACAAGTTTATACATAAACTTTGTTAGCTGATTCTTCAGCTCAATCACTAACACAACAACACAATCAATTTTCCAGGATTTAGAGTGAAAAGTGAGCTCGAGAAATGAAGAACACAACCTGAAAATTTTAGCTAAACAGAGAACAAGTACAGTAGTAATTTTGGAAACTAAAAAAGAGGAAAAACTGTGGAAAATTCCAGCTTTGTTTGCTGGATTTCAATTCCCGTTTCTGCACTTTCCTAACAGCCTTTTTTGCTTCTTTTCATCTATTTTTAATCTACCTACAAAGTGAAAAGTTAAACTTCGATGACCATTTGAGATATCCACATTAACAATGGAATGATTTGGATATGTATATGAACTATAATATTTTTTAAAGGCCCAACACAGGGCTTCTTTTACATCACATGTTTTAACTCAAGTTAATTAAACTAAGGACTACAAGGGCACATTAACTTTAACAAAAGTTTTTGTTACATACATATGCTTCTTCCATGTATCAGTCTATTTAGATATAACCGTGTGTAAGCTAGAAAAGTTATATTAAATTAAATCTGAGGAAATACAACACTTCATTTACTTGAGAAAATGAGGCCGTAAACATGAACTGATTAAGAAAGGGATGCTATAGCCTACAATCATATAATAAATTGGCTTACCTTTTGAGAATGAAGTAGAATTTTTTACCGGCACAGTTTCATCTTCTTTCGTTGAAGACTTAATTTGTTTTTCCTTAACATTCCCACGTAATACCATTGAGATCGAAGACTCCTTTGAGACATCCACATTAAACTCTGATGATTCAAATTAAAAGAAAAAAAAAATACAGTTACCTAAATTTTGATTCTTGGATACACGTAGGATTTTGATAGAACAAAAAGCATGTTGTGATTACCGACTCCCCCCAAACAAGAGAACTTAAATACAAAAAATTAAACTTGAAATAATTAATGGAGGACCCCATATGATATTAACAAAAACTTAGCAAGTTTATATGTGACATTTGCCCTTGGAAATTAAAATAATAAAAGGGTAGTCAGAGTCAGAAAACGCATATCTTGAGAGAAAAACAAAAAACAAAGGAGATGTAGCATTATTTGTAATGTGAACACGTACCTTCCAGTTTTTTATGAGGTGGAGCAATCACGATCTCAAGTTTTTCTTCAGTTGATGCACTTCCTGATGTATTGTTATCTTTCATGATTTCTTTGCTCTGAATTGGTGGTAAATCTGCAATAAACTTTACAATGAATTTTTTAGCATAAGATGAACCTTGTGTTATTATTAATATTATTTTTATATAACACTACATGTCTAATCTAACAAATAGTTTACAAACTTTTAAATAGAATTATCGAAATATCACAATAAAACAAGTGGCTATAACATCTTAACTAAAGCTTTACATTTGAAGTGATTGATACATAATTTATCACAGATCTTGTCATTTATTTTACAGCGGAATCTTAGAGGTAATTTCAAGAGCATTCCGGTTGTTCAATGAATCACCTACTCCGCGACTGTAGCTGAAGTCATATGCCTTAGTTGCTGTGATTAAGCATTTAAGTTTTGTCGAAGTAAATTCAGTTCAGTTTATTAGGTAACTATTGTATATAATATATATATTAACTAGCTACTATTCAATAATCAACATGCTGGCATATAAAATTATCCCAAATTAATGTGAAAATTAAACTCCACCAATAAATAAATAAAAAACAAAAAGTTACCTGTTCAGGTACTTGGGATGCAATCGGCGGAAAGGAAAATTGTGAAAGAAAGTTGTAAGTGGATTGTAAATAGGAGTTAAATAGGCTCAATTCTCACAAGGCTGAATTAACATGTATTTTAAATTTTCAGGAAAGAGGCTATCTTCCAAATAATTGACCAAGACCAATTTACACGGAGATGACCTCAAGTCAATAACTGGAGCTACTAATCAACTAACAGAACTATTTTAAATTTTGGGACCAGATGATAATATTAAGTGTCGTGCAAGACAAAGGAACGTGTGGGGCTATAAGCAAGAAAGACCATATGTGATCCATCAACCTAATCTCTCCACAAGAGAAGCATAAATGACATTTTATTTTTACATAATTGATGCTATATATACAAAATTGTTGGAAATCAAGGTCATGTTTGTTTATACGCCCAATTTTTTTTTTTTTTTTTTTGGTCCTCGAAAAATATAGTTTCTACATTTTCTTCTTAATATGAGGACTTCTATAGTATTATATTTATAGAAGTTCAGCATTTAAATTTTAGTGTGTTACTATTCGGAATACGAATCAAATTCCTAGTTTACCTTAATGTACTATGTACTTTTGATTGACAGTTGATTACTCTTCAAACTAATATGCAACATAGGTTCAATTAAAGATTAGATAGTTCCTTAGAAAGATAAAGATGAAAAAACTCATGTACGAGAACGAGATGGGTTTTTTAAGCAGCTTTCTTGGTGCCAGGTGGTACCAAAGAACAGAGAGATATTCCTCTTTTCATCCGAAAGTTTCCTTGAGAAATTTTTTACTGGTGAGATTAATATTGCCGGTATCATCCTCTTGTTCTATACTAAACTTCTTATCCATTCTCACTCCTTGATATGCAGAGAAAATTTTCCCTTCAGTTTTGCCTAGAAGGTTTGGTTGTTGAACTTGCAACATTTCTGTTTATCAATAGCAGCAATGCTGGTAGTATATTGTTCCACTATTTGCATTATCTTTAAAGAAGGGGTGCCTTGGGTTATAGTCATCGGTACTATGGCAGTTATCTTGTCCACGAAGCAACAATTGCGTCTCATCTAACCTTGTGGACATCTTCTTTTAGAGAAAAAGAAGAGAGATCAATGGAAAATAAGATGTAAATGCATTGTTTGTACTTCACAATTAAGCATATTTTTTGAATTCATGTATGCTAGCTAGCTCTTAAGATTTTACTATTTGCTTATAAAAAGCTATACTATTGTAACAAGCACAGCTACCTATGAGAAAACATTGGATCTGTATGGCTATTTGAGTCTACATTTACATTTGAGACATCACTCTCTGAACTGATCTAGTACAGTTGATGATTTGGACTAGAAAAAATACTAGAACCATGCAAATGATTAATCTTATCAGAAAGAAGGGGGAATTGGAGCAGAGCAAACAGGGTGACAGGAACACAAGCAACAGTAGCTATTGGAAAAGCTACCCATGCAAAGTCATCACTAAGAACAATGAAAAGAGTGGCTCCAAATGCTGCCATCATGGTTGCTATAGATATGAAGAGAGCTGCAAGCCCTATAATTAGCTTGTTTGGTAATGAATGCAGGAGATCTTCCTCTGCATAGCGCAAGGTGAGAATGGACAGGGCATTACTATTGAAGTGGCATAGCAAAATAGTGCTAATGCATCCGATATGGTGAAAACCAAAAATGATTCGTGATGTAGAAAAATAGGCCTTCCTGTAAGATTGTTATTGCCACCTGGTACAGTGGAGGCCGCAGCAAACATCACGGTAGCAATAAGAGTCGCAACAACCATACATGAAGATGCTGTGTCTTTCATCGATTTTTCCCCTTTGCATACAAGTCTTCTATGCTCCTCTGAAAACAAAATACAAGGCGTCCTTCCCTCAGAGTTTTTGGTTTCTCTATAAGACGCTTGAACAATTTTTTCAGCTTCCTACAATTAATTTCAAAAGGATAGCTCATCAGGATTCAGAGCCGGAAAGAAAATGTTTAATTGGAATTCATGCATTTGTAATTTCAGGATTTCTTCATTCTGACGTTAATCCCCAGCAAAACTAATTACAGTGCAAGTTTTGCAGTTGAAAAGTAATTAACCTTGAAGCAACGCAATTCCCGTCTAAGTTGCAGAGCTGCACCCGAATCAATTTTAAGTCGATTAGGGGGAGCCAGCTTTCCCGCCAAATGCAACATGTTATTACTATTTTCATCTTCATAAGCTGCTATTAAATCTATGTCAGCACCAATCTCATGTATGAGATTAAAAATATTTTTTCTGACAATGCAAAACTTCAATGTGAAGTATGCTTCGACTATGATCATCAACCAGGATACATTTGAATCAACGCTTTTATGAATTCAACATTCGCTAACTCTGCAACTGTAAACAACAATCTTGACGGTTTCCGAAGTAATTCTCCAATTTTATAGTCATCTAGCAATAACACTTGCTCCTAAAGTTGATTTACCAAATTATGAGCTTGGAGATGCGTTTTCTTGAATGGAAGAGAGTACTGCTCATATACCTCGAACGAATTACTCGCCAAAGGAGAATTGTTGCTTCAAGAACCAGGTGAGTGGTACAGCAGCAATTATAGAAACAATGATGACAAGCGCAAGCATTCCTTGGTCGAAGACAATGAATAATGTTGAACAAAATATCACCATCATAGATGCTATTGACATGGAAAAGTGTCAAAATTCCAAAGGCCAACTTTGCAGGTAACCAGAAAAGGAAATCTTCTTCTTTATAGCTGGAAGTATAAAGGGATAGGAAGATCATAATTGAGGTTAAGTAGGATATCAAAGATATGGCAAATGATACTTTTTGAATAAGAATATGAACTCTTGTATCTCTTTTGTTGTCGATTGGCACCTGAACAGATGTGATATTTTGGTGTCGCCTTCCCTATCTAGAAATGTAGCTATGAAATCCTAAAACGAACCTATGTCATAAATGAGTTTGAAGATTTATTCATGATGATGTCTGTAAAAATCATGGTCAAGTTTTAATATCAAACCAGGATATTCATTAATAAGTACTCTTAGAAATTCAATTGTTCCCCTTTTTTGCAGCTTCAAATATTAGTAATTAGTTCTGAACATAAAATAATGGAGAAAAATCCACGGAACATTTGTACACCTAAGCAAACTCCAAACATACAATGAGCAATAATAGATTTGAGGGTGGAAGGAAAAAAAAAATTAAATAAGAAATGGGTTGAAATAGTTCCCTCTTTTGGTAGCTAACTAGGATGCAATCTGCTACTACAAAAAAGGCAAGTTTTCAAGTGGAGAGTGGAGACAAAGACTGACTGATTAAAACACTCTTTCAGGGGCAATATTATACAAAGACTTCAAAGTCAATAGATGGGGCCATAAATTAATGTCCTTCAATTATAAATAGAAGCAGGCTGATGATATTGATGAGTGTGGGGCTATAAGCGAGAAACACCACATTTGGAGCCATCAACCTTATCTATTTCAAACAGAAAGTGCTAAATGGTATTTAATTTAAACATGAATGATGTTATACATTTAAGAATTATATATCAAGCCATCCTATCACTGTAAAAGCTTTTGAAGCATTTCATTGATGCAATACAAGTAGTAAAAATAATTAAATTTAAAGTGTCATTCTCTGAACCAGTAAATAAAGAGGAAAATCCTAAGTGTCATTCTCTAATGTTTAAGTGATTGTTACACTTCACTCTTCCCTGGACAAAATGCTAAAGCTAAAGAAAATGGTACTCAAGTATGAATTTCAACTGAATAATTGCTTTGACCCTGGAAAGAAAGTTTAATTAGAATACTTCATAATTGTGACTGCATATATAGAAAGATAATTCAATCACAAAAAGCAGAACAAACTTATATTATATACTCTGTTCTTTCAAGAAACTAATGTTATATTCAAAACTAGCTGCAATTTAGGGTCCATTGTACTGTTGCCTTCCACTTTTTAAGGTTCCACGGTTTCTCTTTGTCGTCGTCATCAACATCGAAAAGGGAGAGTTTACTTGTCTTGGAAATGCACTACATCATAAAGAAGTCACCACTGTTGGTTGGTGAACAAAATGATAGGCAAGGAAACAATCATGCTAACAAGAATAGGAATCCAAATCTCTCCATCTTTGAAGACAATGAAAATAGTTGCACAAAACACTACCATCATTGCTGCTATTGACAAGAAAAGTTTTGAGAATCCAACAACCAACTTTCTAGGCAACACATAATGAAAATCTTCATCTGCATATCGTGCAGTGAGAATGGATAAGAATGTTAGTATAGAGCAAGATGATGATACCAGCCATATTGCATTAGATATGACAAAAATTCTAAAGGAAAGTTTCTGAATGAAGTTAGGAGTCCCCGTCTCTTCTTTGGTGCCAGGCATTGTAAAAGCTGCAGCAAAAACCAAGATGGAAATAGGTGTCGCTACAACCATGCATGAAGTTGCAGTGTCCTTCATCCACTTTTCCGCTACATCCTTTAAAGCTGTGGTCTTCTCATAAAATATATCTCTAGGAGTTTTCCCACTTGCATTTTTAGCTTTTGCATGCTTTGGATCCACAATCTGACTCACTTCATACATTTTTGATATAAAAATCTTATTCAAGAAACAAATTTGTTTCCTATGCACAAAACAAAACTGCAAATATTTACCTTAAACCAAAACAACTCTTGCTGCAAGTGGAGAGCTATTCCTGATACATTATTGAGTCGTTCTAGTAGTGGCATCATTCTAAGGCAAATGTAAGATATTGTTTTCTTCAACATCTTTGATCTCAAGTATTGATTTCTTAAACGTTGGACCTTCATCGTCAATGAGTTTGGAGATTTCATTTTGACGATTCAAAATAGCAGCATGAAATATGCTATAATTATTTTGGTCAATGGGACCTGCTCCCATAACCCTCGCCTGCTCACCGGGGAGTGAGACCCCACCCGTTGACTGAGCAGTGAGACTCCTGAATGTGCTACATAACCCATTAATGTTAAAGTAGTCGACAACCCTAACAAAAGTCTCATTTTAGTCTTGATTGATTTTCTCTGAGTTGCTCTGTTTTTTGTCTAAATTCTCTCTTCTTCTCTACAAGGATTAAGAATCGTCTCATGACCAAATTATTTTTATAATGACAACAACAGGGTAAGTAAATACTTGATAAAATAAAATACTTACTTAAAGACAATTCTCTTAAACAAGTTAATAAATTCTTAAAAGAAATAGAAATGAAAAGTAATTTTTATTAATGTATATAATCTTCTTAACAAACATCCATGCATTCCCAACCCATACATTTCCAACACTTAGTATGTCCCAACAAAGCTTAAAAACTAATTACCTTCATAAACTTATTAGGCTTCCTTTTTTTTTTTTTTTCCCTTTGTCATCCAAAATAGAACCTATTTTATAGGTTGAGCGCACTACATCAAACAGGAGTCATCATTTTGTCTTGGCGAAGTGGATGATTGGTAAAGCAGCACTCACACACAATAGAATACGAACCCAAATTTTTTCAACTTTGAAGACAATGAAAATGGTTGTACAAAAAACCACCATCATTGCTGCTATTGATAGCAAAAGTGTCAACAGTCCAAGCACCAACTTTTTTGGCAACTCCAAAAGAAAATCCTTTTTCGCATATTGGAAAGTGTGGATAGCTAAGAAGATTAGAAGGGAGTAAACGGATAATACCAGAGATATTGCATCTGCAAGGACAAAAATTCTGAAAAAAAGGTTATTGGCAAAAACAGGCATTCCCGACTCTTCATTGGTGCCACCTGATACTGTGAAAACTGTAGCAAAAACCACGGTGGCAATAATTGTTGTTAGTGTTTTTACTAATGTCGGATGTGCAAAGAAAAGAGAATGGAAGGAAAAACTGATCTGATTTCATTAGGCAACAAAACCTGCATATAACATACTTTGGTTTACTGTTTCAACTACTGTCAGTAAGCTTTTACTTAATCTCAGCTAAACCACTCAAATCTAACAACTTCATTACAAACTGGTGAAAGTAAGCTAGTCATCAAATTCAAAATTAACATACAAGATGACAAAATAAACTTAAACTACTGAACTTAAAACAACACCATGCACGTCCATCTTGCAGCAGCAAGATAACTTCAAACTTTCAGCAGCAGCAAAACATACTTCCAGCACAGCATCAACCTTCAACACTCCACCTTGATGCTTTGGCTGGAAACACCAAGTTCTAGTCTTAAGGCTTCAAACTTGGATTTACACAAGGCCTTTGTCATAATGTCAGCAACTTGCTCTTTTCCTCTACAGTGCATTAAACTCACTTCACCACACTGTTTAGCCTCCCTTACTGCATGATGTTTAATCTTGATGTGCTTGGTTCTGCCGTGGAGCACAGGGTTCTTTGCCATGGCCACTGCTGACTGGTTATCACCAGGATTAATGTAGGACCATCTTGCACATGGTGCAAATCATCCAACATCTTCCTAAGCCACACAGCCTGGTTCACTGCTGCTACAGTAGAGACATATTCAGCTTCAACAGTAAACTGTGCCACAGTCTCCTGCTTCCTTGACAGCCAGCAAATTGCACCCTTATTCAGATAAAACACATAACTAGAGGTGCTCCTAGCATCATCCAGGGATCCACCCCAGTCACTATCAGTATACCTCACCAATTTCAGACTTTCAGCTTTCCTAAAACAGATGCCTAACACATGATGGTTCCCTTTACATACCTCAGCACACGTTTTGCAGCCTTAAAGTGCAGTTCACTTGGGTTGCTCATAAACCTTGAAAGATAACTTGCAGTGAACATAAGATCGTGTCCTGGTGTGTAATACAACAAACTTCCCACCAAGCTTCTGTATTTCCCTTCATCTACCCTCTCTGCACCATCAGTTTTGCTTAGTTTCAGGTTGGGAACCAGTGGGGTATCCACTGGTTCACAATTGTCCATTCCAAACTTCATGAGAAGCTCGGTTGCATACCTTTGTTGGCACACAAAAATCTCACCTGCAGTCTGCCTGATCTCCATGCCTAGGAAATATTTCATCAATCCTAAGTCAGTCATTTCAAACTCAGTTTGCATGGCTGACTTAAACTGGTCCAACTCTTCAGGATTGCTTCCAGTCACTAATAAGTCATCAACATAGAGAGAGACCATAGCTAAACCCTTTTCAGTTTTCCTTATGTAAAGAGTGTGTTCATTTGGGCTTCTAGAGTAACCAAGACTGCACAAATGGTCATTTATTCGGTTGTACCAGGCTCTAGGAGCCTGCTTCAAGCCCTACAAGGCTTTCTTTAGCAAATACACATGATCCTCTTTGCCCTCAACCTTGTAGCCTTCCGGTTGCTCCACAAAAATCTCCTCTGAAATCCGCCCATTTAGGAATGCCGATTTGACATCCAGCTGGAAAATTTTCCAATTAAACTAAGCTGCAAGTGCCAACAGTAGCCTGATTATGTCTTTCCTAGCTTCCGGGGCAAATGTCTCTAAAAAATCAATACCTAGTTGCTGTGCAAAGCCCTTCACCACCAGCCTTGCTTTATGCTTATAGATTGTGCCATGTGGATTGATTTTCAGTTTGAAAATCCATTTCACCTGAATTACTTTCCTTTTTTCAGGTCTTGGCACCAATTTCCAGGTTTGATTTTTATCAATCATGCTGAGTTCCTCCTGAATTGCAGCCCTCCACAATTCAGATTTTGCAGCTTCAAATAACATTTTGGTTCCACAATTGCCATATTACACCTTTCGTATACATCAACCAATGATCTTGTCCCTCTAACAACATGTTCTTCTTCCTCATCTGAATCTGCCTCTTGAATCAGCCCCTCATTCATCTCTTCCTGTCTTGATTCAGCCTACACATCAACTCTCTTTTCTTCCCAGTTCCAGACTCTACCTTCATCAACCTTTATGTCTCTTGTGATTACAATCTTCCTAGACTTAGGAACATAAACTCTATAGGCTTTAGAGTTGCTGCTATAGCCTATAAGTATTAATTTCAGCCTTATCATCCAATTTGGATCTTTTGCTTGCTGGGATCATTACATAGGCTATACTTTCAAATACTTTCAAGCTCCCCACTGCTGGTTTAATTCCACTCCACGCCTCAATTGGTGTTTGATGTTTGATTGCCTTGGTGGGCAGCCTATTTAGGAGAAAAACTGTTGTATTAACAACTTGACCCACTAAGAATCCCAGGGAGGAAGATTTTTTTCAGCCATCATGCACCTAGCCATTTCCATAATGGTTCGGTTTCTTCTTTCACAAACACCATTCTACTGACGGGTGTATGGCGTTGTGAACTGCTGCTGAATTCCAGCTTCACTTTGCAAATTTTGCTGAATTCATTTGAGGTGTATTCTGTCCCGTTGTCACTTCTTATGGTTTTGATCAAGGTTCCAGCTTCATTCTCCACTAGCAACTTGAATTTCTTAAACATAACAGCCACTTCATTTTTCTGCTTAAGAAAATACACCTGAGCCACCCTTGAGTAGTCATCAATGAAGAGTACAAAGTACCTGCTGCCATTTAAGGATTTAGTCTTCATTGGACCACACACATCCGTGTGGATCAATTGCAGCTTGTGACTTGCTTTCTAGGCTTGATCCGAAGGAAATGAAGGCCTGCTAAGTTTGCCAAGCTAGCAGGCTATACATAAGGATTTTTTCTCTTCTATTTCAGGTAGCTCCAACACCATTTCTCTTGCCTTAAGTTCTTCGATTCCCAAGTAATAAAAGTGGCCAAACCTTTTATGCCACAAATCAGACTCATCAACCCTACTAGTTAGTGCTAAGTTTCTTGGTTTTTTCCACTCTACCGGGAAGCTTTTTCCTAGCATCCTAACACTCATCAATTCATTTCCCTCACAATCCATTATTACACAAACATGATTTTGAAAATGTAAGGTATAGTTTTTCTCCAACATTTGACCTACACTTAACAGGTTTTGTGCAATTTCAGGAACAAATAAAACACTTGAAATGATCTTGGTACCTACTTGAGTTTGGACAGCCACATCTCCAATCCCTTTTGCCTCCACATACTCACCATTTCCCACCTTGACCTTGGAGCTGTATGTTCTATCTATCTTGACAAAATTCTCTAGTTTTGCTGCCATATGGTTAGTACAACCACTGTCTATTAGCCAAACATCACTGGTGGTCTGCATGGAGTAGCATGAAGCTACAAACAGTTGTTTTGGTTCACTGCTCTATTGCTGGTCTTCTGCACTTTGTGCTTGCTGTGGTGGCTGTGCATTTTTATTCCTGCACACTTTTTCAATGTGCCCGAATTGTTTGTACCTCCTGCATTGGATCCCAGGTCTGAAAACTAGCACTTACTATCTAGATGTCCCTTCTTTTTGTAGTGGGAACATGGTGGATAATTCCTTGCTCCACTCGGTTTTCCCCACTGTCCATCGGTTCTCTCTTTTTCTCTCTTATCTCCAGCATATTTCCTATTTCTTCCCTGCACATTCAACCCCTTTTCAGCAGCCATCATAGCACCTTCATTTGAGTCCTTTGGCCTCATCAACCTTCTCTATTCTTGGGCTTGCTGGGCATGAACCAATTTGGTGAGGCTGATTTGGGAGAGGTCCTTTGAATCTTCTAAGGAAGATATCTTGGACTCAAATCTTTCTGGTAGGCTAACTAACACTTTCTCAACTATCATCTTGTCACTCATCTCAACTCCCAACAATCTAATCATGTTCACTACACTCATAAGCCTATCTACATACTTTTTAACCTTCTCTACCTCCTGCATTCTTAGCATTTCGAACTCTCTTTGCAGGTTTATAACTTGCATATTTCGGGTTGTATCACTTCCCATGAACTCCTCCCTCAATCTATCCCAAGCTTCCTTTGCAGTTTCACATGCCATTATCCTTGTAAATACAAGGTCTGTTACTGCAGAATGTATGTGAGAAAGGGCTCTTGGAGCTTTGGACATTTGCTCCTCATTTGATTCAAAGTTGGGTTTGGACCAAGCTGCGGTGGCTGTTTCTTCTCTTCCACATACTGCCACAACCCTTGCCCTCTTAGGTAGGCTCTCATTCTACAGCCCAGATGTGATACTGGTCCCCATTGAACACTAGAGGTGAGAGAGAAGCCGATTGAGTTGCCATGCGAAACTAGGTTGGAGTTTCTGGAAAGTGTTGTTCTTGCGGAAGGTTGAAGTTTGATGGTGATTCAAGATGTTTTTGAGTGAGTTTGTTAGATGCTGGTTTGTTAATGCAGCTCTGATACCATGTTAGTGTTTTTACTAATGTCGGATGTCCAAAGAAAAGAGAATGGAAGGAAAAACTGATCTGAGTTCATTAGGCAACAAAACCTGCATATAACATACTTTGGCTTAATGTTTCAACTACTGTCAATAAGCTTTTACTTAATCTCAGCTAAACCACTCAAGTCTAACAACTTCATTGCAAATTGGTGAAAGTAAGCTGAGTCATCAAATTCAAAATTAACATACAAGATGACAAAATAAACTTAAACTACTGAACTTAAAACAGCACCATGCACGTCCATCTTGCAGCAGCAAGATAACTTCAAACTTTTAGCAACAGCAAAACATACTTCTAGCACAGCATCAACCTTCAACAAGTGTTGCCACAATCATGCATGAATTTGCAGTATCCTTCATCCATTGCTCCCTCTTTTCCTTCAATTGGTCGTGCTCCTTATCAAATAAAGCTTTTGGAGTTTCTTCCTTTTTATTTTTTTCATGAGCTTTCGATGGATCCACGAGGTTACTCACTTCCTATATTTAATAATATTAAAGATGAAACATCTTATCAACAAACAGAAGAAAAACTTTATTTACTACACAAAATTGAAAAAAGAGTGGTGTAAAAATTTACCTCAAACCACATCAACTCTTGCTGTAGCTGCAGAGCTACTCCACAAATAGCATCAAGCTGTTCAGGTGGACTCAACTTTCCAACCAAATGCAAGATATTATTTCCTTCATCATCTTTATAGTTAAGTATTTGTTTATCAAATGATAGACTTATACCGTCTAGCAGTTTGAAGATATCCTTCTGACGTTTCAAAATAGCATTGGAAAATATTAAGCCAGATGTATTTGTATCTCCCTTAGCTTTGCAATTCATGAACTCTGAATAATTACAAATAATCAAGCTTAAAAATTCAATGTTATCGTGTCTGACAGCATGATGTATTACTCCATTCGTCCAGTCGTCACGACAATCTACTTTGTCCAAAAGGAGTCTGAGTAGTTCAAGTGCTTCTTTGGGTAGTTTTTCATGGGGCAACTTCTCTTTTTCGGAAACTGCAAATTTTATAAGGTTGATAGAGGTTTAAATGGAAACAGGAATTTCAATAATAAATCAAAAAGTGTTGAAGGATTAGAAATACTGACATTTGTTGAAGCATCTCTTGAAAAGTCCTTCCTGATTTTGATTGGACAAGTCATGAGACATCAAAGGTGTTCGAGCCAAGACATGCAAAACTGTTTCCTTTCCCGTCCTCCCGTTCAATAAATTAACATTGACTAAAATTGGGTATTTCTTTAGCAAATCCCTCGCAATACCTAGGAAAAAACAACCAATATCAAGAAGTCATATGTGATATCTTTAAAGGCTAAGGATATTCTATTATTGATTAATTGAAGATGAGTTATGCTACAGTCACCGAAGTAGTGCACCGAATATATGCACCTAATGATGTGACAAAGTCTTGACCGTTGATTAATATTAAGTTAAAATTAATCAACTGTCAGGATATTGTCACGTCATTCAGTGCATAAATTCGGTGCACTATCATCGGTGGCTGTATTATTTTCCATTGAATATATGATGTATTCAATTTCAAAAGATACGTTTCCTATAACATACTTAAAATAATTTAATTAAAAATTTAATATTAAAAACATATTTTAGCGAAAAAATAGATGGTTATTGTTTATGTCAAATCTTGTTACCAATCATGTACATAATGTTTTATTATATATATAATTTTAATTTATGTTTGGTTTTAATAATTAAAACTTGGTTACGGAAAGTAATTTGTTGGGTTTATATAGACATGTCATTAGTCTACTTATATCTGTAAAGGATGCTTACCGAACCAATCAGCTCTACTAATTAGATGGGGAAGCAAATCCTTGCAATCCTCTTGTGTTAATTCATGTTCATTGACACCATAAAGGAATTTCACCGTCTCTTGGTGGCCCTGCTGTGCTGCCGTGTGAATTGGTAACATGCCATCATCTCCGCGGATATTTGGTAAGTTTTTATTCTTATTGAACGTCGCCCTTCGCACATTTCCACCTTCCACATTTTGCAGCAAGAAAAAAAGCAGTATTGCCATCGCCATTTTTAATAGCCAATTGTTCTACCATCATATAGTTTATCAGTCTTTTGATAAACATACAAGAGCCCGCTGCAGTTGCGATGTGGAGAGCGATGTCCTCCTTATCTGATATAATATCAGTTGCATATTTTGAATTTTTCTCTTGATCTTTCTCAAAAAATAGACAAGCTGTGTACCACTCATTCTTCAACGCAGCTCTATACAATTTACCATGTATCTCTTGTTCATCTGTAAAGGTAAAATTATTAACAAAAAGTTTTATACAATATAAAAATAAATGCATTCAAACTGGTTTTGATGTAAACTGATAGATGGAGTAATAAAAAAAGTTCTATGCCTGACTCTTCTTGAGGAGGATTTATCACATGCTCGTCATTTTTTTCATGTAACACATTTTCTGGTACACTATCAACCCTCACTTCCCTTGTAAGAAATTTCATGTATTTAATTTATAAGACTAACTTTTTCGAGGAAAATAGACTTTACAACTTTGTGGTTTATAATATTTTAGCAGAAATTTAAGATTTAAATTTACAAGGTATAGTTTTACTCGTTGATTCAATGCATTTTAATGACTTCATTCATATTTCTAGATTTCAAAAAATATGTATTATACTAATATTAATTGAATAAAAAGTATAAAAAAACATAATTTAAATCTGAGGAATAGTTCATGCTTACCAAACAAATCTTTTCCATTGGTCAGATCTTGTAATTTTTTCTTGTCCTTTTCTGTCATGTTTTTAGTTACGTTGTGAAGAAACTCCATCATCTTTTCATGGCCATGCTGCGCCGCTATATGAATTGGTAACATCTCTTCAACTCCACCTCCACGGATACTTGGTAACTCTTCATTTTTCTCAACCATAATCTTGGCAAATCCCACCATTCCGGATTCAGCAGCAAGAAAAAAAGCAGTATTGTCATCACCATTTTTAATAGCCAAATCGTCTTTCTGCATAAAATTTATTAGTTTTTTGACAAACATAAAGGACTTTGCCGCAACTGCAATGTGAAGTGCAGTGTCCTGTTTTTTCTGATATCCTAGCTGTTAAATATTTTGAATTTTTCAATGAATCTCCTTTAAAAACTTCCTTATAAGTTGTGTTCCATTCATCTTTCAATGCAGCTTTGTATAGTTTTTTAAAGTCTTCATTTATGCTTTGATTATCTGTCAATGTGAAACAAGAACAAGTTTTATGTAAGTAAGCAACTCATTCTACCTAATTCTTTATGCAAATAAATGAAAGGTTGCTCAAAACAATGCATCTGTAAAAGTATAAAATAAAATAATTGGAAGGTAATATCAATACTTACTAGCCAGGTCATGAGGAAGAGGTGATTTCCCACTGTTATCTTTTTCTTCAGTACAATCATTTCCTGAGCTGTTGTATCCCTCACTTTTTCATTAATTAACATTTTGTAATATTTCTTATGTGCTTATGATAAATAACTAATGAAACAAATCAATTTACCAAAGCAATTATTTAAGAAGTTTAATAATATGACTTAGATTATGCTCAAACAATGGATTATTTATTAAAAAATAAAATAATATAACATGTATTTGTAAGGTAATATTGAATCATACCAGCCTGTTCTTGCGGAGGAGATGTCACAAGCACATCTTTCTTGGCATGTAACTCAACCTCTAGTATGACGTTAATCCTTACTTCATGATTCGACTTCCCTACCAACACATCATATACACTTAAAGTAGAAACACAAAGAGAAATTATCCGAAAAATAACGTGAAAATAAAACCAATCCCACCAACTAAAGAAGGAAAAAGGAAAAAGAGAACAGGTTAAAAAAGTTACCACTTTGGGTAGTTGGGATTGGGATGCAATAAGCGAAAAAAGCAAATTTGGAAAGAAAGGTGTAAGAGGAGTAGTGTGGAGAGGAAAATTAAGCTTAGATACTCACGAAAAAAAGAGGGCTATGATATTTATAGATGAAGAATGACGTCTGAAGATTCTGATCAGATTCGAAAAGAAAATTAACAAGAATTAAAGAATGTGTGAAAAACAGTTGAGAATAAACTGCAGTTTTTACTTACAGCAGAAAATAGAGGAAGGTGCGTTTTTATATTAGGAAGATGATATAAAAACGCTGCCGTACTGTGCTTAGTACAAAACACACCGTATTGGTGTCATTACAATAAACCCCAGTCTACTTTTACTCTTTACACTTTAACCCAAACTACTATGCTTAGCTTTACTTTAACATTTCTTTTGCCTAATATTTCCCTTTAAACAAAACACCTCTTGGTTTTGATCTTAACACTTCCTAATATTTCCCCTTAAACAAAACATCTCTACCATTTCTCCACATACACTAGTTAACACATAGTAAGGTCATTCTTGTAGCACACATAGTAATCCTTCCCATAGTTACACACAACACTTCACATTTCTACACAGCACCTATATTTGCACCAGAACTCTGCAGCAGAAAATTACAGTAGTTTGCACCAGAAAATTACAACAGAACACACGCCAATCTGCACCAGAAAATTGCAGCAGAACACACACCAATGATCAACAGCCTAACTTTACTTATTCACCAACCAAAACAATCAGCAAAACACACGCCAATCTGCACTAGAAAATTGCAGCAGTTCACACCAGAAAATTGCAGCAGAATACACACCAATGATGCAGAACACACACCAATGATCAACAGCCCAACTTTACTCATTCACCAACCAAAACAATCAGCAACATTCATTCGGTAGACTAACATCAGCAATTCATTAAAAACTAGAACAGCAACAATATCCATTCAAACAGAACAGCAAGTATCAGAAACATATCAACCACTCACCTCCAGTTAAACACCAACAACAGCAGTATTCACTTTCAGAGAAATCAATCAATCACATATATATATATATAAGTTCAAGCTTACACAATTTTAGTCATCAGCAACACCTATTTTTAATCAATAGACATACCATTCCATAACTCCTTCAACAGATCATACTCCCATATAAGCAGAGAAAAACCACACGTAGTTCAAGTTCACACAACTTCAGCTTATTTTGCACAGCTCAAACTTTCACAATTTTAGAGAAAATAAAGTCAATTTCCGAGAACTATATCATACCATTCACCAGCAGCTTCATTTTGACAGATATCAGTACCACATAATCTAGCAACTCATCCTCATGACTTCAATCCTTAACACAGCCTGCATTCTCAATTAACAAACTATATCATACCATTAACCAGCAGCTTCATTTTTGATAGATATCAGTACCACATAATCCAGCAACTCATCCTCATGACTTCAATCCTTAACACAACATCTGCATTCTCAATTAACAATTTCAAGAGAACAAACTGAACAATCATTCTAATCAGATAAGGAATCTGTAACAGTGAGTTTCTCCTTCAGATAACTAAATTGATTTCCAGGTAAAGCTTTGGTTAAAATGTCTGCCACTTGGTACTCAGAAGCTACGTATTGCACACTTAAGCTCTTATTTGCAACTAAATCTCTCACATAATGCACATCAATTTCGATGTGCTTTGTTCAAGCATGAAATACAGGGCTTGAAGACAGTGCTCCAACACTCATGTTGTCACACCATAGCACAGGGCAGCTGTTCAAACTAAGACCAACTTCTTCAAATAAATTCCTGATCCATACAAGTTCTGTAGAAGCTTGACTTAAGGCTCTGTATTCTGCCTCAGTTGTAGATCTCCTGTCATTAACATCAGTAGCCCAATCTGCATCTACATAAGCTTCCAGCAGAAAATGTTCCTTTTTAGTAAAAAATAACCCCATGATTCAATGTTCCCTTCACGTATCTAAGAACCCTTTTACATGCTGTCCAATGATTGACAGTGGGCTGCTGCTGAAATTGACTTAACTTGTTTACAGCAAATGCAAGATCAGGTCTGGACAATGTCAGATACTGCAGCCCTCCAACAATGCTTCTTTATAATGAAGGTTGATCAAATTGATCACTATCTTCTTTCCCCAACCTAGTACCAGTAGCCATGGGAGTAATACAGGATTTAGATTCATTCATACCAGCCCTTAGCAACAAATCTTGAGCATACTTACTTTGTGTGAGCAACATCTCTTTATCATTTCTCTTAACTTCAAATCCAAGAAAATAATTCACAGGACCAAGAACCTTTAAAGCAAACTGGGTATTCAAATCTGCCACTATCTGATCAACCAGTTGAGAGTTGTTTCTAGTAACTAATATGTCATCTACATACACCAGGAGATAGACTACGGCAGATTCCTTTTTATAGAAAAATAAACTAACATTAGAAATAGAATTTTGAAATCCCAAACTTAATAGAGCCTGTTTCAACTTTTCAAACCAAGCTCTTGGAGCTTGTTTGAGCCCATATAGTGCTTTTTGCAACTGACAGACCTGCCTTGTTTGAGAAAAATCAAAGAAGCCTTTTGGTTGCATCATAAAAACTTGTTCAGTCAATTCTCCATTGAGAAATGCATTATTTACATCTAGTTGCTGCACTTCCCACTAATTATACACTGCTAAGGATAAAATAATTCTAATAGTTGCTGCCTTAACTACTGGAGAAAAGGTCTCAAAATAATCAAGTCAACAAACCCCTTGGCTACTAACCTAGCTTTATATATTGAAAGAGAGTCATCTGAGTTTAACTTGGTTTTAAACACCCACTTGCAAGCCTACTATGTTCATACCATCTACATAGGGAACTAATTTCCAAGTCTGATTATTCAGCAATGCTTGATATTCAGCCTCCATAGCAGTTTTCCATTCTGGAATTTTTAAAGCTTCAGTAACTGAGGTAGGTTCAGGGAGTATTGTATGTGTAGATAGAAGATCCTGAGGTATATTAGTTGAAACACAGCCCTTGGATCGGGTAACCATTGGATGAACATTTACATTTTTGCTATTAGCTAGGATGGGAAGAACAACCTCTAGCTGAATTCCAGGATTGGTTTGTGTTGAAGTGGATGCTATAGGCATATTCTCAGGAGAGGATAAGGCATCAGCTTGGGGGGATAACATTCTGCAGTTCTGAATGGACTCTTTTGAAGCACTTTCTTGATTAATGGCTATAGAAATAGCAGGTTTAGAATTTGAAGGTTTGGATGAGGATGAAGGTGATGGCAAGATCCAGGACTTGGTAACCTCAAAAAATTCAGGTGAAACAAGAGAAGACACGTCAGGTTGAAAGCCAGACTTGAATGGGAAATCAGTCTCATTAAAGCGAACTTGTTTAACCACATAACATCTGCCATTGGAATTCATACATCTAAACCCTTTATGAACAAGGCTATAACCCAAGAACACACATTTTTCAGTGTGAAAAGATAGTTTGTGCCTTTGATAAGGTCTAAGAAATGGATAACAGCAGCAACCAAACACTTTCAGATCAGTATAATCTGGTACTTGTTGGAATAAGACTTCAACAAGTGATACAAAATCAATAGTTGTTGAGGGAAGTCAGTTGAGTAGATACACTGTTGTACTAAAGGTTGACCACCAGAATTTCAGAGGCATGGTTGCATGAGCTAGAAGGGATAGCCTATACTCAGTAATAGTCCTATGTTTGCATTCTACTCTACCATTTTGCTGATGAGGATATGGACAAGGGTGCCTAAAGAAGATGCCATGTTTCTCCAAATAACTAGTAAAGGGTCGAAATTCCCCTCCCCAATCTGTTTGTAAGCATTTCAGTTTTGCATCTAATTGCTTCTCCACAAAACAATGGAACTAAGTAAACACATTAAAGACTTCAGACTTTAGTTTCAGCGGGTAGATCCATGTGTATCTACTAAAATCATCCACAAATATAGCATACTACCTATACCTTTCAGTAGAGAGAACAAGGGCAGGACCCCACAAGTCAGAGTACACTATCTCTAAAGGTTTCTTAGCCCTGGAAGCAGACTTAGGAAATGTACACTGCTGTAATTTGCCAAACTGACATGCTTCACAAAAAAAATTCTTTATTTTCAGTACTTGATTTTCTTACATTCAACTTTCCAAGTACATTATTTAGAATCTTACTACTAGGATGACCTAATCTAGCATGCCATAGTAAAACACTACTAGATGGTCATTAAGTAAGATCTTATTTGCAGAATTACAAGCAAGAGCAGAATCTAAAACAGTACCCAAAGAATACTGTGAATGAACTAACTGCGTGGGTATTGAAGGTGGAAATAGAGCTAGAATCACAGAGTGCAGGTCTTAGTGGAGAATCAACTGAAATAGCAGCAATGGTGGGCAAGGTAAGCTGATAGAGGCCATTCTTTACTGTCCCTTGAAGAAGAATAGCCTTCCTTTGCTTATCCTTTATCAAACAGTGGTCAGCATGAAACTCAACTATCACATGATTATCTTTAGTGATTTGAGATATGCTTAGTAGGTTCTTAGCAATACTAGGAACACACAAGATGTTATGAAGTTGTAAAATTCTATTTGAATCAGTAGAGGGTAACAGTAATGTACCCTGTATGGGTAATGGGAATGGGCTGACCATTACCAACTTGTACTTGGGACCCTCTCTGGTAGTTAGACTTTATCAACATGTTATTTGCATCGGCAGTCATATGATTTGAGGCTCCAGAGTCCATGTACCAAGGCTGATCTGTGAGTGTTTGTGGAGTAGCAGTAGGTGGAGCATTAACATGAGAGGACCCAGGTGTCAAAGAGGTAGTGTTTGAGAAAGTGTTTGTATTTTGGTCTGGTGAGTAATTTTGAGGTGGGTGTGGTTGAAATTGTGGAGTGTTGTAACTTGGTTGAGAACTTCTAGGCATTCCAGCAGCAGAAAAATCATGAAAACCTTCATAAGAGTTTGAAGAAGATTTGGGTGTTATAGTATTTGCTTTGCAAAGAGAGCTTGAGGCGGGAGCATTAGGGTCCTGTGAGTTTCCTGAGTATGATTGAGTATTACTGACTGGAGAAGCAGTTATCTGGGCTGAAGAAGGACTGTAGTTACCATGATTTGTGTTCATAAACCCCTGATACTCATAGTCAAAGCAGTGATAACATTGCAAGGCCGAGTGACCATTTTTCCCACATACTTGACAAATTAAACGAGGCTTGAAGTACCCTCTACCTCGACCTCTACCTCTCATCCCATTGTTGTTAAACTGACCAGCACTAGGAGCAGGATATTGAGTAGGAACAGAATGAGGAAAGGTGGTAGAATACATGGCTACATTAGGGGGATGTTGTTGGGGATAAATACCATGGTATTGTTGTTGGGGATAAATTCCATGGTGTTGTTGTTGGGGATAAATTACATGGTGTTGATAATTCAACATTCCTTGTGAAGACATAGGTGAAGGGTTAGAGTTCTGCCATATAGGTGGTTGAATAGTAGAAGGAGAATCAATATTTTGAGTAGTAACTCCTCCAGCCCCGGTATTTTGGAATTGTGGTACAAAAGGAATTTGGAACTGTGACACACCTCCAACATCACTTGAAGTTTGTTTTGTGGCTAGTAGTGCAGATGACATACCATGAAAGTTAGACAGTATACTATTCTGCTTCTCAATTCTCATCTCATGTTTGTGGAGTAGTATTTGTGCTTCTTGGAGAGTGGCAGTACTACTGTTAGCCACCAAATTAGCTACCATCGCATCAAACTCTGGACCTAAACCATCCAGAATGTATAGCAACAATTCCTCATCTCCAATTTGAACTCCACTAGCCACTAGTTCATCCCCTAACTCTTTCATTTTCAAAATATACTCATTAACACTCATAGACTCCTTCTTAGTGCTTTGCAATAGATTTCTCAAATGAAGTGTTCTCGCCTTTGAGAAAGACTGAAAATGCAACTCTAATGTATTCCAAATTTCATACGCACTGCCACACTTAGCAACATGTCTAAACATAGACTCAGTAATGGAAGAATTTAACCAGCTAACTAGAAATTGATCCGTCTTTTTCCAATCAAAGTACTTAGGGTTAGGTTTCTTGATTATTCGTTCAGAATCTTGAATTTGTTCAGTTAAAAACATAGAAGGACATGCATGCACACCTATGACAAAGCCATCAAGTTCATAGGAGGTTAACGCAGGTAATACCTGGGATCTCCAGTGGCTGTAGGTTCTTTCCCCTAGCTTAATTGATAGAGTTGGAAGAGAAGAATGGGCAACTGAACTTAGCGCATTTGCACTGTCAGGCAGTTCGTTCACAATCTTGGAGCTAGAATTCAAGGATCCAGAACTGAGATTAGCCATTGACGTCTGTCTATAGCTCTGATACCATGAAGATTCTGATCGGATTCGAAAAGAAAATTAATAAGAATTAATGAATGTGTGAAAAACAGTTGAGAATAAACTGCAGTTTTTACTTATAGCAGAAAACAAAGGAATCTGCTTTTTTATATGAAGAAGATGATATAAAAACGCTGCCGTACTGTGCTTAGTACAAAACACACCGTATTGGTGTCATTACAATAAACCCCAGACTACTTTTACTCTTTACACTTTAACCCAAACTACTATGCTTAGCTTTACTTTAACATTTCTTTTGCCTAATAACGTCAGGTCAAGAAACAGTGAAATTTTAATTAAAATATATATATATATATATATATATATTATTCAACGTGTATCACAAGGTTAAAAACTTTTAGGGTTTTTTGCTTTTTTTTTTTTTTTTATCTCTCTCAATACTTGTAAAATATCAAACCATAAATATTACATCATTTTCTAATCAATTTTAAATCATATCTATTACATCATAACTTGCTAACATAAAGGTTTGTTTTACTAGGAGATTTGCAATTTGTATAATATGTAAATATTAACTTTTAAAGATAGTATATAAAATAACTATACTGAAACATATTTATTTGAAATTCTTCAAAGATGATATTTGATGCTACATTAAAAAGCTAACTGGACCTTCCAGATAGTTCATGAAAAAAAAAAAAATTAAAAGATTATAAATCATCACAACACATTTTCTCTTCTTTCCAAGACATTTCTTTCTAATATTTTAAATTAAAAGCATTATTCTAGATCTAGAAGAAGGTCAATTTATTTTACAAGTACTATATCTTTTTTTTTTTTTTTTAATTGATAAGAATGTAGTTTACGTATATATTCGAATTTTCTAGAATTATAAACTATTCATCAGGATAAAAGTATAAGTGATATACTTATTAATGCTTTAAAAACAAATAACTAAACTTAAAATAAAATCTTTTTAAGTAATACATTTAAAAATTTCCTTCAAATTAGCCTTACCACTAAAAAGATAAAAATAATTCTCTATCTTCATTCTCTTCATTTTCAAAATAAAAAATACATATTATTAGATGATATTAAAAGTGTGGGGCTCAGGAAAAGTCACTTGTTATACTTAAAAAAAAGGCCTCAAAATCCGAGAACCACTAAGTATAGTATAGATGTGTTTGAAATAGAAGCAGCTAGATGACATTATTAAGAAGTGTGGGGCTAATTAGGTTTAAAAAATTGAAACACGTACCCCTCCTCAAATCAATAAGTGGATTAGTGGAGACATAAGTCAAAACTAGAAAAACATGTGGTGATACTTTCTAAAAGAGAGTAATATGATTTTTAATTAATTTTCGACATCAATAATGCTATTGCCTTTAACTATTATCTTAAGTTTTATATTACAGTGGCATGGCTCCACCCCCTCCTTTTGAAACACATGGCTTATATATTTCTTACGAAACAAAAAATCTAGAATACTACGTGTTGATGCTCTTTTCTTGCACCAACGAATTTTTACGTGTATGACTTTGATTGGCTGCTCAATACACATGAAAAAGGAATATATAAAAGCGGAATAAATATAAAGGGAGTTTTTTAAGTGGTTCGGATGCTAAGGTAGCAAATCCTACGTCCACTGATTTGTATTGATATTAGTGGGTGTCAGGTCGCGGTCGCGAGCTGACTTACATAAGACGAGAAAGTCAAAAATGATTACAGGATAGAGATTTCTTTTGTGGTATGAAAGATGACCCAATCCCCTTAATGAAGGGGTCTTCCCTATTTTATACTGAACCGAAGCGTATAATCATCACTAAATCCATGGTTTGGTGTGCTTTTCAGGAGGTAATCCGGCTTTACGTCCCATTTCCCTTTTGCCAAGCTGACATCGCATCGCATTGTTGCGGGGTTGGGGCAAGGGGTTGGGACGCGTGTGGGCTCCACATCACTTGGCAGGTCTGACGTGTGCGTACTGCTCTGACGGGAGCAGGTCGCCCTTCACGTGACTTTCCCACGTCAGCCCTTTATTTCCTTGGGCATAACAGGAGCCCCCTAGTTTTTAAGGTTCGAAGATCGGACCTTGGAAACTAAGTTACGTCGGAGTTTTTACTCGCCCGACACGAAGCAGGGATGAGCTCGGTCGACACGTAACTCGCGAACACGACCTCATGCGGCCTTCCCGCGAGCGACACGACAATCTCCACCTTAGCGACTGGATCTCGAGGGCGCTCCTCGTATGTATTCAACGAACCTCGGTTTCACGCACATGCGGCGTGCAGTTAAAGCATGTCAGGCACATTAAATGCCTTGCGTGCCCGAGCCGCACCTGGCTGCTGTTAGTAGCTAGCAGCGTAACCTGAAACGAGGACCATTACCACGCGCCAATCGCAACGTGGGGGATGGGGGCGCATTTCAATGCGGGGGAGAGAGTGGGCTATCATTTCTGTTTCAATTTGGGGTGGTAACCTGATGATTCGCAACCCTCATATAAAAACCTCGCATTTTCCTCATGAGGCCACCGAAATTTCTTTCTGCTTTCAAGTGAAAGACCTTCACGCACCTGTGAACAGCTTTTCTTCCGACGGCATGTTTTCAGCAGCCTTTAAAACGAGTTTGGCCTCAACTTCACGCCTCGTAGAGTAAGGTTTTCCTTTTTCCTTTATTATATATATATTCTCTTTTTTTTTTTTTTTTTTTGGTTTGGTTGAGCAGTGGCGTTGGGTCCTCGGCTGCTTTCATCCGGAGACACGACGCCACCCTCCCCTTGATTCGAGCGTGGACAGGCGGCTCGAGTCGTTTGTAGATTTTTAGGTGTCCTGTCATTACATGGGACGAACACGAAGGCTCTAATGACCGTGTCTCAGCGATGTTGTGCATCGGAATGGAACCATCAACATCCTGCATCCGGAGGAAGGAGCTGGCTCGCCCTCGCGGGAAGTCCCCTCCCCGAGGGACGCACCCTCGATGTCTACTCGGTTCTTACTTCCGAGGAGTTTGATAGGATAAAGACGTAGTACGATATTCGCGCAGAGGTGTTCCTCGACCATACCAGATCGTCACGGCGCCCGAGACACGGCCTCGTCGCGATCTCGAGGAGATCTTCAAGGGTGGAGGGAGGATTCCCTTCCATCCTTTCATCAGGTCGGTCCTGGATCATTTCGGGATTGCACCGATGCAATTGACGCCAAACGCGTATGTCATCGCTGTCGCAATGTATATCGCGTGCTGCGAGAGCGGCTTGGGAGAGCCAACGGCGGTAGAGCTCGGTGTCGCCTACTACCTTAAGAAGAGTAGGGACAAGGACTCAGTTACCTATCTCGGACGACCTACCATTGCCGCGGGGATACACAGGCTACCCCCATCGAATGCGAGAGCCTGCATGAGTCAAAGTTCTTCTTTTTCTTGTACAACGGCCATTGCCGTTTTCAAGATCCAAGTAGGTTTTCTTATTAAGTCCGTTATCTGCTCGCCTGATCCATAATAACGACCTGCTTTGTTTTCTCATTTGAGCTAATGCATGTACTCCCATCTCATCGCTATCACTGGCCGACCTTATAGGCTCGTGATCCTTCCTTGTGAGTACTTGGGATGAGGAGTAGTCGCGACGCGAGGAAGCTTGTGACAACCTCGCAACTTGCGAAAGTACGGCCCCCTTTTTTCATGTATCAGGCGCCTTAGAACCGCCAAGGTAAGTTATTCAAGGTTTCCTTCTCGTCGCTTGAATGATTTCTGCTTTACTAACGACCTGCAATGCGGTGAACGATGCCCCCAAATGGAGTCCAGGGGCAATACCCTGCCGAGCACCGCTTTGTCTTTCCTCGACGAGGATCGTAGCGGGAGGCTGAGTGCTGCTGCTTTATCCCAGCACAATGGCATGTCAAATGCTCCCACTTCTGGCCCGCTCGTCGCCTGCAGCGGGCAAGGGCAGTGTCGGGGACAGCCGCAGCACCGGATCAGCCGCTCCCCAAGCGGAAGGCTCCGCCCAAGTCAAAGAAGAGAAAGCAAATTCAGCTCGACGAGTCCTGGAGACCGAACGTGGAGGAAGAGCCTCTTGAGGTCGCTGCAGGGGGTCCCTGGTGGAGGTCGGGCAAGGAGTTTCCCTCGGGCGATGGGTAGGTGCAACTAAGCACTGCTTCTAGATTCTGCTTGGGGAGTCTCGAGTACTCGCAGCCCGATCGCTTTATGGCTCGCCTTTCGATTGCAGTAGCTATCGAGCTGCATACAATGAATTTGCAGATACGGGCGACGCACTCATGCTATACGCTGTCTTTAAAGATCATCCCGAGCAAGGTAAATTATGTTGATGCTTTGAAATTTCAATCCGATTTGAAAGGGCTAACCCTGCATCGCTCGTAGGATTGCTTGCGATGAGGATGTCCATGGAGAATACGCGTCTGGGGGACGCAAAGGGGACTAGCGACCTGGAAGAGGAGGTCGCGAAGCTTAAGCAGAGCTTGGCGTCCGTCGAAGCTGAAAGAGCACAAGCGTTCGACGCGTGCATGTATCGCACTGCCAAAAGGATGCCGCCTTGCAATGGCTCGGCTGGATTTCCCTGGCAATTATGAGCTCGATCGACGTGCGGAGGAGATTAAAGAGCTTCAAAGGACAACCGCCCGTCTCACCAAGGAGGTCAGCGAAAAGGACCAAGAACTGCGGGCGACTTTCGAACGGGCTCAGCGAGCTGAAGAAGATAATGGGGCCTTCGAACAAGAAAGGCTAGTCCTTGAGGCCGAGCTTCAGGAGAGTCGGGAGAGGGTTACTGCACTGACTGCGGAAATGCAGAATCAGTCTGAGGGGATAGAGGAAAAGGCCGCGGACTGGGTGATCGGATCCATCTACACCCTGTGTGCAAAGAATCCCGATCTGGACTTCTCCGACCTCCCGGAGCTCTGGCAGGTGACCTTGCAGCTCATGGGCCGAGGGACGATCAGGATGCGCAGTCCGCCCTGTGGGGACCCGACCTCAGGGTAGGCGGCTCCGGCTCAAAGGATCTTCCCGACCAGCCTTGATTGTAATGGATTGTCCCTATTATACTTAAAACTTTTGTACATAAATGAAGACATTTACAATTGCGGTTCGTTTTCTCATATAAATATGCACTATTTACAATTGAGATTTACATAAGCGATTACATACAAATTCTTACATGCGAACAGAACACATGCGAACTGTTTTTAAGCGGACATCGTAATACTTGAAAAAGAAATTAACAAAAAAGCGAAGAGTTTGGGATTACGCGATAGTATGGCCGAAGGTGTTCGGCGTTCCAAGCTCGTGGTACCTTGGAGCCGTTCAATCTTTTGAGATGGTAGGTCCCCGGTCTGATCACTTTGTCGATCCGATACGGACCTTCCCAGTTAGGCCCTAGTACCCCCGCACTTGGCTCTCTGGTCCCGAGGAGAACTTCCTTCAGCACAAGGTCTCCGACCTGGAAGTCTCTTCGCCGGACCTTCGAGTTGAAGAACCTTTTTACTCAGTTCGGCCGGTAGGTCGCGTAATCCTTAGCTTAAGCCTTCTTTGTGGACGCTCTTCAATTAGATCCAAACTTGCTCTCAGAAGTGCTTCATTGTCGTCCTCGTTGTACAGGTCCCTCCGAAGAGAACCGGTCCCGACCTCTACAGGGATCATGGCTTCACAGCCATAGGCTAGTGAAAATGGGGTTTCCGAGGTGGAGGTCCTTGGAGTTGTCCTGTACGCCCATAAAACTTCGGGGAGGTCAGTCGGCCCACCCTTTCCCTTGGCTGCCCCGAGCTTGGTCTTTAGAGTGTGCTTGATGGTCTTGTTGACTGCTTCAACTTGGCCATTCGCTTGCGGCCTGGCGACTGAGGCAAATTTTTTGTGGATGCTCAGCTCGTCGCAGAACTGCTTGAACTCCTCATTATCGAATTGCTTTCCATTATCTGAGATAAGGGTGTGAGGAATTCCGTAGCGGCACACTATGTTCTTGAAAACGAAGTCTCTTAACTTCTGGTCGTGATCGTGGCCCGTGGCTCGGCTTCCGACCCATTTTGTAAAATAGTCTACCGCGACCACGGCGTACTTGACCCCTCCCTTTCCAACTGGCATGGGGCCGATAAGGTCGATCTCCCACATGGAAAATGGCCAGGGGCTTGACATAGTAACCCTACTGTGAGAGGGTGCTCGCGGAATGTTCGCGAACCGCTGGCATTTGTCGCACTTCTTGACAAAGTTGTGCGCGTCTTCTTGGATTTGGGGCCAATAATATCCCTGATGAACAATTTTGTTCGCGAGAGATCGATGCTGTGGTGGACCTTACCAGGATCCCTTCTCTGAATTTCCCTCATGATGTAATCTGCCTCTTCATTGGTTACACATCGGAGGAGAGGGCCACTGAATCCTCTCCCGTATATCTGATCCCCGATGAGTGTGAAGCGAGCAGACCTTACTCGCAGGACCCTTGCTTTGACCTTATCGTTAGGCAAGGTCCCGTCCTTGAGGTACTGTATAATGGGAGTCATCCAGAACTGATCGTAACCTCGTTCATGGCTCTCGGTCTGGCGAGGCGATAGACTTGATGCCGACAAATCGAACAGGAATGTTATCAGGGGCCTCACAGTCTAATGATGAGGCTATCTTTGCCAAGGCGTCCGCTATAGAGTTGCTCTCCCTAGGGGATCTGAGCCATTTTAAAGTGTCTAAACGCCCCCAAAGAGGCCTTAGCTTTCTCCAAATAGCGGACCATGTTCCCTTCTTTGGCTTGGTATTCTCCTAGAATTTGATTGATGACCAACATGGAGTCACTGTAGATACTGATCGTGGTTGCACCCATTTCTTTGGGGAGTCGCAACCCGGCGAACAGGGCTTCGTATTCGGACTCATTGTTGGTCGCCTTAAACCCTCCCGAATCGGAGAATTCCATGAATTCGAGCCCTCCGGGGCTCACGCGAGAAGCACTCCAGACCTGGCTTTCTTTTCTTTTCGCTTTGATGACCCTGCGACGCGAGGTTCCAGGTCTATAGGTCTCGAATAGTTTCTTGCCCGACTTCGCTGGACTGTTGCTCGCTTGGGAGATAGGAGAATTCCGAGATGAAGTCTGCAACAGCCTGCCCTTTGATTGTCGACATGGGCATATACTTTAGGTCGAACTGGCTTAGCTCCATGGCCCATTTGAGCAACTTTCCCGAGGCCTCGGCTTCCGGAGGACTCGTCGAGGGGTAACTCGTCATTACATTGATCGTATGGGCATGGAAGTAAGGTCGTAAGCTTTCGGAAAGCGACCGTAAGAAGGCAAAAGCTAGTCGCTCCATTTCTGGATACCGCATCTCGGCATCCGATAGACGTTTACTTGCATAATATACTGGCCATTGAGCTTTTTCCTTTTCCCGTATTAAAGGCCTCAGACCGACCTTGGCCTAATTCCGAGACACGGACGGGAGGTAGATGAGCGTGGATTTCTGCGGAAGAGGTTTAGAGAGGAGAGGTGGCTTCCCAAGGTGTTCTTTTATACTGGAATGCTCGTCGCATTCGGTTGGAAGTCCACTCAATTTCTTATTGGCCTTGAGAACATTAAAGAATGGTAAACAATGTCTGTTAGCCTTGATATGGAAGCGGATCGAGCCGCTATTCGCCGCTCGCTGGCTCATGACTCGTTTTTGGTCTTTGGGCTCTGGGCTGCCATATCGAGTAGCTTGAATTTTTTCGGGGTTTACTTCTATGCCCCGCCCGATTGACCATATACCCAGGGGAATTTTCCCCGACGATACCCCGAACGAACATTTGAGAGGGTTCAGCTTCATTCTGTAGAGCCTGAGTATGTCAAACATCTCAGCGAGGTACGTGATATGCTCGGAGGCGACCTGGGACTTGACCAGCATGTCGTCCACATAGACCTCCATTGTCCTTCCGATCTAGTCGGAGAACATTCGGTTGACCACTCTCTGATAGGTCGCACCCGCATTCTTGAGACCGAAGGGCATTACCTTGTAGCAGTATAGCCCCCGATCCGTAATGAAGGTCGTATGTTCCTCATCTGGTTTATACATCGGGATTTGATTGTATCCCGAGTATGCATCCATGAAGCTTAATAGCTCGTGTCCTGAGGTGGCATCAACGAGCTGGTCGATTCTCGGCAGGGGTGGGGAAACTGTCGGGGCGGGCAGGGCTTTGTTCTGTGTGAAGTCTACGGAGTTCGCCACTTGCCATTTGGCTTCTTTACCAGATTCCGGGCCTTGGTACCCTGTAGGGTAGGGTAGAGAGCCTCGCGAATAGATCCATTTCGGAGAAGGTTCTCCACTTCTAATTTTTGTTAGAGTAGATGCCCTAGAGCCAATCAATTATTGTGGAATTGACTCTTTGTAATAATGTTCATTAATCAATAATAAAAGGCATTTTTATTCTATATCGCGTAAATCATTATTATTGCAATATGTATTGATATATGTCCTTAGAATGGTAGAACCGTGACGAGGGTATCAAGTGTTTCAAATCTTGATAGTGAGAACCCTATGAGCACATATGGTGGCCATTCTAGAAACGTCCGTACTCTGCCCCAAGATATTCTCAAGTAAGGGCGTAGTAATACGGTAAGGTTGGCTATCATAGCTGTTGAACGACCTCCGCCCGCAAGCGGACCTGGATCGATCACTTGTCAAGGTTGTTTGGTGACAACTCGGTGCAACACATGGGTGCTTGTTGTAGGCGGATATACCGCAGCAAGTTCACTGGACTGACCCACCAGAGGATTCCATATGGATGGTAACCCTAGTGTCTATGGAACAAATCCTCTAACGAATGGTGGTGCATGTGATCCTTGGACTTGAGATCACCGGAGTGCCTTGTGCACCGATTGGTACAGTTTGATACTAGCCTAACGCATGCTTCTGCAGCTGTCGCAGACGGTGGTGATTGGCTATATCAAGGAGTGTATCAAGACTATGGTGGATTGACAAAGGATTCATCACTCCCGGGTACGGGAGAAGTTATCTCACGGCGCAATTCAGTATATGGTAATGACACTAAAACTGTGGCCACAGTGGGATTGAGTTGTTGCTCTATCCAGATTATAATACGGGTCATTGGTCCAGAAACTGAATATATATAATATCGAGAGTAACCGAAGGTTGACACTATTTCTATGCCTTCGTCTCGTCGAGATAACGAATGATGAAAGGATCGTATTGTACGGCAACCATATCGTTGATGGTAGCTACTTTGTTGAATCCGAATCTATCGGGTGGCCATGATGCCTTGACTAGGGGCCAATCTTGAGTCAGTCATTAGTGAGACGATTAATTGGTGTTAATCACGATACTATACACTACCGGTATGATGAGGAGCCTATGGGTCACACACATAGAAGATAATTTAAGAGCCAAGAAGAAAGAAGGGCGTTTTCGTCTTTTTAGGCGAAAGGGTATTTTGGTAATTTCACTGTGCAATTAAATTTGCTGAGGTCGTAGCCTTTTATTTAATTTGTTAAAGAAATTAAATAAGTGAAATTACGGTTAAATGTGTGTTCGCACACATTTAATTAAATCATCATTATTGTTAAATGTTAATTAAATATTAATTGATTTTAATTAAAGATAATGATGAATTAAATTAAAATATCAAATTGGGAGTGTTTGGCAACATGGGGTGTTTGGGTTGGAGCCCAAGCCCATTCCATGTGGGAATAGGGCAACTTGATTTGCCTATAAAAAGAATAGTGTGTGTGTGTGTTATTAATGTGATTCATTCTTTAATTTTAAAAGAAAACACAGCAGCCCCTTATACACTTATTTCCCACGCCACTTTCATCTTTTGATTGAAAAATCAAATACTGATTTTTCTTCTTGATTTCTTAAGGCCAAGGAGGATCTAGCAAATCCCTCTTTGGTTCTTGTTGATTGTCTTCGTGTGGACCTCTACGGTTCGATCCTACACTTGGATCGGTAGCAAACACATTCAGAGACAACATTGGTGGAGCCTCCAAACGTGGGTATGAATCTAAACCTTTGGATTTATATTTTTTCTCAGATTCTAATTATGCATAAATTGTAAAATCTATGCCTTGATTTTGGGTTCTAAGGAATGATCCGTGGTTGTAAAATTTTTGTTTTCCACCCCGTGCAACCGGTCGTTTCCTAACAAGTGGGTATCGAGCCTAGGGTACTAGATTTACGCTTGTTGAATGGTTGATACATGTATTTGTTGATAACATGCTGCCTTGATGAATCTGCCATGAAAAACCCAGTTTTTGAAAAATCTGTAAAATCTGTAAATCCATGATTTAATGAGTGATTCAAATGATAAACTCGGTTTAATAATGTGTTGATGAATGTTATATTGGTTGGTTAATATCCCTGGTTGAACGTATGTGCGTTTGATTTGATTTGGATTAGTGTTTATACACAAAAAACTCGCAAAACGCGAATCAGAGGAATTGGGGATTTAGGGTTTGCTTTCGCGGACGCTTAGCCTTACTGCAGTAGGAGCCTTCGACAGTTTCTGCCACGGTCAAGATAAAACCTTTGCCGCGGCAGCAAATATGTGGCAGCTAGACCTCCACCTTTAAATCCTCGCCGCGGCGAAGATAAAACCTCGCCGCGAAGTATGAGCGAAATGCATACTCAGAACCCTCCTCGCCATGGCGAAGGATGTAGTTTTCCCATTTTGTATTTTTTCCTGAAAGGGACTAATCTACGCTTTAATAACCTATAAAGCCAATGTACATTCTGCACATTTAAGAGGGTAATTAATTAATTAACCCACCCGATTCAAAAATTGATTGTTTTTGAAATGTATGCTTTGTACTTGTTTGTATATTGCATGGTGCGCGGTACATGAGCCTTAGACCTAAGGGTGAATGTTTTAAATTATTTTGGGAATGTATGGCTGTAATATTTTAAATAGGGCCTGCGTGTCCTGCCTTCTCTCTTCTTCTTAATGTACATTCTTTTCTCATCTCATTCCCCTCGAATGTAAATCGAGGTTTCTAAATTTGTTGATGTAAAATTAGTTTAATATTAATTTTATTGTAAATTTAGAATGATGTTTTTGTAATGTACCTGGAGACAAAGCGAAGGGACGAGGCAACCATACTTGAAGACTCAAGATATTTCTTACAGGGATCCCTAGGTGACCCACCGATCCCTCTAGGCTCGAGGAGATCGGTTTTAGTTAGGCCATGTACCGGCACGTTTAATATTTTGTTTAGAATGCATGCTAAGGTTGAATGTTGAATAACATGCCAAACAATGTCATTCTAACAAAGATAATAATCGATGAGACATTAAATAACAAACCCCTCAACTAAGAATATTAAGTCACAAATGCCTTCCATCACCATGGTTTTAATCAAACCACCTGTTCGTGAAACCTTGTTCGCCAAAGCGAAGGGTACACTTATACCCAGGTGGGAGGTTAAAATTCATTGGAGTTTTCCTTAATGGTGATGGGTCGACTTAAAATGACGGTTTTGCTTGTTCGCCAAAGCGAAGGTTGATAAACACGTCATAGGCATAGTAGAACAGTACACATATTATGTGTATGTGGTGACATGTAGTGTCCACTCTCCTGATACTGAGAATCACACTTGAGGACAATGGTTGGAGCCATTGAATTGTGTGATTGGCTTGTTGGCTTTTTCACATTTGAGGTTGATAGATAGGGAGCTATCAATTGGTGTGGATTAAGTTTGTTGGCCTACCTAATCAACCCATTTTGGCTTGTTCGCCAAAGCGAAGGTTTGAAATGGGCAGGATGGGATCTCGGTCCACTAGGAAAGCCAACGGGGCTTTCCCGAGTTAATAGTGAGGGCTATTGGCTTGAGTAAAATAGTGGGAGCATCGTTTAATAAAAGACCATATTAAATAATAATGAACTTTATAATAACTTTATCTTTTCTGCAATTGTAGATTCACCGAAAATGAGTATTATGAACCTGCGACCGATAATCGAAAAAGAAAACAGGTTGGATGGATCCAATTTCTCAGACTGGTATCGTAATCTTTGGATTATACTTAAGTCGAAAAGAAATTGTATATCCTTGAAAAGCCATACATGGTGAGCCCACGATCGATGCCACTCGGGGAAGTTAAGGATACTTATCAAAAGTTCCTTGATGATGCGATAGCGCACAATGCTTGATGTTAGCATCGATGACACCAATGCTACAAAAACAAAGATGAGAATATGGATGCTTCTTCCATAATTCTACACCTCAAGGAGCTTTATGAAACAAATGCTCGACATGAGAGGTACAAGGTGTCGAAAGCACTGTTTGGGAGTCGTCTGACTGAGGGTGCCCAAGTTGGTCCTCATGTGCTCAAGATGATCGAGCACATTGAGAGGCTTGAGACTTTGGGATGTGGCTTGGATGCAATTACAAATGGATTTAATTCTGCAATCCTTGCCTCGACTCATATGCTCCGTTCATAATGAATTTCAATATGAACACGATGGAAAAGAAAACCCCGCTAACTTCAACATGTTGAGGATCGCAGAGCGAGGACTTGAAAAAGTCCAAGCCTCGCTTTACTGTTCATCCCGCCAAGAAAGCAAATCGGGTAACGGTAAGGGTAAGGCCTTCCAAGGTTGGGCCAAACCCAAGCCTAAGCCCTCCCAAAGCCCGGAGAGGTTGCTCTTGGGCACGAGTGGAGGCATAGGAAAGGGCAAGGTAGTCGCTTCTTTTGTGGCAAGCCTGGCCACTGGAGGAAACACTGCAAGGCTTTCCTCGCAAGCAAGAAGAAGTCAGAGGCTACGACTTCAGGTACTTTCATGATTGAGATTAACTTCTCTCCCTCAACATCTTGGGTCATGGACACTGTGGGACGTCTGGTACTCACATTTGATGCTACTGATGTGCTGTGGGGACTGGGGAGTAAGGCAGTAGAGTGCTCGCCAAGGGAGAGGTGGACCTACGAGTTGGAAATGGAGCACATGTGGCTGCATTAGGCTGTAGGGACTTATTGTTTATCTTTGCCTACGGGCTTATTGTTGGAACTACATAAGCTGTTATCACGTACCTTATTTCTAGAAATATTATTTCAATATCCGTTTTGGATAATATGGGGTATCATTTTGAGATATCTAATGGATTGTTGTCCTTTAGTTTGAATGGTATTCTATTTGGAATTGCAAGGTTATATAATGGATTATATGTTCTTGATTTAAACAATAAAGATATTCTCAATATTGAAACCAAGAAAACTAAACATAGCGATCAAAACCAAACATATCTCTGGCATTGTAGATTGTGTCATGTTAATAAGACTCGCATTGCAAAACTTCAAAGGGATGGAGTTTTGGCCCCTTTTGACTTTCAGTCATTTGAGGTATGCGAGTCATGCCTTTTAGGCAAGATGACCAAGTCTCCTTTCACAGGACAAAGTGAAAGGGCTATTGAACTGTTAGGCATCATCCATAGTGATGTATGTGGTCCACTAACAATTGAAGCCAGAGGTGGATATTCATACTTCATCACATTTACTGATGATTTCAGTAGATATGGTTATGTCTACCTTATGAGACATAAATCTGAAGCCTTTGATAAATTCAAGGAATTCAGGAATGAAGTACAAGAATATGTTGGGCAAAAGTATTAAAGCTCTTCGGTCGATCGAGGAGGTGAATACTTAAGCTCGGGGTTTTCTGAGTACCTGAAGGAATGTGGGATAGTATCACAACTCACCCCTCCTTATACACCCCAACACAATGGAGTGTCAGAAAGGAGGAATAGGACCTTACTTGACATGGTTAGGTCCATGATGAGTTTTAGTGATTTACCTGCATCGCCTCGGGGTTATGCCCTCGAGATGCGACTCACGCCCCTTTAAACCGTGTGTCAAAGTCTGTAGATAAGACTCCATATGAGCTATGGATTGGGCGAAAGCCCAACTTGTCTTATCTAAGGATTTGGGGTTGCGAAGCTTATGTTAAGAAATTGACTTCGAACAAGCTGGGCCCAAAATCCTGTAAATGTATATTTGTGGGGTATCCAAAGGAGACCAAAGGATACCATTTCTACAACCCAGAAGAGCGCAAAATCTTTGTTGCTCGATCTGGTGTCTTCCTAGAAAAGGAACATTTTCTAAGAAGTACTAGTGGGAGAAAAGTAGAACTCGATGAAGTTCTAGAACCACAAGATATACTAGACGAAGGGACGGGATGATGTGCTACAAGGAGTGGTTGAGCATCATGAGGAGGTTACTCCACAAATTGTGGATCAAAGTGAACCGCCTCAGGTAGCACAGGAGCTACGTAGATCTGGGAGAGTACGCCATGAGCCCGAGAGATACGGTTATCTCGTGACTCAACATGGTGACGTACTAGTCTATCAAGACGATGAACCCAGAACCTACGAAGACGCTATATCGGATCCGGATTCCATTAAATGGCTTGAAGCCATGAAATCTGAGATGGACTCCATGTACCAGAACCAAGTGTGGTCTCTGGTGGAACCACCTGAAGGGGTAAAACCTATAGGGTGTAAATGGGTCTTCAAGAAGAAGACTGACATGGATGGCAACGTGCATACCTATAAAGCACGGTTGGTTGCCAAAGGTTTCAAACAAATTCATGGCATTGACTATGAAGAAACCTTTTCGCCGGTTGCCATGATTAAATCCATCCGGATTATGCTTGCAATTGCTGCATATCATGACTATGAGATTTGGCAAATGGATGTCAAATCGCTTTCCCGAACGGAAACCTTGAGGGAGGATGTGTATATGACACAACCCTGATGGTTTCGTTCTTGATAGTCAAGCTAATAAGGTATGCAAGTTGCGAGATCCATTTATGGTCTCAAGCAAGCTTCAAGGAGCTGGAACATTCGTTTGATGAGGCCGTAAAAGAATTCGGGTTTTATCAAAAATGAAGATGAGCCCCCGTGTTTACAAGAAAGTGAGTGGGAGCGCAGCATTCCTAGTGTTGTATGTCGATGACATACTTGATCGTGAATGATATACCGAACTTGCACGGTAAAGACTTGGTTATCCAAGTGCTTCTCCATGAAAGACTTAGGGGAAGCAGCCTACATCCTTGGTATAAAGATCTATCGTGATAGATCACGTAGGTTGCTTGGCCTAAGTCAAAGTGCATATATTGACAAAGTACTGAAACGATTCAGTATGGAAGAATCCAAGAAAGGATTTCTTCCGATGTCACATGGTGTTTATCTCTCTAAGGAATTGTGTCCTAAAACGCAAGATGAGAGAGATATGATGAAGAGGATCCCATATGCATCAGCAATTGGATCCATCATGTATGCCATGCTATGTACTCGGATTGATGTCTCATGTGCTTTGAGCACTTGTAGCAGATATCAATCGGATCCAGGTGAGCGTCACTGGATGGTTGTCAAGAACATTCTTAAGTACTTGAAGAGGACTAAGGATATGTTCTTGGTTTATGGAGGGGAAGATGAGCTCACTGTAAGAAGATACAGTGATGCTAGTTTCCAAACGGATAAAGACGATTATTGATCGCAATCAGGGTTTGTATTTTGTCTCAATGGTGGGGCAGTGAGCTGGAAGAGCTCCAAGCAAAGCACTGTAGCGGACTCTACAATGGAGGCTGAGTATATTGCATTGTCAGATGCGGCCAAGGAGGCAGTCTGGATTAAGAAGTTCGTCACTGAACTTGGTGTGGTTCCTACGATTGTTGATCCTATAGACATCTATTGTGACAACAATGGAGCAATTGCTCAAGCTAGGGAACCACGGTCTCATCGAAGTCCGACACATACTCGACGATTCCATCTCATCGAGAGATAGTTGAGAGGAAAGACGCAGATTAGTAAAGTGCATGCGACGACAATCTCGCAGATCCACTTACAAAGCCTCTGTCGCAGCAGAAGCATGAAAGGCACTTGAAATCATTTGGTATTAAATACATGAATGATTGGCTATAGTGCAAGTGGGAGATTGTTAGAGTAGATGCCCTAGAGCCAATCAATTATTGTGGAATTGACTCTTTGTAATAATGTTCATTAATCAATAATAAAAGGCATTTTTTATTCTATATCGCGTAAATCATTATTATTGCAATATGTATTGATATATGTCCTTAGAATGGTAGAAGTGACGAGGGTATCAAGTGTTTCAAATCTTGATAGTGAGAACCCTATGAGCACATATGGTGGCCATTCTAGAAACGTCCGTAGCCCCAGTATTATTCTGAAGTAAGGGCACAGATAATACGGTAAGGCTATCATAGTGTTGAACGACCACCGCCGAAAGGCGGTGGATCGATCTCACTTGTCAAGGTTGTTTGGTGACAACCTCGGTGCAACACATGGGTGCTTGTTGTAGGCGGATATACCGCAAAGAAGTTCACTGGATCGACCCTCACCGAGGATTCCATATGGATGGTAACCCCGGTTGTCTATGGAACAAATCCTCTAACGAATGGTGGTGCATGTGATCCTTGGACTTGAGATCACCGGAGTGCCTTGTGCACCGATTGGTACAGCTTTGATACTAGCCTAACGCAGCTTCTATTCAGAGTCAAGACGGCTGGTGATTGGCTATATCAAGGAGTGTATCAAGACTATGGTGGATTGACAAAGGATTCATCACTCCCGGTACGGGAGAAGTTATCACGGCGCAATTCGGTATATGGTAATGACACTAAAACCGCAGGGCCCTACAGGTGGGATTCGAAGTTGCTCATCCGCATTATAATACGGGTCATTGGTCCGTAAACCGAATATATATAATATCGAGAGTAACCGAAGGTTGACACTATTTCTATGCCTTCGTCTCGTCGAGATAACGAATGATGAAAGGATCGTATTGTACGGCAACCATATCGTTGACAGGTAGCTACTTTGCTGAATCCGAATCTATCGGGTGGCCATGATGCCTTGTTAGGGGCCAATCTTGGTCTGTGTATTAGTGAGGACGATTAATTGGTGTTAATCACGATACTATACACTACCGGTATGATGAGGAGCCTATGGGTCACACACATAGAAGATAATTTAAGAGCCAAGAAGAAAGAAGGGCGTTTTCGTCTTTTTTAGGCGAAAGAAAGGGTATTTTGGTAATTTCACAAAGGCAATTAAATTTGCTGAGGTCGTAGCCTTTTATTTAATTTGTTAAAGAAATTAAATAAGTGAAATTACGGTTAAATGTGTGTTCGCACACATTTAATTAAATCATCATTATTGTTAAATGTTAATTAAATATTAATTGATTTTAATTAAAGATAATGATGAATTAAATTAAAATATCAAATTGGGAGTGTTTGGCAACATGGGGGTGTTTGGGTTGGAGCCCAAGCCCATTCCATGTGGGAATAGGGCAACTTGATTTGCCTATAAAAAGAATAGTGTGTGTGTGTGTTATTAATGTGATTCATTCTTTAATTTTAAAAGAAAACACAGCAACCCCTTATACACTTATTTCCCACGCCACTTTCATCTTTTGATTGAAAAATCAAATACTGATTTTTTCTTCTTGATTTTCTTAAGGCCAAGGAGGATCTAGCAAATCCCTCCTTGGTTCTTGTTGATTGTCTTCGTGTGGACCTCTACGGTTCGATCCTACACTTGGATCGGTAGCAAACACATTCAGAGACAACATTGGTGGAGCCTCCAAACGTGGGTATGAATCTAAACCTTTGGATTTATATTTTTTCTCAGATTCTAATTATGCATAAATTGTAAAATCTATGCCTTGATTTTGGGTTCTAAGGAACGATCCGTGGTTGTAAAATTTTTGTTTTCCGCTGTGCAACCGGGTCGTTTCCTAACAATTTTAACGCGGCATACCGCTCTGGATCCATCGCCCTTCTCTTTTGGCGATCGGCTTAGCTTCACCGCCGACGCTCGGGAATGGCAAATAACGCTGGGGATCGATCCCGACCATGTCGGGATGCGATGTGCGAACACATCAATGTTCTCCTTCAAAAAGTTCACCAGCTCGAGAGCGAGCTGGGGGTTGAGGCGGCTCCCGATCTTTAGCATTCGGCTCGGCTCTTTTGGATCAACCGAAACTTCGGACAGATCCTCAACCGGGCCGCTGGGGAGAATTTGCTTGATTCGTGGATCTATATCATCCTCCGCTGGACCAGGCTGTGGCTCGATCCGGCTGATCACCATAGCCTGGCGGTGTGCACACCGCGAAATGCCCTTCCCCTTGTCGGCCATTTGGACCGCCTTTACATAGCATTCGCGTGACGCGCTTTGCGACCCACTTACCTCCCCGATCCTCGATGGAGTGGGGAACTTCATCTTGAGATGATAAATGGAAGTAACGGCCTTGAAGGTTCTCAGTAGAGGTCGCCCTAGGATTCCATTGAAGGCCGATGGGTAGTCCACGACCAGGAACTCTGTAACCCTAGTCACCTCGTCGTAGTCGCCGAGCGTGACTGGGAGCTGGATTGTTCCGCTGGGGATCAGGTGATCCCCTGTAAAACCGTATAGAGGCATCGAGGTTGGCTTCAGGTCGACCTCGACCAGGTTCATTCTATCGAAAGCTGACTTGAACAGAATGTTCACAGCGCTTCCGTTGTCCACAAGCATCCTGCAGACATTATGACATCCAATCAGGGGGGTGATTACCAGAGCGTCCTCGTGCGGATGGTGCAAGCGAGCTGCCTCCTTCTTGCAGAAGGTGATTGGTTCTTCCTTCTTGGCTTTCTGAGGTCGCTGCGATGTGCTCATGACCCTGATCGGGTCATGATGTGCTTCCCGAGCATACCTGTCCTGCGCCCCTCGTGTGTTTCCAGCGAGGTGCGGACCTCTGAAAATCAGGTTCACCACTTGTACTGCCGCGATCACGACGCTTGTTCTTTCGCTCCCCTTGGTTTTCTTTTTGGGGGAGTCGCAATGTACTCCTTGAAGTGCCCCTTCTTGATAAGCTCTTCGATAGCCTACTTTGTTTAGAGTCGGCACTCATCAGTGATGCCCTGCTTATCCCGATGATATCGGACGATTTCTTCGTTCTGGCCGCCGCTGTGGAGTTTTCATGGGTTCTGGCTCACCGAGAAGGTTGGCTTCCTCGGATTTGTCAAGGATCGCGGATATGGACACATTCAGCGGAGTATATTGAACCCTGTCACGGTCGTGATGGGGAACAGGAGCATATGACTTTTTCTGCTCGTAGCGGGGTTTTTTCCCTTTTCGCTGATCGTCATTGTCTCCCTTGCGATCAGCTCGCTTTGTTATCTCCCGACCCTGGCTGCATCGCCGGAGGTGCCGTGATCGCGGCAAGTGCCGCCGATGAATTCTCTATTCGGAGATACTTTTCCGCCATGTTGTAGAATCGGTGAGGGAAATATCGTCCTCGTCTCAGCCTCCTTCCACGAGTCGGTTTGCATGGGCGAACTCCGGCTATTATAAGAGTTCGGATGGACTCTTATGGGGCATGAGCCACCTTGTTGAGTTCCCTATGGAAGCGATCAACGTAAGACTGCAGGGACTCGTCTCTTTCTTGCCTTATGTTGCTGAGGTAGCTCAAAGGCATCGAAAATTTCCGGTTGGCTTGGAAATGCCGCAAGAACGTCGTGCTCATCTGGGGCCACGAACTGATCGATCCCGCTGGGAGCGACCTTAGCCATCGTTTGGCGTGAGAAGTCAGCGTCACAGCCAAACAGCGGCACTTCGCAAGGTCCGAAACCTGGTGGAGCTCCATCAGGTCATTGAACTCATATAAATGATCCCGCGGATCATAATTTCCATCAAACGGCCGCATATCCGGCATTCAACCCTGGTGGGAGTGGGGCAGCTAGCACTTCTGGAGAAAATGGGGATGTAGGCGACTGCGCTGCTCGCGTTTCTTTGCTCCCTTAACTCGCTGAGCTTACGCAACTCCTCAATTTGCGGCAATGGAGCCAATTGGGGGTTGTTTTCACCCGTGCGAGCCCTCCCTTCTCGGTTGCGGTTCAGGACAGTCCGGAGATCGGATTCCTCCTCGTCTCGGCCAGCATTTCCGGCCGCACTTGACACATGCTGACTATGAGCATGTGAAGACGACGGGTTGTGAGGGGCACTTTCACGACCCTCGCGGTGGTACGAACCGCCCCACGAGGTGTGAGGGCCTCCCGCATAACGATCGGGATTACTCTGCTGGTGGTGATCGGGACCACCATGCCCAGCATTTTTGCTTGGGTCTGCTTGCATTGTGGCATGGGACATCTCGGGGTCCACTCTCTCGCCAAGTCTCAGCTTTGCCGATACCCTGCTAGGGGCACCTTTGGTATTCGCCGGCCCTTAGGAGCCCGTAGGCTTATTTTTTTGCCACTTGTTTACCCTCTGCGCTTACGCTGCAGTAGTTTCGCATGGCACGCTATCGCTTTCGCCGCGCACGACGCAGCGCTTTTTATGGTTGTACGGCTCCGCGCTGAGATGACATGCCTTGGTCCGGACGGTCCAACCTCTCGTTGACTCTGAGAGTATTATCGAACCTCTGGTGGGTAACTCCTCGAGTGGTCCAGGTCCATCATTGGGTCAGGCTGGGGCCCCTATTCCCAGCAGCATTTTGTGAAATTAGAGGTACATTGGAAGGGGTGTCCCTCTGGGCCAGGGGGACTCCTTCTGCATGCTGGTTCCCTTGCTCAAGTTCAGATTGGCGGGCCATTGTAGCTGTAAGACCAGTAAGTCAAAGATTCTCCTGATGTAGGGTAGACACTAAATCAGCCCTCCTTCTAGCGCCAAACTGTTGATGCTCTTTTCTTGCACCAACGAATTTTTACGTGTATGACTTTGATTGGCTGCTCAATACACATGAAAAAGGAATATATAAAAGCGGAATAAATGTAAAGGGAGTTTTTTAAGTGGTTCGGATGCTAAGGTAGCAAATCCTACGTCCACTGATTTGTATTGATATTAGTGGGTGTCAGGTCGCGGTCGCGAGCTGACTTACATAAGACGAGAAAGTCAAAAATGATTACAGGATAGAGATTTCTTTTGTGGTATGAAAGATGACCCAATCCCCTTAATGAAGGGGTCTTCCCTATTTTATACTGAACCGAAGCGTATAATCATCACTAAATCCATGGTTTGGTGTGGTTGTCAGGAGGTAATCCGGCTTTACGTCCCATTTCCCTTTTGCCAAGCTGACATCGCACGACTTGTTGCAGGGGAAGGGACGCGTGTGGGCTCCACATCACTTGGCGGTCGCGTGCGCATCGCTCGACGGGAGCAGGTCGCCCTTCACGTGACTTTCCCACGTCAGCCCTTTATTTCCTTGGGCATAACACTACGCAATCATGTTGATCATTGATTATGCTTACCGACACAATTTAATATTTGTTTGTTTTAACATGTGTCTCTAAAAGATCATAAAATATTAACTTATCTACACTGTAATATCTATAAAAGACAGAAAAATTATAATTTCTAACAGATGGCAATGTTAAATGTTTTGTCTTCTAATATCTTAATGTGTGTCTTTTGTGAATGTGTTAAGACAATCTGAAGAAAAATTAATTTTCCTTATAATATAAACGATTGAGAGGTAATTAATTAATGATCAATACTACATATCCTAAAAAATAACCCAAAATTCACATAAAAAATTATATGTTATCTTATTGGATAATATTATGTCATATAGATATGTGTGGATGCAAGAAACAACTAGCGAAACACCACCTCAAGTCAAATTAAGTGGAGCCCTTAACCAAAGTGTGGGGCTATAAACATGAATCGCATGAGCTTATATCCATATTTTATGGATAAGTGGATTCATCAACCTAATCTATTTCACATAGAAACGCACCACATGATAATATTTAATTTCTACATGAATGATACTATACATTTACTTTATTGCATATAATGACTTCTAATTCACTATTGTATTCTATACTTACCCATTGTACCCTTGTAATTGTATTTGAAAAATATGTATTTGTAATGCTATGCCTAAACCCAGGCCTGACTTAAACTGATGTCAATAAACACCAATCAGAGTTCAAGAAGTCTTTGCACCGTCTAAGATCTACCATGTCTCCGAAACAGAAAGAATACAGTTCTCAACAACCCAACCGACTCAAGTCTTTGTATATGCATGAATTTGGTTCACACACCTTGTCCAAGCCCCATTTAATTTAAGGATATTATTTGAGTTCTCAACGAATAGGAAGGCATGAGAGATTAGCACGGCACCAACCCATTTGCAAAAGTGTAATCATTACCTTGAGTTCTCATGGATAAATAAATAGCAGCCACGCCCCCTCCCCCTCCCCCCTCCCCCTACAAAATTGGGATGAGACACTTTTGAATTCTACAAAGAAAATAGCAAAGACACACTACTAAAAAGAGATTAGGTTGACATTCACTAAAGACACTTAGAACACTAGATTGCAGTTTGCGACCTCTTGTAATCTTGGTTAACGACCACAAATATACTCATATAAAATAAAACAATGGATATATGATTCGCTTTAAACATCTGAACTACTATAAAAACCCTTATTGTCTCTTTTATTATTTACGTCTTTGCATGCTCTTGTGAAAACAATACCTCGCTTATTTACTATAATTATCTCATGTGCAATTTCATAGCACTTTACACGTGCAAAGTCGTTGGTGTCAAAATTAAGCATCAACATATAATATCTATCATTTTTATTTAGTACTTATCTTGTTGATTATTAAGATTATTCATTTCTATTGTAACATCCCACTTGAGGTACATAGTTAACTTATAGTGTATTGCTTAAATGTTTATTGTTTTGTTTTTATTTGGGTCGATATATTGTTAATATTGGTTGGTTGGCCCTTAGTTGAATTTTTGTTAAAGTTATTTTGCGAAAAATGTAGAGAAAATCCCTTAAACTTTCATTAGGGGTAAAATGGTCTTTTCACACAAAATTAGTTGAAATTGTGGGGAGTGAAAAGAGATAGAATTTCATAGAGAATGCATTAAAAATGAGGGCATTATGGTCATTGACTAAGGGACATAGATGGAATTTCAAAAAAAGAATAAGGGCATAATGGGAAAGTGTGGTTATAAACTAAAGTGTTAAGGGTTTGAAACCCTTATTTTCTTCATTCCACCGCCACACTCCTCCCCCATTTTCTCTCAATTTTTCATTCAATCCTCCAAGGATTTTGAGGGCTTTTAAGTGGTTTTCATAGGGCTTTGATTCTAGGTATCAAAAGGTAAGGATTCATACTCTTTATCTATGATTTATTTGTGTAAAGGTTGAGTTCTTATAAAGTTTATGCTTAGGGTTAAGAGAAGATTGGAATCCAATAAGAGTAGAGAGTTTAGGAGAGACTACTCAAGCACAAGGTAAGTAAATTCCATTCAAAATCCAACTCAAGTTAAAATTTAAGAATTCAAGTGAATAGAGATTTATTTTAAATATGCATATGCTGTGATTATTGAGAAATTGAGATGAGATGTATGATGTATTATGCTTATTGTTGGATATATTTGAATATGAGAAGTATATGTGATGATTTGATGATGGGTTGAAATTGGAAGAATTGGAGAAATTTTTGTGGAGTGTGTTTGCCATGTAGGTATGTGATGCTACAAGAGAGTTTTTCTCTCATTTTGGATGGTTTGAGAACTAAATAGAATGATAATTGAATTAGGGTTTGTTTATGCACAATTAATGTTTGAAAAAATGTCTAAGTAAAAACTGCCCTGTCACTGCCGTGACTTTCTAAGTGATTTTTGGGCACCTTAATGATTGAACTGGGCTAAGACCAAAACATAAAAGTTGTAGCCCTGTCTCTAAGCTTTAAAACGAGACTAAAACCGTAGCAATCCGAGATGTATAACTCAAGTTATGCCTTCTTGAGTGTGACCTGCGCAGAATGGCAGTTTTGATGCAATATTGCATTTGTGTATTTCAAAAGTGCATTAAGTAAGAGACTTTAAGCATGAACCATCCCTATGCATGAATTGTGTATTGAGAAGTAGTTTGAGAAAGAGTAGAGAACTTTGTGAATGGGCTACTCTAAAAGTAAAGAGAATGAGAAAATCTAAGAATGGGTTGGTGCTTTGTGAACTCCAACCGGAAGTTACGAAGAGTGGGTTGGTGCTTTGTGAACTCCAACCGGAAGTCACGAAGAGTGGGTTGGTGCTTTGTGAACTCCACCCGGCCATGCCTCCGGTAAGATGAGGCCGTGACATTCCACTGAGAAAGAATGAGAAAATATAAGAAAGAATAGAGGAAGAGAAAGAGTAGAAGTCACGAAGAGTGGGTGGGTGCTTTGTGATCTCCACTCAGCCGTGCCTCCGGTAAGATGAGGCCGTGACATACAACAGAAAGTTAATAGAAAAGAGCTATGTGAAAGAGAAACAAAAAGAGAAGATAAATGAGATGAGAAGAGTGTAAGGAAAGAAGTAAGAGAAAGAGTTACGGGGATAGACGAGTAGAGGATTTACTTACTGAGCATTATTTTGTGCTCACCCCGTTGTTTTTCTTTGTGTTTGCAGGGGATCTAGGTGAGGACGCTTTCCGGATGGGCATCGGCAAGCGAGGAGTAATAGCTACACTGTCCACTGTTTTTGATAACTTTTACAAATGATACCTTACTTTGTATAAAGAATGATTATATGTATTAAAAGAAAATTTCGGGCCCATTTACTTTTGCTAATATAAATGCATTTTACTTTATGTATTTCTATGAGTAACCTAGTATGAAGCAGTTATTACATCTACCGCATTTAAATTGTATTATTCAAAGTTTTATATCCAATTATTAATATATGTAAATGTTCTTAAATTAATACTTCTTAAATTATCTTTAAATTTGAAAGATTACTTCAATGTAACACTTGTTCTTGTTTTATTATGTTGCAAAAAATTCTTGTGTCTCATTATTGATTTTCAAATTTACATCCTTAGCATGCAACTTGACAAGTAGTTTAATGTTTAATTAATAGTGCATAATTAGCGAAAGAATATGTAAAGGAAAATAGGATTATGGTTCATAAATGGATGAGTAAATTAAGTTTTTTTTTTTTTTTCATTTATTAGAATATTTATCTTAAAATAATTTACATTGTCCTTGATTAGAAAGTATGTGGGCGTTCTAATAATATAAATTTCGAAGTTTTAATAAAATGAATAATTGTTGAATAATATTATTCAGTACAAGAAAGATAATTTTATATTTGATAAGATTTATTCACTTAAATATCAATTTTCAATTTTTTATGATTTACATTTCATCTTACTATAAATGATGCTTTTAGTTATAGAATTAAAAATTCCATCCTAATATTCTATAGTATTTTTAATTTTCGAAAAGACTAATAAAGTTAAAATTCATCATAAGAAGAAGAGATATAAAAGCGCCCGAGTGCTGGGCGGTCCACAACAGGGCCCTTGGCTCGTATTCTGCGCGCAATACGCCCTTGCCAATGTGTCTTCTAATTGTTCGGCTCCGTTCAATTCCTGCCATGGGCGGTCCAGTTTCATTCCCACCAACCCAAAAAGGCATTTTGACAAGGAGTTTGATGTTCATTCATAGGCACATTGTTTAGAGAAGAGCGAACTCCTGTTATTATTGCTAAAACGCACTACATCTTCAATGATAGTTAGAACTTTCTCCAAGAACATGAAGCTCATGAAATAAGCCATTACCGTAACAGGAATAGGAATCCACAGCATCCCATCTTTGAAGACAATGAACATAGTCGCACAAAACACTTCTATCATTGCTGATATTGATAGAGAAAGTGCTGCTAATCCAGAACCCAAAAACAGAGGTAATGGCGAAATGAAATCTTATTCTGCATATCGGGAAGAGATAACAGATAAGAACCTTAATATGGAGTAAGAGGATAATATTAGCACTATGGCATCTGATATGGCAAAAATTATGAAGGAAGCTCTTCGAACAAAATGAGGAGTCCCAGTCTTTTCTTTGGAGCCGCCTGGTACTTTCAAAGCTGCTGCAAAAACCACAGTGGCAATAATTGTTGCTGCCATCAAGCATGAATTTACAGTATCCTTAATCCATCTCCCAGCTTTATCCTTTAACTCTTTGTGCTGTTCAGTAAATATAGCCCTAGCTGTTTTCCCTTCTACATTTGTAGCTTCAGCATCCAGTGGATGCAAAATTTCCTTCCTACGGTAGTTGGTTGAGGAACATCTAATCAATCAAGTTCAAAGAAAAAAAACGTTTTTCCAAACAAAATCGTGTGCATATAGTAAATTAATATTTACCTTAAACCACAACAACTCCTCCTGCAGTTGCAGAGCTACTCCTGATTCAATATTGGCCTATCAGGTGGTGGTGGCCTCAAAAAGTAGTGGCCACGGTTTTCTAATAATTTCTGAAATCTTGGAGTCATCCAAAAGCATAATTTGTTTCCAAAAGCCTTTGTAAGTTCAAATGCTGATTGGGGAATCTCTTCACCGGTAAATGAAAAAGCAGATATGATTTAAGCCAACATAGTTTACCAAAAAATGCAAAACTACCCCGCATGTACAATCAAGAATGTAAGATAGCTACAATACAATACAACCCAGTGAGAAATTATTTTGGCAGAATATAATTAAGAAAGAAAAAGTTTGATGCTTAAAAATAGTACACCAATCCATATAGTTCCCCTTCTCTACATTTCAATGTTTTATAAAATCCTGACTTAGAACTCTTGCAAACGAAAGTTCAATTCTAGATTTTACATTCATAATTAAAAATTTTGATTTTATTGGATGGGTCAGTGCATCATAGATATCTTAATTTTCACTTTGCATAATTCCTAATTATTAAACAAAAAATTAATATAAAATCTCATCACATCAATTTATAAAATAATTAAAAAAAAGAAAAGAAAAAGCAAACAAATACCCACAAATAATGTGAGATGTCAACACCTTCACCCGATCCCTCCAGCCCAGCCCCTTCCTCCTGTGTTTCTCCCTGTCCTTCACCTGATCCCTTCATGGCATCTCATTCCTCTTCTGTTTCTCCATTTCCTTCAGTTGTAGCTTCTTCCAATCTGAATAAAGTGTCCTTATTGTGTCACTAGTATCTTTAATATCTGCTTTAAGCAACACAAATGCACTTTTGTCTTTACATACAACTGCTTCGAACCTAAAAAGTCAAGTGTCCAATAAACCTCCTCATGTAAAACTTGGATTTATCTTCTATATATTTAGAAAAAACGTGGAATCCAAGTTTCACTCGAGGATCAAATACCATTCTAATACCATGTTGAGTAACCACACTTTAAACTTAGATTATAATAGGTGAGCAACATTAATATTTAAGTCTAATAGATGGAAATATAAATTCTATGCTATGAATAAAAAAATAAAAAAGAAAAAAAAAAGGGGAATAAGAACTAATTATAACATTCTGAAGGTGTTAAAGATTAGAGAGGACTAACACATATTAAAAATTTTCTTCAAAACTCCATGAGCTGTTAGATCAACAACACGTGTCAATACAGGCATTCGAGCCAAGGTGTGCAATGCTATCTCCTCATTTTTATCTCATGCAGTGGCTAGCTTTGGGTGCCTCTGTACCAAATCCAGCTCAATATCTAGTAATACAACAATCTACACCATAAAAAATATAGATTATACCCTACAATATCAATTGGATCCACACCAATACTCAAACTTTAGCACACCAATATGATCAAACAATAAAAGCCATTTTCAAACTTGTACTCACCAAGCCAAAATTAATATGGAGGAAAAGATCTAGAATACCACAAGACCATCATGTCAGATATTTATGCTACCAATGGATGTTTAAAAGTCTAATGGGCCCAATATAAATAATACTACTTACCATACAAGCTGCGGTTTACCAGGCTGATAAGCAATTCGATGCGATCATTATCATTATCTAATATTTCATCTTGAGTGGCTCCATAAAGGTATTGTACAATCTCTTTGTTTCCCATCAGAGCTGCCTTGTGAAGTGGTAAAATGCCATTATTACCTAGGTTCTTTGTTAAGTCTCCATTCTTCTTCATCATGGCCTTGATGATTTCATCCTCTCCAGACGCAGCAGCAAGAAAAAAAGCTGTGTTACCGCATTATTTTTGATAGCTAAATCCTCTATTTTCATCTGTTCAAGAAGCTTTCTCACAAAACCAGTGTGCTTTGCCAGCTACAATATGGAGAGCTGTGTCCCCTTCCTTTGATAGCTTGGTAGTTAGGTCAACTTTATGTACATTGTAAATTTTTTCAGCTCTGTTCCAATCACCTTCCAGTGCAGCCCGATACAATATGAAGCGTCTATTTCTCGTTTCACACAACAACCTTGCAATCTTTGTGCCAAAATACAATAGGGAAAAAATAATATTGATTAATCCAATGAAACACATTACGATTTTATTTACTTGAGAAAATAAGCCGACATATGAACTTATCAAAATTATGATGCTACAATCATATAATAAAAAGACTTCACCTCTTAGAGTATCAAAAAACACAAAAAGTTCATATAATCAGAAATGAACGACATTAACAAACTTAGGAAGTGTCTATCACATTAGCCCGGTTAGGATATGAAATTTGTAAAAGGGTATTCAGAAAATGTATCTTAATATACAAAGGGAAAAACAAAACGAACCATCCATTTTTTTATAAGGTGGAGCAATCACAATCTCGATATTTTCTTCAGTTGAGGTCCTTCCTAACACAATGTTATCCTTCATTATTTATTTGCTCGTTATTTGTGGTAAATCTACAATGAACCTTACAATGTGTTAGTATTAGACAATGAATTTAGTATCATAAGATGAACCTTATGTTATTATTATTATTATTATTATTATTATTACCATCATCATCATTTTTGCAGCATACTATCATTTCAATCCATTTTAATGGATCGGGTCATGTACATAAAGAAACATGCGGGTTTGTTTAATAATGTGAAATCTCAAGGGAGAAAATGTAATTTTTCCATAGAAAGATAAAGATGAAAGAAAAAATAAATAAAATCTTTGACTTCATATAATGAGTGTTCGAAGATTTAGCTAAACTGGATTCAAATTGGGAATGAATATTATAGAATAACAATCATTTATGTCAAGTACTTCCAGATCTTAGCTACTATAAATTCAATCATCAATATGTTGGCAATGTAGACAGATATAGTAAACTGAAAAATACAAATTAATGAACTTAACTTAAGACTCCACAAATCAAGGAAGAAGAAGAGAAGAAATGGGTTGAAAGACTCACCTCTTTTGACACCTTGGATGCAATCTGCAGCTAGCTTATTTAGAAGAAGGGCCTGAAGGGTAAGAGAAATAATATCATATACTGAGGCTGAAGGAACAGCAAGATGATATTTAACAACTATGAAAAAAATACTAATTCAAACTTTTTTGTATTTTGTCACCTAATTTTTTACTTCAATTATTTTAATTTTTTACTGGCTGACTGTTAGGTATTTTGTCACCTAATACAAAATTATCTGTATAAAGGCCAAGATAACCCTCGAGAAAAACTTGAAATAATAATTAAAAAGAAAAAAACCACAAACAGAGTTAGTTTCTTCAAATAAAACAGAGCACAATCAACTTAAAAGACAAACTCCAGAGCTAAAACCCCTGTAACAACGAAATTGAAAAAGAGCTACAAGAATAAAAGTAAACCAGGATTAGATCCTCCACCAAAAACACAATCAATCTAAATTGCATGTATTGGTTATATTCAAATCAATAATCCAGCACAACAACTCATTTGAAACAAAATCCACCATAAACCGCAGAGCAAAACACATAATTTTTACCCATTTAAACAAAACCATCAGACTCGTTTCTTCACTTGCCCCACGACCCCGCTAGTGCGCAGGTCATGCACATCCAGTCCCCCACGGCCCCACCCCATCACAGCCGCTCTCCCATGCAACCTACTCGTTGCCCATAACCCACCCGTTATGTCGAACCTCGCAACCTCCATCTCACTCCACTCCCGTCGCATCTCCACCACACCCGACCCTTTGTTAATAGGGTTTGGTGATTTTGAGTTCTGATTTTGAAATTTTTTTTACTTTATACAAAAAATTATAAATTTAGAATTTCGTGAAGCTGTTGGCTTTAAAGGGTTAGAGGTGAGTCAATATATGTTTTTGGTGGAGAGTGGTGGCCAGACGAGAGGGATGGCGTGGCTGCCGGGTTTTTGCCGCGGTGATATATATATTATGTATTTATTTTTTAAATAAACTTATATTTCGTTATATTATATCTGAAAAGTTTAATTAGATGTAAGAAGACGAATATATCCTTTTTTTTTTTTTTTGGTTGATTTTCACAATAACGTTTGCGAGTTTGAAGGACGATTTTGAAAGTAAAAAGAGTAAGATGTCCTTGAGAAGTTGACCGATACCATATGGACTAAAATGTTTTTGACCCTAACAACTGTATATACATTACATATATTGACTCATAAAGAAAGACCTCTAAGTCAAGTAAAGCAGACACCAGATATCAAAAGTTTTACGTTTGAATGATTGAGCAAGAGCAATTAGATTCAATGTTCCCCGGATTTGTTCATGATTTTATAAATTAAATAAAAAGATTGTTTTGCAATGAGCTAGTGCAAGTGATGATTTGGACTAGAATTATACAAATGACTAATCACATCAGAAAGAAGGGGGAATTGGAGTAGTAGCCATTGGAATAGCTACCCAAGCAAAGTCATCACTAAGAGCAATGAAAAGAGTGGCTCCAAATGCTGCCATCTTGGTGGCTATTGAGACGAAGAGAACTGCAAGCCCTATCATTAGTCTGTTTGGTAATGAATGCAGGAAATCTTCTTTTGCATACCCGAGGTGAGAATGGAGAGGAACATCAATATTGAAGTGGCGGAGCAAAATAGTGCCAATACATCCAACCTGGTGTTTCCACCTTTTGTCTGCTCCTTTTCCAAGCTGACTTCCACTAACAATTGCGGAAGGCTTCCGTGCCAATACATGAAGAGTCATCTCTTCTTTTCCATCTCGAGCTAAAGCTAATTCAGGATGATGTTTAATTAAGTCCGAGGCCACATCTATCAAATTAACACAACATAATCATCATCAATTTGCTCCTCAAGAAGATATAAAGTTGCAACAATGAATGAGATTTCATGAAAACTACAAGAAAATAGTGAAGGTAAGAGGTGAATAACCATAGAGGCCTGCATTGATGACAACAACAATAGGTTCAATTCGATCTTCTTCTTTTAGATACTCTGCCTCTGTCAATTAATAAAGATACCAGACCATTTCTCTGTGGCCTAACAAAGCAGCCATAAACAATGTTGTTGCTCCCTTACTGCAAAAAATCGATGACAACATTTTGTTCTTGTTAACCATCACCTATGCAATCTTCTTGATTCCAGATATGGCAGCAAAAGCAGCAAAACAGAGAGCTGTGTTCCCAACCTTGTTCTGCAGCGCCAGGTGATCTTCAGTGTCATGATATTTACAAGTTCTTGGACAAATACTGTATGTCTAGCTCCTGTAGCAAAATGGAGAAGTTTCCTGGTTTCTTGTGATCTTGGCACGTACTGCTTGTGGATTCAAAATCACTCTCTTGTGAATTCCAATCACCTTTAAGAGCCACATTATGTAGAGGAACAAAAGTAATAAAGCAGGAAAAAACCATAGATAGTTTTTTCTTCAAATTAAACAGAGCACAATCCACTTAAATGACAAATTCTAGAGACAAAAAGTAAAAACCCTGTAACAATGAAATTGAAAAAGAAAACCAGGATTAGATAACCAGACACAATCAATCTAAATTGCATGCATTGGTTATATTCAAATCAATAGTCCAGCACAACAACTCATTTGAAACAAAATCCACCACAAACCGCACAACAAAACCCATAATTTTTACCCATTTAAACAAAACCATCAGACTCGTTTCTTCACTTGCCCCACGGCTGTCGTCGCCAACCACGGCTCCGCTAGTGCGCAGGTCGTGCATATCCACCCCCACGCCCCATCACAGCCGCTCCCCTACGCAACCTACCCGTTGCCTACAACCCACCCGTTATGTCCGACCTCGCAACCCCTACCCCTCCTAATCTTCATTTCACTCCACTGCCATCGCATCTCCACCACCCCCGACTCTTCGTTGCTGGGATTTGGTGATTGAGATTTTTTTTCACTTTACAAAACATTGTAAATTTAGAATTTTGTGAAGCTGTTGGCCCTAAAGGGTTAAGATTATTAGTTGTGACTTGTGATGCTTGTTTTCGGTGGGGAGTGGTGGCCTGGCGAGAGGAATGGCGTGGCTGCCGGGTTTTCGCCGCTGTGATTTAAGAGATATATATTATTTATTTATTTTTAAATAATAATATTTTATTTTTCATCTATAAAAACACGAATATACCCTTTTCTGTTAATTTTAACAGTAACGTTTGTGAGTTTGAAGGACGATTATGAAAGTAAAAGATTAAGATATTTTGACCCTAACAATTGTATAAAGTATATACGTGTGTTGACTCATAAAGAAACACCTCTAAGGAAAAACATTGGGTGCGTTTGGTGTAGTATTTTAGATAGGATTTTGAGGATAATATTGGATTGTTGGATAAGGGAGTATTATGAGGTAAATTTGAAAAATTTATGAAAAAGCCCATAGGTTTACTAATTTAATTAAAGACCCTACTATATAAAATGACAAAAACACCCCCACCTGTGTGTTGTCGATTTGTATTGCCAGGAATGCAGGTCGAAAACGTACGCACGCAGCGTAGGATGCAGTATCGTGCTACTATCGTTATGGCCTTTTCCGGCCGATCTCCACGGATCCGGCCGGAAAAGGCCGATCTAAACCTGTTATGGCCGTCGGCCGGAATGGAAAGGCCAAAAGCGCGGCCAAGATTTGGGCGTCGTTGCCGTCAAGCAGCGGCCATTTCTTTGGCCGTCGCTAAGCGCCGATCTGGCCTTTTCCGGTCCGATCCGTGGTGGATCTTCTTGGAGGAAAAGGTCGGGACGGTGTAATTCCGACCATTTATGGTGGAATTTAGGTTGTTATCTGATTAACTATCACCGCAGGTGGTTGTCGGAATCGACAAATTGGGTTGATGGGGGGTTTTTGTTAATTTTTTTAAAAAAAATTAGGGGGCATTTAGTGAAATTAATAACCTTATGGGGTCTAAAAGTAATTAAAAAAATAGGGTAATATTTCTGGAATAGTGTGCCAAACATTATTTGGAGAATAGGATTGGGAATATGGATAAAAACAGGGAGCCAAACGCACCCATTATGTCTAATTAAATTCCCGTGTGAGACACATTAAATTCACAATAAATTTATACACATGTTATTTTTAGGTTCTATAAATATACAGAAAAAAGGATTTTATAATTTTATGTAATTGATAAGGATTTTATCTTTTAATAACTATTATTATACTATAAAGATAATATTATAATTGATAAGATTTATTCACTTAAATGTTAATTTTATTTTTTATATAATTTGTATTTCATCCTACTATAAATACCACTTTTATATTTATTTGTAGAATTGAAGATTTCATAAAAATATTCTATTGTATTTTCTTTTTTCTCACTCTTATTTGTAAGATATGGTTCTAATCCTACAAAATTAATATTTTGTTAGATTAATGGCCACAAAGATGAGTGTTAAACATTGGTTATAAGGAATTAACGCTAATGCTTTTTTACGAAAAAAGTTCGTGTCAAATAAAATTTGTACTTGGGTACCTTATTTAAGGTTTTTATTTTTTCTTAAAAGAAAAATAAAAAATAATTATTGTAAAATCATGCTACAATAAATAATAGCAGTAAAACAATAGAGTGACTCGTTTATTGTATTACATTGATATAGATAATGAGAGCTAAAACATAAATACTCATATTTCATAAAATAATGCCGCCATGATTTTTTGTGATATGGTGAGTTGTTTCTCTTCTTTTAAAAAACTCTCACCTAGTATAAGGGCAATATGCATTAGATCTCCAAAACCAATCCAAATTCTATCGAGACTTGTAGATTGTGCAAAAAGACATTACCGCAACAAGAATAGGAATCTATAACATCCCATCTTTGAAAACGATGAGCAAAGTTGCACAAAAACGCTACCACCATTGCTTCTACTGAGAAAAGAAGTAAGGTTAATCCCCAAGCCCAATCAAAAGGCACCTGCGAAAGGAAATCTACTTTTTCACAATGGGAAGAGAACGGTTATGAGCATTAGTATGGAGAAATAGGACAATAGTAATGCTATAGTATCTGATATCGCAAAAACTATGAAGGAAGCTCTTTGAACAAAATTTGGAGCCCCTATTTCTTCATTAGTGCCACCTGGTATTGTGCAAGCTGCAATGAAAACCATGGTGGTAATAAGTATTACCCCCATGATGTTTGCATTTGCAATGTCCTTAATCCATTTCTCAGCTTCCTTTCTTTTTCTTCTTTATTTGTTTCTTCTTCTTCTTCTTTTTCTTTATTTCTTTCTTCTTCTTTTTCTTTATTTCTTTAGTTTGTCTTCTTCCAACCACCAACCACCGTTACAACCCTTTCTTCCACCTGCCATCTGCAAGTGTTTTTCTTTTTTTCTTTTTTCCTTCTTTATTCTTTAGTTGTTAATGAAGTATAGATATACAAACGATTTTAAGGGTTGATAATCAGTAGTTTTGTCATATGTATATTAATGTGTTGTTTTTAAACAGTTGGATTAGTACTTGAAATTAATATGGGAAATTTGTTTTTAATTTAGTGGTTACAAAATAAACAATCAAATGCTTAATATTATTAAAATGCAAATTGATAAGTTTTTAGGTTATAATAATAAATTATTTTAACAAAATGCACCAAAATATTGTATCAATAAATCATTTATAAAAAAATATACTAAACAAATATTCAACAATTTATTCAACTTAAATAACAAAGTCAAAATACTTTACCAAACACATTTTATTTAAATCCTATTCTCATAATAATAACTCAACCTAGCTCAACAATACTATTTCAAAAATTCTACCCAAAATAACAAAACAAACACACTCTTCATTTTATCATATGTGCCATAGTTGTGTTTTATTCTCTGTTATAAAGTTTATGTTTCTTCATCATGTATTTATTTCATATTTTGGATTGTAAAAGATATGGAAAAATCTGATATCATACGTTTCATTTTGTAGAAATTCAATTGTATTTATTTATTTGCAAATGATTTTATATTTATATGTGAGAAACAAAAAAGTGTGTATAAATGTTTTAGTTAAAAGAGTTTTCTAATGTTTTAATTCATAAACATGTTTCATAGTTTTCCCACATGCCAAATCTCGGTCACCCAGGTCTCATGGGTGCACTCGAAGCTGATGGGAAAGGGAGAGTTGGGATGTATGGTGTCAAAAATAGTATATTTGATTGAATAATATTTACTTCAATTATCAAGTTATAAGCATATCTATAGTAAATTAGTAATTATATATGATAAATTGAAGAACATTAGTACATTACTTAATTAAATGATTAGATATTTAATTAACTTATGGGCAATTTCAAAAACTTCATTTTCACTCTAGTAATTATAACATTATATAATTTTTGTATTTTTGGATAATAAAGTTAAATAAAATTTAATTCGCAAAATTAATTCCACAACTATACTTTGATGTAAAATTTAATAATATATATATTGATTGGACACAAATGATAATTTTTTAGGGGTGTATTTGTAAAATTTTCAGGTTTATTTGTCATTTTTTAAATTAATAGGGGGTCATTGAAATTTTACGGGGTACCTGGGTAAGGAATCAGAACCTGTATTTCAGGTTCCAGTTTTAGGAACCTAATAACCAAGTTCTGGTTCCAAATCTTTGGAACTGGCCAGTTTTGATTTTGGTACCCAGAACCGCTCACCCCTATAATCATGTATAATCGTTTCGTCCCATCGTTGATTCATTAGGATTACATAAACATCCGACATGATTCTAATGCTATCAATCACATACCTCTCGTTGTTGCGATTTCTTGCATCAACACATGTTATTTTTAGGTTCTATAAATATCTAATAAAACAATTTTATAATTTTATTTATATTGTTAAATTCTTGAATAAAATTAATAAAATGCTTTATCCGTGTAATTGTGATTGTGAATTTTGAAATAATACTTCAATTTAACACTTATTGTTGTTTAATTATATTGCAAAGAATTCTTTTGTATCTCAAAGTTCTTGGGAATTATCATTTGGTAACTTGTGTTTTGTTACTGCATTTCAAATTTATATCCTTGGCATGCATCTTGAGAAGGAGTTTGATGTCAATAGTACACATTATTAGTTAAAAGAAGATATCAAGTTTAATTAAATGTGAAAAAAGAGAAAAATAGGATTCCTTTATTGTAAACTCATGCTAAAATAAATAATTAGTAGTAAAATAATGACTGGGTCATTTATTGTATTACATTGATATAAATACCCACATTGTATATATTGGCGCTATGATTTTTTCTAATATTGTGAGTTGTTTCTCTTCTTTTAGAAAACTCTCACCTAGTACAACGGCAATATGCATTACATCTCCAAAGTGAGTCCAAGTTTTGTCGAGGAACTTGTAGATTGTGAAAAAAGTGTTGGAGTTGTCAACTACTTCAGCATTATTGGGTTACACAGATGCATTTGAGGGTCTCATTGACTAGTGAGCGGGCGAGGGTCGTGGGGACAGCGCCCCCAAGCCCGTAGGCGATTTGGGCATTTTCCATGTATAATCGCTATATGATTTCTTTAAGTTATTAATTCCTTATTGGGTTGGGCTTAGGAATATGAATCTTTATGAAACTAGGTTTTGTCACTTAAACCTAGTATATAAACATATTTTTCTCTTGTTATGAGTGTGATAGCAAATCATAGGGCAATTCATTCATTGTAAACGAGAGAGAGGTGAGGAAATATTGCAATAATATTGACTCAGCTGGACGTAATTCATATTGGGTGAACGAGGGTAAATCGTTCATGTTATTTTCTCTATGTTTATTATCTGTGATTTGCTTTATTGTTGTTTTGTTCTCGCTACTGTCTCTATTTCATTCAAAAAGACATTACTGCAACAGGAATAGGAATCCATAATATCCCTTCTTTGAAGACAATAAATATAGCTGCACAAAACACTACCACCATTGCTTCCACTAAGAAAAGGTTAACCCCCAAGCCAAATCAAAAGGAACCCACTGAAGGAAATCTACTTCCTCACATCGGGAAGAGATAATAGTTATGAGCATTTGTATGGAGAAACAGGACAATAGTAATGCTATCGTGTCTGATATTGCAAAAACTATGAAGGAAGCTCTTCAAACAAAATGTGAGTCCCTGTTTCTTCATTAGTGCCACTTGGTATTGTGAAAGTTGCAGCAAAAACTAGTGGCAATAAGTATTGCCGCCATGATGTTTGTATTTGCAATGTCCTTAGTCCATTTCTCAGCTTCCTTTCTTAACTCTCTATGTTGTTTAGTGAATATTGCTTTAGCAGTTTTCCCTTTGTTATTTTCAGCTTTAGCATCCACTAGATGCAAAATTCTTTTTAATCTTTACAATATTACGATATATCTATCAATCAAGGGAAAGAAATATTATTTTTTTCAAACGAAAGAGGGCATTTAATTAATATTCACCTTGAACCACCGCATCTCGATAGACATTTTGAAATGTGTTGCAGTTGATTTAGCATCGGGTGTATCTTGTTCTAGCAACTTTGTAGCCAAATGCAAGATGTTGTTCCCTTTCTTATCTATTTTCTTAACTACCAAATTTTTCAACGGACCTATGGTGTAAATAATTTTGAAAATGTTATAGTGACGATACATAACAACATAATGAAATATTGTGTAATTATTTTCGTCAACTTCAAACATTGGATAAGGATATTTGTGAAAAATTATGTCTAGAAAATGGATACCCCACATCTCAGGACGGTCTAAAAAATTGCCACCTATCCTGATGGGGGATTCTTTCAAGAAGAATACCTTGGAACCATCAAATTAAGCTGCGACGCATAGACCGCTCTTATGCGCTCTAGGTCCTCGATGGTAATAGAGGACTGTGATTCTCTTCATTGCCTATGGACTGGAGACCACGTGGGCTGACCCAACTGTATCAAAGCGTGATTGGAAGAGCTCGCCACCTTGGGATCCAAGTTTCGTGCGATGATTTCCTCAGAGGCCTTAGGGGTTGAATCCCCAAGGACTGCCGAGCCTGTGGGCGAATCGATCGAACATGCGATCGATTGTACGACTACTAGAAGAAGACATGGTTATGACTTGCTTCAAGGTACATAAAACAAAAGCAAACATGTGTCAGAGCTCGAAAAATTCAGCAACCAATCCACACTTGTTTTCAGTTCAGGCACCCAGAATAGCTCGCATCACACAACGAACGCACGCAACCTACCTAGGATTCCGGCAACGGCAGCGATAAACCCTTCCTAAACTCAAGATCGTTGGAGACGCACCCAAAAACCCTTTTAAAACATTCAATGTGGAGACAATAGTGGCCATCATTTGACGCAAAAGTTAGAAAAATGGATAAAGAAAGGGAGAAGAAGCCTTACCGGAACAAAAGGAGTGCAAGAACTCGCCACAAAAGAGCACCATGACAATGATGAAATAGCAATAGAATGCACAAGAATACCAGAAAACGTTTGTGATTTGAATGAATATTCTGACGACTTCACCAGCTTTTATAGTGATTTGCATGGGAGATGAAAGGGCAAGGTTCAGTTGTAGCCATTGATCTACGGTGAATCTCGACCCTTCATTCGTTAGGCAATCTCAACCCTTAGATGTGACTACGTGTCGATCATCCACAGGGAGCGACAAACCGTCAGACTATTACACTAGTAACCATCGCTGCACGTTGCCTCGACTTCGTGCGTGGACAATTGTAGTTGCCCACGTGTGACAAAAACGTGATTGACAAAGGCGACCGCATTTAATGCGACATGACCACACAAAAATTACATAATTGCCCTAACTTTTCATATTCTGAATTTGTCAGGTATCGCGGGAAATGAAAATCCAAGTGTGAAATATGTCGACCACGTATGAGGTCGACACTGAGAGCTCGACCAAACTTGCATCCGGTGATCTACTGATGATGCCGAGCTTGATATCAAATCAAGCATTAGTCTTTGAAGCCTGAAATAAGCATCGAACATTAGGGGCCAGATGTTGTGTGTGATTTTCCCACCAAGCTTGAGCCACCGTGAGGATGTAGCTCAACTCGGGATCAATCTGACTCTACCGGTTGTCTGACTCAACATAAGCTCATCGACATATAGCTCGCCCCAGCACAAGCAAGTTGCAAACAACCTAGATGATCATTCAATCAATTCCCAGATAATTTCATATCTTAGATATTGCGGGAATGACTAGATCAACAACAATCTCTATACAATCACAGCGCCCAATGACGAGAATATCGGAATTGCAGTTCAGATCAATTGTAATCCTTTTATTTTCGCTCTTTCCTTTGTATAAACCTTGTATATAAACCCCCTCAAATGATGGAAAGGTGTTACAAAATTTTGATAGAATTCTTATCGTACGCTCTCACAGCAAATACAAGAACAATGGATGTATGCTCAAGAGTTTACCTCACCGAACCACTTTAAAAATCACTTTACCATTTGTTTTATTGCATTTATAATTCACCCATCGCTGATTATCCGTAATCACGCACACATCAATTCCGATCCCGCCAAGGTCAATCAAATCACTCTAGTTGGTGCAGATTTCTGTGTCAGAAATTTTTATATAATTTTTATTTCATATTTAATATGCCACTTTTATATCTAGTTATAGAATTAAAATTTTTATCAAAATATTCTATTGTATTTTGTTTTTTTTTTTTTTTCCAAAAGGACTAATAAAGGTATATTATTAGTAGCATTCATCGCAAGAACAACCACTCTTATTTGTAAGATGTGGTTCTAATCCTACAAAAATAATATTCTATTGGATAAATGGCCACAAAGACGAGTGTTAAACATTGGTTATAAGGAATTAACACTCATACTTTTTTACAAAATAAGTTCATTGGTTATAAGGAATTAACACTCATACTTTTTTACAAAATAAGTTCATGCTACAATGATTATTTCATTTAAAAAAAAAAAACCAAAAATGATTATTTCATCTAGTAAATTCATGCTAAAATAAATAATTATCAGTAAAACAATGAGTGACTCGTTTATTGTATTACAATGATATAAATAAGTGAATAATGAAAGCTAAAACATAAATACTCATATTTTAAATAATGCTGCTATGATTTTTTTGTGATATTGTGAGTTGTTTCTCTTCTTTTAAAAAACTCTCACCATGATATGAGCAATATGCATTACATCTCCAAAGCGAGTCCAAATTTTGTCGAAGAACTTGTAGATTGTGAAAGAAGCCATTACTGTAACAAGAATAGGAATCCATAATATCCCATCTTTGAAGACAACAAACATAGTTGCACAAAACGCTACCACCATTACTTCTACTGAGAAAAGAAGTAAGGTTAATCCCCAAGCCAAATCAAAAGGCACCCGCCAAAGGAAATCTATTTCTTCACATCGGGAAGAGATAACGGTTATGAGCATTAGTATGGAGAAACAGGACAATAGTAATGCTATAGTATCTGATATTGCAAAAACTATGAAGGAAGCTCTTCGAACAAAATTTGGAGTCCCTGTTTCTCCATTGGTGCCACCTGGTATTGTGAAAGCTGCAGCAAAAACCACGGTGGCAATAAGTATTGCCCCCATGATGTTTGCATTTGCAATGTCCTTAGTCCATTTCTCAGCTTCCTTTCTTAACTCTCTGTGTTGCTTAGTGAATATTGCTTTAGCAATTTCCCTTTTTTTATTTTTAGCTTCAGCATCCATTGGATGCAAAATTCTCTTCACTCTCTACAATATTACGATTTACCAATCTATCAAGGGAAAGAAATATTATTTTTTCAAAAGAAAGAAGGGAGTTAATTAATATTCACCTTGAACCACCGCATCTCGGTGGACATTTTGAAATGTGTTGCAGTTGATTCAGCACCGGGTGTATCTTGTTCTGGCAACTTTGCGGCCAAATGCAAGATGTTGTTCCCTTTCTTATCTGTTTTCTTAACTACCAAGTTTTTCAACGGACCTATGGTGTAAATAATTTTGAAAATGTTATAGTGACGATACATAACAGTATAATGAAATATGGTGTAATTATTTTTGTCAACTTCAAACATTAGATCAGGATATTCATGGAAAATTATGTCTATAAACCGAAGGTTTCCTTGTTTTGTAGCCTCGAATATTAGTGACCAGGGTTTTATAATAATTTTCAAAATCTGGGAGTCATCCAAATGCATAACTTCTTTCCAAAGGCATTCGACTAGCTCAAAAGCTGAATCGGGAATCTCTTCACCTCTAACTGAAACAATAAAAGTTTGGTTAAGCCAACATTAGTTCTAAACAGAAAAGTTGAGAATCATGTAATTAATTATCACATAAACAATTATATTAGTTATAAATTGATAAAAGAATAGAAGAAAGGTTACCCAAAAGATAACAAAAATTAATTATATTTATACTATAATTCCTAAATAAAATCCAAATTTTTTATCCCAATGTCATTTACTACATCAACTTTTTATTTACATATCAAGAATTATTTATTTTATTAACTCTTTAATACAAGAAGTAGCCTTTGTTAACTAGAATTTAACTTTAGATTTTTAGTCTAAATTTTAAATTGCAAACGGGAATTTTAATTTTCACATATTATTAAGGGTGATTCTAGCAGTGCACCCCAAAAATATCTCAGTTTTCACTATTTCAATATCGTATTTGATAAAAATAAATAAAAACCTCGTCATCCCACCACGAACAAAGTTAAGTAAATAAATTAAGAAAGACAAACAATTAAACAAATACCCACAATTGACTTTCCATTTGGCCTTCTTAGTCCGATCAGTCCAATGCATCTTATTCCTTCTCTGTTGCTCCCTGTCATTTAGCCGATCCCTGAAGCTCTTCGGCACATTCTTTTTCCCCAACACTGAATTTATCACCCTTCTTTTCACTTCATTATCTGCTTTGAAACAACATGAAAGCACCTTTGTTCTTATATACAATTACTTTTGATAATTTGCATAATAATAATGATAAAATTTTTGTATAGGCGAAAGAGTATAGTTTTCTCATCCTACAAAATAATAATAATAATAATAAAATTTCATAAATTATGGCTTTAGAAAGACAAATTCAAAAAATGTTAAGTAAATAACAAATATTATCTTAACAACTAAAAAATTCAAATTAATCATTTCAATTAAAAAATTCTTTGAATAATAATTTAAATGTTATTATATAATTTTGTGATTAACACAAAGAAAAAAAACACTGATCAAGTCTTCATTCTTCTCCATCATATCTTTCTCACGGTTCTTTACCAAGTCTTCATTCTTCTCTTTCAAAGCTTTGACGATGTCAACCTCTCCGGATGAAACAGCAACAAAAAAGGCCGTGTTGCCAGCATTATTTTTTATGGATAAGTCCTCTTTGTTCATATACTGAAGCAACTTTTTAACAAAATCAGTGCGCCTTGCTGCAGCTGCAATATGAAGAGCTGTGTCCCCTTCGTTTGAAAGCTTAGCAGTGATATTAATTTTATCTTTCATGGTAATTATTTGAAATGTGTCCCAATCACCTTTCAGTGCAGCCAGGTACAATTCGAAGCGTTTATTCCTCTTTCTAATTTCTGTCAAGTTGAAAATATACGTTCTGTCAAGTTGAAATTATACCAAGTTTATGCATAATATTTTTGTTAAAAGATACACATGCTTCTTAACGTCCAGCAGTCTATTTGGGTGTAACCATGAGTAACTTAAGAAAATTATATTACATTAATTCCAATGAAATACAAAGCTTCACTTACTTGAGAAAAAGAGGCAGCCGATACAATAATAGATCTATTGTAGAGAAATAAATTTGTTTTTCCTTGAAATTCCCAATAGTAACATTAAGATTTAAGACTCCTTCCAAATATCCACATTAAACTCTGTTATACAATAATAGCAAAAACTGATCTATCACCGCAACACAAACAAACCAAGAAACACAAGAATACCACAAAATCAAACAAACAAACAAACAACGATTTACCGTGGTTCACTTATCCTTTTATGGATAAGCTACATCCACGTTGAGCTCAAGAACGGTATGAGCTCGCTGCACTTCGATTACCGCAAACCGCCAGTCAAGATTACATAGATTCAACACTCACCAGATCTCCCCGTTTACACGGCAATCAGCCTTACAAGATACCCGATGAATATCCCAACCCGAGAGGACAACACTCTCACCTGAATGATTAAAGCACTAATCACTCGACTGATACACACACAATCTGGAATGTAGAATATGAACCCTAACACAGAGAAAAAGAAACGACTCAAATAACCCTAGCCACTGTCTATCTCTCTCCCTCTTGAAAACTGAAAGAACATATGCTTATATATGGTTTGACTCTTTGAGTGATCCTGGCCGTTCAATCTGAAACGCATCCTGTGGTCTGAATTCGCCCAAGTTAATATGCCTAAAACGACGCGTATTAGTATCCCTTAAACGACGCTGTTTTAGGCTTCCATATTTAACAATCTCCACCTTGGAAGCACTGGAAACAGACTCTTTGTGCAGCTTGCCCTGTCCCATTCTGTCATAGCTCTTTATCACTCATGATTACTTGATAAACAGCAAGTTCAAGCAGTGCTTGAACTTAGCTGGAGTGATAATTTTGGTGCCCATATCTGCTGGGTTCTCTTCTGTGGGTACCTTCTTCAGTTCAATGATTCCATTTGCAACTTGGTTCCTCACAAAATGATAACGTACATCCACGTGTTTTGTTCTTTCGTGATACACTGGATTCTTGCTTAGATGGATTGCACTCGGACTGTCTGAGTACACTGTAACCTTTCCACCAATTAGTTTTACTTCTCTCAGAATTCCTTTCAGCCATAATGCTTCTTTAACTGCATTAGTTACTGCAATGTACTCGATTGCATTGAAGAGAGATCTACAATAGGTGTGCAATGCTGATTTCTAGCTTATACAATTTCCACCCAATGTGAAGTAGTATGCAGTTGTTGATTTTCTGGAATCCTTATCACCTGCAAAATCAGCATCTACAAAACCAACCAGATCAAGTGCAGTATTTCTTTTACAATACTCAAGGCCTACACAAACTGTACTATTAATATACTTTAACATCCATTTTAGAGCACTCCAATGTTCCATACCAGGATTGGACATATACCTGCTTAACATGGAAATGGCAAAGGCTAGGTCTGGCCTAGTACTAATCATGGCATACATCAGTGACCCCACCACATTCGCATAAGGGACAGACTCCATTTTCAACAGTTCAGACTCAGTTTTGGGGCATTGAGACTTGCTAAGAATAAACTGACTGGTAAGGGGCATTGAGACCAATTTGGCAGTAGTCATGCCAAACTTTGTTACTAGTTTTAGTAAGTAAGACTGTTGCTGCAGTTTGAGTTCACATTTCTTTCTATCCATGTTTATCTCCATGCCCAAGATTTTCTTAGCACTCCCTAGGTTTTTCATGCTGAACTCAGTGTTCAGTCTTTTCTTTAATTCACTGATTAAGGTTTTTGACTTACTGATCAGCAGCATGTCATCCACATATAAAAGCAAGTAAATAGGCAGATTATCATTCATTTTAAAGTAGAAGCAACTATCATATTGGCTTCTAGTGAATCCTATGCCTATTATAATGTGTCAAACCTTTTGCACCATTGCCTAGGGGACTGTTTTAACCCATACAGGGATCTTTTTAAAAGGCAGACATGTTCAGGGAATTTCGGGTCAGTAAACCCCATGGGTTGGCTCATATAGATTTTTTCCTCTAGTGTTCCATGAAGGAATGTAGTGGTGACATCCAACTACTCTAGTTCTAGGTCTTGATAAGCTACCACAGACAGCATTAACCTAATTGTTTTGTATTTTACCACAGGGGAGAAGACTTCATTAAAGTCTATCCCCTCCCTTTGAGTAAACCCCTTAGCCACAAGTCTGGCTTTGTACCTAGGTGGATCAGCTATGGATATTCCCTCTTTAAGTTTAAACAACCACTTACATTGGGTCAGGTTCTGATTCCTAGGTTTTGGAACCAATGTCCAGGTTTCATTTACCTTTAAAGATTGCATTTCCTCTTCCATAGCTGTTTTCCATTTGTCCCCTTCCTTGGATTCCATGGCCTCTTAATATGTATCAGGTTCAGACCTAAGTACTTTTGTCCCTGCAAGTAAGGCAGTATATATTAGTTCTGCATATGAGTACCTTGAGGGTGGTCTTACCTCTCTCCTGGTTCTGTCTCTGGCCAATTAGTAGTTAGTCAGGTCATTGTGCTGTGGTTCTAAGAACTCTTCTGCTTCCTCATCTTCAGTTTGGTCAGGTTCCTCAGGTATAGTTTCAATTTCAGGCAACTGGGGAGTTTGACCTTGTGTTTGAGGTGGGTGTACTTGATGGGTTGTGTGCTCCACCTCAATTTGTGTGGTATTGGTCTGTCTAGCAGCTTTTTCTGTGCTTTTGGTTTTTCCCTCATTAGGGTTGGTGCCTTTGCATGGGAATACTCCCTCATTAAACACCACATCCCTGCTTACTAAGATCCTGACCCCAGGTGACTCTCTGTCCCACAGCCTGTATCCCTTGGTGCCCTCAGGGTATCCAAGGAACACACACCTGGTTGATCTTGGCTCCAGTTTTCCCCCCACTGTGTGGGCATATGCAGCACAACCAAACACTCTTAGGTGCCCTAGTTCTGGTCTTCTCCCCGACCATCTTTCTTCTGGACTGATAAGGCTTAATGTTGTGGAAGGACTCCTATTCACTAAGTAAGCAGCTGTGGAGAGAGCTTCCCCGTAAAGTTTTTTGGTAGGTTGGAAGTGATCAAGAGGCATCTTACTTTGTCTAGCAATGTTCTGTTCATCCTCTCAGCCACCCCATTTTGCTGAGGGGTACTTCTCACTGTCCAATGTCTCAGGATCCCTTGTTCACTGCAGAACTTATCAAACTCCAGATTACAAAACTCAAGCCCATTGTCACTCCTAAGGGCTTTCACCTTTCTCGCGATCGGTTTTCAACAAGGGCTTTCCAGTCTTTGAACTTTGCTAGGGCTTGGTCTTTTGATCTCAATAAGAAAACCCAGACCTTCCTACTGTAGTCATCTACTATAGAGAGGAAATAGTTGTTTCCACCATGAGATTTAACCTTTTTTGGCCCCCATAAATCAGAATGTAGGTAATCCAAACAGTTGGTTGCTAGGTGAACTCCCTTAGGAAAACTATTTCTGTGCTGTTTACCAAGTACACAACCTTCACAGAACTCTATGCTTGTAACAGTGTCTTTCCCAAATTGTCCTAGTCTGTTCAGTACATCCATTCCCTTCTGACTCATATGGCCTAATCTCAAGTGCCATTTTTTAGTTTTTGATAACTTTTGAGACCCAGTGTTGTCTTTGTCTATCGTAATAAAAACTACCACAAAGCACATATAGCCCATTTTTCTTTTCTCCTATCAACACCAGATTCTCATTTTTATATACGTTCAACCACCCACTGTTTGCTTTATAGCAGCAGCCTGCTTCATCTAGGGTGCCTAATGATATGAGGTTTCTCTTTAAGTCAGGTATATATCTGACTTTGGTAAGCCTTATTAGTTTTCCTCCATTTAGCCTAAGGGTAATGCAGCCAATCCCCCTAACCCTACAGGCTTGGTTGTTCCCCATGTACACAGTCTCATGATCAGACTCCTCAAAGTCTTGGAACCAACTCCTATTTGGGCTCATATGGAAGGTACAACCAGAATCTAACACCCATTCCTTTGCAGTGTCAGATGTTGACACTGTTTGGACTTCTGGTTCATCCATTTGGTTACTAGTGGTGGCTAGGTTGCTTTCTGTGTTACCAAGTTTCTGCTTTTTCTTCCAATCAAAGCAGTTTTTCTTAAAGTGACCTGTCTTATTGCAGTAGTAACATTTCCTAGTTTCTGTTTTTGCTTTGTTGTTCCCCTTCCATTTCTTCTTGTTCTTACCCCCTTGACTTGACTGAAACCCTTTACTAGACTGAGCAGGTTCTATTCTACCCTTCACAAACAGAGTGCTATTGTTTCTCTTCAGGGTTTTGAGCTCTAATTCTCTAGCCTTAAGACCCACAACTATCAAATCAACACTGGGTACAGTACCAGAGTACTGAAGGGCATTCTTGACTACTTGGTAGTCTTCAGTTAGAAATTTAATAATATCATGGCAAGACTAGTTTGTCCTAGTTCTTGGTCTGTGCCCTTTAAGATTAAATTCATCTTAAGGAATTCATCTAGGTTTTCCTCTATGGACTTGAATTATCCATCTTATAAGAGAATAAGGCTCCCTTTAAGAAAGCCAAATTCTGTGCATCATAAAGCATATAGAGATTCTAATTTACCCCATAAATCAAGAGGAGTTTGAATCCATCTACCTTCAAGAACACCTGCGAAAGATTCATCACGATCAGTTATAAGCCTCTTCATCAATCTCTTCCTTCTTTGCCAGTTTCTCCTCTGACCATTTCTTGGGATCATTTTCCAGTGCAATTGAAACTTTGTTATGTGAGAGAAGGGCCTTCATTTTCTTTTTCCAACTCCCGAAGTCAATCTTCCCATCATATTGGGAGATCTCCATTCGGGTGGTGCTCATTTTCCTGTAATGACAAAGAAAGAAACACAAAGAAAAGAAAGTCTAAGGCATACTTGGCGTTGTTACACCAGAGGTTGCCAATTTCTGCTATGCAGTTTTTAAGGCGGTCACTGGTTTTCCAGCCGATATACCCTTACACATTATCAAGATTTTGACTCTCTAGAATCAATTCTAGACTCAAAGAAGTAAACAATCCACAAGCCCCCAATTTCTGAAACCCTAATTTTGTGAAACCCTAATTTCTGTCTCTTTAACAAAAAATCCCAAATTTCCAAAACCCTAATTTCGTAAGAGAAAGATTTATACCGAAACAATGACAGAGAAAGTGAGTCTGAGGCGTACGAGGTCTTGTTACACCAGCCGTTGCCAATTACTGCTATGCAGTTTTTAAGGTGGTCACTGGTATTCCAGCCGATATACCCTCACACTCAATCAAGATTGACTCTCTAGGACTTAATTTGGGACACTCAAGAAAAAGCCCCAATTTCAGAAAGAAACCCTAATTTAAGAAACCCTAATTTTGCAGAACACGAACTACACTTTCAAGAAAATGGCTCTGATACCACTGTTATACAATAATAGCAAAAACTGATCTATCACCGCAACACAAACAAACCAAGAAACACAAGAATACCATAAAATCAAACAAACAAACAAACAACGATTTACCATGGTTCACTTATCCTTTTATGGATAAGCTACATCCACGTTGAGCTCAAGAACGGTATGAGCTCGCTGCACTTCGATTACCGTAAACCACCAAGATTACACAGATTCAACACTCACCAGATCTCCCCGTTTACACGGCAATCAGCCTTACAAGATACCCGATGAATATCCCAACCCGAGAGGACAACACTCTCACCTGAATGATTAAAGCCCTAATCACTCGACTGATACACACACAATCTGGAATGTAGAATATGAACCCTAACACAGAGAAAAAGAAACGACTCAAATAACCCTAGCCACTGTCTATCTCTCTCCCTCTTGAAAACTGAAAGAACATATGCTTATATATGGTTTGACTCTTTGAGTGATCCCTGGCCGTTCAATCTGAAAGCATCCCTGTGGTCTGATTCGCCCAAGTTAATATGCCTAAAACGACGCCGTATTAGTATCCCTTAAACGACGCTGTTTCAGGCTTCCATATTTAACAAACTCTAAGGATTTAAATTAAAAGAAAAAAAATTACAGTTAGCAAAAGTTAAACTTTGATGACTGATTTTTTTATGCAATTGTTGTATCCTTCCTACTACATTAGTCAAAATTTTGAGATAAATCTTAAGCTCTTATATAATTGTGTAGGACTATTTTATTGGATAGTCTCACCACTATAACAAAAGAAGTCGGTGAGATCGTGCCACAAAAGTATACTATGTTTAGAAATAAAAAGAATGAGTGTACACAAAATTATTTGATGAAATTTTTTTTGATAATTAATAAAAAATAAAAAATCATATTTTAAATTGAAATGCTTTGTACTTAATAAAATGGAGTAGAGAGTCTTTTTATGCTTGAATATAGCCCTATTTTTTTTCTCTCTTCTATCATTACACCTTCAATATTCTAGGATGGAGGAAACTTCTTTAAATTATCATTAAAGCAGTTTAAAGCTTAAGTTTGTAGATGGAGATTCAACATTAATATTTATACGATAAATATAATCCATCTTTAAAAAAATAAAATAAAATGATCAACAATTTACAAGATACCATCCAATCTTACCAACTTTGACATGAGAAGGGGATGCCATATTCTGAAGTTTTTCTTGATCAGATGACTGATGTTTTGATGTAGTTATCGGAATAAGGGAATGTTCTTGTGGGGATGTCACAGGCTCAATCCCATTTTCTTGCAACAAAGGGTTTTCCTGTATAATGTTAATACTCGCTTGATGATTAGACATTTTTTGCAGTAAACCCTGCAAGGAATTGTAAATGTATTTAGATCTAAGTTTGATTTAAATGATAAGACTACATATTTTCAGATGAAAGGAGACATTCAAGTTACGTTGAAGAAGTGGCTTTGAAAACTTACCACGTTTGGAGCATGGCTTGCTGTATATCTTCAGCTTTTAAAGGAAAAAAATCGGATGAAAAGCCTTGATAGTTCAGTGAAAGACTTGAGGTAACTAGCTTATATACACTTCCAAAGAGAAGGTGATTATGTTTAACAATTTTCTCTGGTGGCATGTATTGACCAATTACTCAACTGAAAATTGGTAGTCATTTTGTTAATATTGATTGTACAACTCATTTCAAGATATAACACAATTAAATATTATAAGATAGTAATTTAACTAATAATTGTGTCCAGTAATGTTCACATTGAATCAAAGGACAACTGTTCACTGGATAATATTTAAATTTCTTGAAGGAGTTTTTTAAATGTTGGGATTTTAAAACCAATCCTTAACAGCCAGGTGTATAGTAGCAATATTAATTAAGAAAACTCATCTTTACTAATGTTCAATTTTTTCTAATACCAATAAAAAATTTTCAATAAAATTTATGTAGATAAAATTTCTCTAGCTTAGCAAGAGAAACCAAATTTATAAAGTACTCTATAGAAACGATGTTACATGAAATTCAGAGAAGTTAAATAGAATACCTAGTGACGGAGCCCATTAAGAAATACGAAGGGAACAATTATTTTAGGGTTTTCAAAAAGATAGAAAAGACACCAGAATAAATATTTATTTTGCTTGCATGATTCAAATGACCACTAAAGAAACAATAAATATTGACAACCAACCATAATAGGATATATATATTTTTTTTATTTGCTTTAGCAAGGTAAAAAGAGACAACTCACTTCAGTATTTGGCTAGAACAAATATATAGAATTAATGTGTCGACTTTCCTAGCATGATGTTGTTGATTAATGATAAGATAAGTGTTGTTACATAGATTAAATTATAAATTAATTAATATTAAAACATAGTATGAATTAATTATAGAACAATCAATCATGTGGAGTTTTTTTTACAAACGAGGATTCCGATCCTCCGGATCCTTGGAAATTATTGAGATTTGAGTACTAATAAAAAATTTCCTTGAAGATAATCAAAAGATAATGTGAATTTCAATTGGGAGAAGAACTGTTTCCCTACCAAGGTTTGGAAAACGACACTTTTCCAACCTTCAATGTTCAAAATGACACTTTCCCACTCTTTTTAGGTTCTATTATGTTTTCGGTTAATATTTAATTGAAAAGACAAAGATTATCCCTTAAATATTTGACTTTATAAATTTTTTATTATTTTTTAATTAACCAAAAAAATCAAATAATAAAAAGTTAAAAAAAAAAAAAAAAGAGTTAACCCTAACTAAAAAATTAGGAATAATGCTATGAAATTATTTAAAGTCAAATGATCTTAATATTTATTTATAATGTCATCAATACCCCATCACTATTATTCAATAATTTATTAAGTTTATAATATTTTTTATTTTTACTAATTGATATAGGAAATCAATATTTCTAAATAATTAAATAAACAAAAGGAAAAAAAGTATTTTTTATTTTAAATTAATAAATAATCAAACAAAGATTTTATTTTAACTAAATTTTAATTTATAATAAATTAAATTAAAAATAAACTATTTAAGAGTATTTTTATCTTTTTAATTAAATATTAATAGAAAACACTAACAACACCTAATGAAGGGATGGAAAATGATATTTTAAAACTTGACGGATTTTGAAACAATTTGGCCAAACCTTAGGTGGGAAAATGTCGTTCTCCCATTTCAGTGTGATAATCTAAAAGGTGCGAGACAGTTGACTTGTCAAAATGCCATGTGCTTTACCATATATTGTCACATGGCATTCAACGATAAATAATTAATAAAATAAACGAGGATTAAATAAGTGTTATTATATAAGATTATAAGTCGGTGTAAAGCACGTAGTATGAACTATTGAATGCCGTTTTGTCAGCTCTATTGACTTGTTTGCAAATGACAATTAAATAAGTAATCACATGGAGTTCTTGTGTTCTTTAAATATTATAGTAAACAATTTATGCTAATTCACAGTTTAAATTTATCGATATAAATAATGCATGTAACATATATAATAATCTTTTATTAATAACACGATGAATCATACAATTAATTAATACACTGAACATCACCAATTTTACAAATACAAATTTGAATTTATGAATGGTGAGATGGATGTCATGTGCTTATTTCATGGCAATTTTCTTGTTCTCTCTCAATATATGTATTGACGGAGGCTCATGTCAAGGAGTTATATGTTACCCTAACGATCTTTTCAATCCATCTGTTAAAAATTAAAACCTCAGGATGGTCTCATAATTATAATAACTGTTTTAGATTTTGAATCAACATTATCTTGTTCTTCGGTCACAGAACAAAGATGGCGGACCATTAGATTCTCTGTGGCCTAACATAAGAGGGGTTGCTTCCACTTTGCTTCAACTCGATGGCAACTTTTTGTTCTTGTTAACCTTTTTTATCCCAGAGAGTTGTGTTCCTCTCCATACTTCATCTTATTAACCTTTTCTAAGTTTGAAGCAACATCTTTATGTATTAGAAAGTACGATAAACGGGCTAAATATAAATTTTTGTATACTATAAGGGATATTAAGGTAATATAGTAATTGATAAGGTTTATTCACTGCCACTTTTAGTTATAGAATTAAAAAGTCAATCATAATATTCTATCGTATTTATTAATTTTTTTTTCAAGGAAAGCCAAATAAAGGTAACATAGTAGTACCATTCATCATAAGATCAACAATCAATCAATCTAATTAGTAAGACATGGTTCTAATAAGACAGAATATAAAGCGCCACAATTGGGTAATCTATTTCCGATTTAATAAAACGGAAAAATGATAAGTATTACTCTTATAACATTCATGATAAGAAACAATGAGTGACTCATTTGTTATAATAGATATAATGCATCACTTCTCCATAGATAGTCCAAGCTCTACCATCGTACGTGGCGATTGCGAAAATAACCATTACAGTAAGAAGAACAGCGTCCATAGCAACCCATCTTTGAAGACAATGAACACAATTGCACTAAACGCTACCATTACTGATTTTACGGAAAGTAGAAGTAAGTGTAATCCCAAAGCCAAATTACAGGCACCCGGCTAAGGAAATCTGCTTCTTCACATCGGGAAGAGATAACAGCTAAGAACACTATTATGGAGAAAGAGGACAATAGCAATGCTATAGTATCTGATATTGTAAAAACTATGAAGGAAGCTCTTCGAACAAAATGTGGAGTCCCTGTATTTTCATCGGTGCCACCTGGTAACGTGAAAAGTGCAGCGAAAACCACGGTGGCAATAAGTGTTGACCCCATGATGCATGCAGTTGCTAATCTTCTTGGTATATTTATCAGCTTTATTCCTTCAACTCTTCGTAGCCGCTTCAAGAAATAAAGCTCTAGGAGTTTTCCCATCTTTATTTTTAGCTTCAGCATACATTGGATGTGTAATTCTTCACTTCCTACAATAGTTACGAAACATTTATCAATCAAGGCAAAAAATAAATTTTTTTTTTACCAAACAAAAGATGGGGGTAAATTAATATTCACCTCGAACCACCACTTGTCAATTTGCATTTGAATATGTAATGCAGGCGATTCAATATCGGGAGTCTATCTAATAGGCTTCTTGCATACCCCATGAATGCGATCTCCCACCTCTACCCCGATTCACCCCACTCTGTCATTTGCATTTCATTTTAAAATGTAATGCAAGCGATTCAATATCGGGTGGTCTATCTAATTGGTGGCAACTTTGCAGCCAAATGCAAGATATTGTTCCCTTCTTTATCTGTGTCATGAACTACCATATCCTTAAATCGACCGATGTCATAAATGAAGTTAAAAATATTAGGCGACGATACATAACAGCAAAATGAAGTATGGTGTAATGATTTTCATCAACTTCAAACATTAGATCAGGATATGTGGAGAAAATTATTTTTAGAAACCGAAGGTTTCCTTGTTTTGCAGCCTCAATATTAGAGACCAAGGTTTTCTAATAATTTCCAAAATCTGGGAGTCATCCAAAAGCATAACTTGTTTCCAAAGACGTTCGACTAGTTCAAAAGCTGAATCGGGAATCTCTTGACCGGTATCTGAGAAACAAGAAGTTTAGTTAAGCCAACATTAGTTTACAGAAAAATTGAGGATGAGGAAAATATTAGAGAAGCGATTAATTAATCCTAAACCCAAAAAAGAAGAGAGGATTATGGCACATTTCAAATAAAAGATTATCCAAGAGTAATTAAATACCCATTTAATTAATATATAAGATAAAATAGGAACTTGATTTATCTTCTTAATGACGCACTAAAAATGCTCATAGACAATAATTAACTTTTGTTAACTGAAATTAACTCTATATTTTAAGTTACACATGAGAATTTTCATTTGTATTTAATATTGGGGTGATTCTAGTAGTGCAACCCATAAATACCCACAAAGCAGTTGACGTCCGTCTCATTAATCCGATACCCCCACCCACGCCTTAGCTTTCTCTCATTCATCAGTTCATCCCTCTCATTCATTCGATCCCTCAAGCTCAGCTCATTCCTCTCCTTCACCCGCTGCCTCCCAAACATTGAAAGACATCTCTTTATCACGTCTCTTTTTACTTCATTATCTGCTCTAAAACAAAATGAAATTAAGCACCCTTTTTTCTTACAATTATATATTAATATTATGATTAAAAAACAAAAACTAATTAATGCAATCTGAAAGTGCTAATGACTAGAGAAAACTAACACGTGTAGATGGCTGAATCTTTGCAGAATCTAATGGAGTTAAAATCTAAAATACGCGTCAATACAGGCATTCATGCCAAGAGATGCAATGCTGTCTCCTAATTTTTACCACGTGCAAGACTATCTGTGGATGCCTCTTCACCAAATCCAATGCAACATCTAGGAAAACAATGATCAACATCATAAATTATATAATTAATATATGATTAATTGAGGGGTTGTTAAGTTGAATATGTATTAAGTTGTTTACCCCGAAAGGGCTCAACCGGGTGGTTTAAGCTGCCCAAACCATGTTCGATTCGTAGGATTAGAGTATGATTTAAGTTTTAATTAGCTAGCCCGAATATAAATATTAAAACTAAACCTTACCATACAAACCATGGTTTATTAGATTGACGAGCAAGTGGAAGCGATCATTATTATCTAATAACTCATCTCCAGTGGCTTCGTAAAGATATTCTACCATCTCTTTGTCTCCCTCTAGAGCTGCCTTGTGAAGCGGTAACATATCATTGTCTCCTAATCTTTACCACGTCTTCATTCTTCCCCATCATAGCCTTGACAATTTCAACCCTTTTGGACGCAGCTGCAAGAAAAAAGGCCGTATTGCCAGCATTATTTTTTACGGCTAAATCGTCTTTATTCATTTGTTCAAGCAGCTTTTTCACAAAACCAGTGCGCCTTGCTGCAGCTGCAATATGGAGAGCGGTGTCCCCATCCTTTGATAGCTTAACTTGTGTATCAATATTATCTTCCTTGTAGATTCTTTCAGCAGTGTTCCAATCGCCTTCCAATGCAGCCCAGCACAATTGGAAGTGCCTATTTTTTTTTTCAATTTCTGTCAAGTGGAAAAATGAACAAGTTTATGCATAAAAATTTTGTTACACATAATAAAAGGGATGCTATAGCCTATAATCAACATAATAAAAAGACTTTTTTGAGAATGAGATAGAATTTTGCAGCGGCCGCACTGATTCTTCTTTTATCGTGGAAGAATCAACGATACATTCACATTAAACTTTGACGGGATTTTGATATATAAAAAGTTTATTATGTTTTGTATGTAATTCCTCTTGATAAATTTATTGAATAGACCATTATAACCTATTAAAACAATTTTTTTTTCTAAAATCAAGTAACAAAAATGAAAAGAAAAGAAAAGACATTTATGGATAGATTATTAGCCATTTATATATATTTGGAATTACAAAGGAAATAATAAATGCAATAAGTGATACCAATATATGTAGGTGAAGATATCATATATTAGGGACATCCTATATAAAATAAATAAAATGGTCACATGGTTTGTTATCTAAGTTTTAATGAATGTCTGCATTGTACTGTAGAATTATATCTTGTGTGATAATATGAATCTTCTATCTTTATTTCCTTAAAGAACAAAGAGCCTTAAAGTGACATATCAATTCCCCCAAAAATTGGAAAAAAAAATGGATATTCTCCCTTTGATTTATATGAATTTGATAATAACAAGAAGAAAAAAAAAAGTGTCTACTATTAGGAGATTCAATTTCACACATGATCGTCTTAAGATGAGAAAGTCTTCAATACATTTTATTGCAATACAAAAATCTAATGATTATATATATACTTGGATTGATGTGATATATAATCATTGGCTAATTGTACTGTAACATTATGCATATAAGACTTTCTCATAATACAAAGTGAATCAAGAATAAGAGGAATTTGTGAAATTAACCATTAATAAAAATTTAATATCTATTTTTAACCCTCGAACTTCATAAGCCCTTCATAATTACATAAAAACAAGAGAGATTAATGGAAAAAAATTAACGCGAACTTAGGAAGTGCATATCACATTTGCCCTAAGACACTAAAGGATATTCAGAAAATGCATCTTACTAAAAAAGAAAAATGCAGCATTAATTGCAAAGTCAAATCGTAACATCCATTTTTTGATAAGGTGGAGCAATCACAATCTGAACATTTTCTGCAGTTGAGGTGCTTCCTGATGCAGCAGTGTAATCCTTCATGATTTATTTTCTCGTTTATTCGTGGTAAATCTACAATGAACTTTATAAGTATTAGATAATGAATTTTGCAGCATAATATGAACCTTGTGTTCTAATTGGATTCAAATTGGGAATGAATATTAATTAGAATAATAGTCATTCATCTCAAGTACTTCAAGATCTTATCTATACGTACCATAATAAGAAAAATCTTAGCTACTATAATAATTATATATGCACATGCAGCAAACTGAAAGAATAAAAATAATGAGTCTAACTTAAGACTCTACAAATCAAACAAGAAGAAGAAAAAGTGGGTTGAAAGACTTGCCTCTTTTGGCACCTTGGATACAATCTATTATTAGCTAAATTTATATTTAAAAAAAGGCATGAAGTGAAGAGTAAGAAAAGAATATAGGGCTTAAATGGCTTGATGAAGAGTAAGAGAAGAATATAGGGCTCAAATTGCCTGAAGTGAAGAGTAAGAGAAGAATATAGGGCTCAAATGGCCTAAAGTGAAGAGTAAGAGAAGAATATAGGGCTCAAATGGCCTGAAGTGAAGAGCAAGAGAAGAATATAGGGCTCAAATTACCTGAAGTGAAGAGTAAGAGAAGAATATATGGCTCAAATGACCGGAAGTGAAGAGTAAGAGAAGAATATATGGCTCAAATGGCCTGAAGTGAAGTTTAAGAGAAGAATATATGGCTCAAGGCCTCATAAAGTGAAGGAGATGCCAAATGATGATAACATTTCCTAAGAAGAAAGCAGGGATTTCTGCAATTTGCGTCTTCCTAAAGGAGAAATATTATGTCTAATTAAATTCCCATGTAGGATATATTAAAGTTGCTCTATGTTTTTTACCAAACTACTTATCAAATTCTTTCAAGTTTTGTTTGAGAAATATTTCAAGTTGTTATATTTTAGTTTTAGCATTTATATATAGGCGTCAAACATTGGTTTCAATGAAGCAAACTTAATATGAAGTTTATAAGTTGGTTACATGATCACAGGTTTTACGTGTGAGTGATTGAGCAATTAGATAAAGAGTTGGAATTTGTTATCATGATTTGAAAAATTAAATGAATCTTTGTTCATTACTCAGCATTTCCAATACATAATGAAAAGATTGTTTTGCAGTGAGCTAATACAAGTGATGATTTGAACTAGAAAAAATACTAACATTTACAAGTGACTAATCATATCAGAAAGAAGGAGGAATTGGAGCAGAGGAAATAGGGTGACAGGAACACAAGCAACAATGGCTATTGGAATAGCTATCCATGCAAATTCATTACTTAGAACAATGAAAAGAGTGGCTCCAAATGCTGCCATCATGGTTGCTATAGAGATGAAGAGAGTTGCAAGCCCTATTATCAGCCTATTTGGTAATGAATGCAGGAAATCTTCTTCTGCATAGCGCGAGGTGAGAATGGAGAGGAACATCAATATTGAAGTGGCAAAGCAAAATAGTGCCAATGCATCCGATATGGTGAAAACCAAAAATGACCAGTGATGTAGAAAAACAGGCTTGCCTGTAAGATTGTTATTGCCACCTGGTACAGTGAAGGCTGCAGCAAACATCACGGTTGCAATAAGTGTTGCAACAACCATACATGAAGATGCAGTGTCTTTCATCCACTTTTCCCCTTCGCGAACAAGTCCTTTATGCTCCTCCGAAAACAAAATATGAGGTGTCCTCCCCTCGGAATTTTTGGTTTCTCTATAAGACGGTTGAACAACTTTTTTGACTTCCTGCCAGATCAAAAGGAACAGTTCCATCAAGATTCAGACCCAGAAAGAAAATGGTTAATTGGGTTCAGGTTTTGCTTCATTTACATGTTATTTCCGAACAAAGATAATTACAGTGAAGTGCAAGTTTTATAGTTGAAAAGTAATTATTAACCTTGAACCAATGCAACTCTCGTCTAAGTTGCAGAGCTGCACCAGAATCAATTTTGAGTCTATCTGGGTGGGCAAGCTTTCCAACCAAATGCAACATGTTATTGTTATTTTCATCTTCATAAGCCGCTATCAAATCTTTATGAGCGCCAATCTCATGAATCAGATTAAAAATGTTTTCCTGACGATGCAACACTGCAATGTGAAATATGCTTCGACTGTGATCATCTACTTTCCAAATAAGATCAGGATACTTCTGAATCAGCACTTTTATGAATTCAACATTCCCCAACTCTGCAGCAGTAAACAACAATCTTGAAGGTTTCCGAAGTAGTTCTCCAATTTTGTAGTCATCTAGCAACAACACTTGCTCCCACAGTTGCTTCACCAATTCTAGAGCTTGAAGATGCATCAACTTTTTTGTCAAGGATTGCCCTGAAACGTGGAACTGAATGTGGAGGACAAAGTCACCTCTTTGTCCAAAATCTTTTATTTTTTAGAAGGAATAAATAAGCAGATAACGATTAATGTGCAAGAGTAATGGCAGTGAGAAATGGCCTGTAATGGAGTTACTAACAAGAGTAAATGCACCTCTGCCAAATTCCAAGCCGACTTCCACTTACAAATGCTGAAGGCTTCTGCCAATACATGAAGAGCCGTCTCTCTTCTTCCATCTCGAGCAACAGCTAACTCAGGATGATGCTTAATTAAGTCCAATGCCACATCTGTCAAATTAACACAACACAATCATCAATTTGCTTCTCTAGAAATTATAAATTAAGTTGCAACATGAAAATAGCGAAGGTAAGAGGTGGGTACCATAGAGGTCTGCATTGATGACAGCAACAAGAAGCTCAACACGATCTTCTTCTTTTAGATACTCTTCCTCAGTCACAGAATAAAGATACCAAACCATTTCTCTGTGGCCCAACAGAGCAGCCATACACAACGGTGTTGCTCCCTTACTGCCTCGAATTGATGGCAACCTTCTGTTCTTATTAACCATCACTTCTGCAATCTTTTTTATTCCGGATATGGCAGCAAAACAGAGGGCTGTGTTCCCAACCTTGTTCGGCAGTGCCAGGTCTTCAGCTTTCATAATGTTCACAAGCTCCTTGGACAAATATTGTATGTCTAGCTCCAGCAGCAATGTGAAGAGCTGTTTCCTGGTTTCTTGTGATGCTAGCACATACTGCTTGTGGATTCAAAATAAAAAACTTTCTTGCAAACTCCCAGTCGCCTTTAAGCGCCGCATTATGCAGAGGAACAAAAGCAGTAAAGTAATTCCTTTGTACATCACCTGCAAAAAAGAAAAAAAAAAAAAAAACAGCAAGACTATGAGAGCCATGCTGAAGTATTTTTATTTCTCCATCATATAATTTACATAAGTATTAATTGGAGGAAATTGAATGAAATTTGCAACAGCATACCAGTCTCTGCTGCTCGTGTGTTTGGTTCCGCAGAAATAGAGGGCATTTGATTGCTTGAATCTTGAAAGGGCCAAATTGATGGATCTAAAACGACATGGTCATCAGATCCTTTAGCTTCCAGAAAGTCTACTGGGCTTTTTACAGCTTGATGATGTGGTTGAAGATGAGAGTGTTGAATATCAGAGGCAAAATTGAAGGAAGATTCATGATGGCCATGATGAAATGTTGCTGGCCCAAAAGCATCTTTCAGGCTCAAGTCATCGTCAGACAATATGCCTAAGCTTGCATCATCTTCCCCAGAAGATTTGAAAGAGGAATTTGCAACAGATTTGATCTCAGGGAAACAAGATTGAATTGAAAGTCCCCTCCCATATTGTGATGAAGGAAGGTTGTTCAATATCATTATCTTCAATAATGAAAAGTACTGCCTGAGAACAAGCAAAATCAGTAGTACAACAAAAAGAACAACAAAAGAATGTAGTGATTTATTAGGGGTTAGGACATCACCGTTTCTGGTTCTGAGCAGCTCAATTAGATAAAAGACTTTGAACCTCCAAGCAACTACAACCACGAACAAGATGAATTATAAATCCAAACATGTAGTGCCGTAAAATGATTGGAATGTCAAAAAGCAAAAGTTGAAACAAAGAGTAAATTTATTTTCATGTGTTAACTGACACCGCTGCTTTCTGAGAAAGTTTAAAGCGGGATATTAAGAGATGGGACCGCTTGGCTCTTGGTTCTAGTTCTGCCGTTTACATTGACTGGAAAAAGTCTCTTATGGGGATCTTTCCATGGTCCAACCCGTTGTAGGTATGTATTTCATTGACAATTGAAGTACATAAGTCTAGCTATTTACATGTACCTCGCTTCCTTTTATTGCATACTTTATTCTATTAAATCCAATGTTGAATGGTGAAGCACAAAACGGTGTCATTAGATATTACTTAAATGATGCTGTCTCATAATAAAGGTACAAGATTGATCCTGATAGATGATAGCTTGGTAAATTTGACAGCCAAGGTCCTCCAACAGTGCGAGTATAAAAGAATACCCTTCAGTCAAATTACACAGCCTTTAAACCCTCTGTTTTTGCGATTGAGTTCTTCCTTTGTTAGGGTTTCTGATTTCTTGTTTCTCGTAGACTTGTAATCTGATGTGATCGTTGTAATAGTGTTTGAGGGTTATGTTTCCTTCAGGTTGCAAGGACTTGAGTTAGTATTCTCATATAAGAAAGATTACGAGTAAGTATTTGAGAGGATTACAGGGAGTGAGTGATTTGATTGAGTTCAATCTAGTTGTATTTATAACGAATCTTGATCTCTAGTGCAGTGAGCCCCAAATTTACTGGAGCTCAACGTGAATATAACTTATCCAATTTAGGGTAAGTGAACTATAGTAAAAATTCTTGTCTTCTTGTTTGATTTTGCAGTTTGATTCTTGATTAATTATGTGAGATTTGGTGTTTTGAGTTTGGGATTCTTGCGATAAACTCAACATCTAAGGATTTCAATACTAAGTAAATGCCATTAATGTCTTTCAAAATACAGTTTGAATTTGAAGCAGGGCGGTCGGCCCCCTTGAAATTAGATTAAAATGCTCAGATCTGTTCAATGAGTGTTATTGTCATTAAAATTAGGCTTAAATGTAATGAATTGTGAGTAAAACTAACCTACACTCCTGTACTCAGGGCATGATTAACTTCTGATTTACTTCCCCTCCTGTACTTGCATTTCCAATAAATAATGAAGGGATGGTAGAATATATGGAGTGAGTCCCGTAGTCAAGGATTTCAATTTAATCAAACTATTACTTCAATGGGTTACAAGACCTGAGAGTTGCAGCATCAGATTATGGACAAATAGAAAAATTACTATAGCATAGATTCAAAATTTGTGTAGTACCATTAATTGTTCAGTACACTGAGTTACTTCCTCTTCTTCGACTCCCTTGCTTTCCCTTGGCAGAAAAGGGTACGTTTGTGTGGCTGGAAAAGAGAGCTACTTACATATGTAGAACGCACCACATCAAAAAGGAGACGCCATTGTTGCTTAGTGAACAAAAGGACTGGTATAGAAGTGAATACAGTAACAAGAATAGAACCCACAGCACTCCATCTTTGAAAACAATGAAAATAGTTCCACAAAACACTACCATCATTGCTGCTATTGATAATAAAAGTGTTGCAAGTCCAGCAACCAGCTTTTTTGGTAACTGTGAGAGGAAATCTTCTTCTGCATACCGGGAAGTTAGAATGGATAAAAAGGTTAAGATGGAGCATGCAGAAGATACTAGCGAAACTGCATCTGATATAACAAAAATTTTGAAGGAAGTTTTTTGAACAAAATGAGGAGTCCCTGTCTCGTCTTTGATGCCACCTGGGACAGTGAAAGCTGCTGCAAAAACCACAGTGGCAATAAGAGTTGCCACAATCATGCAATAGTTTGCAGTGTCCTTCATCCATTTCTCTCCCTTTTCCTTTAATTCTCCATGCTCCTTAGTAAATAAGGCTCTCGGAGTTTTCCCTTCACTGTTTTTATCCTGGGCATCCAATGGATGCACAATTTTACTGACCTCCTACAAATAATGTTGTAAAAGATCTTATCAATCAGCATAACGAATATTGATTTCTAAACAAAGGAGAACCGTAATATTCACCTTAAACCACAGCAACTCTCGCTGCAGTTGCAGAGCAGCTCCTGATACAACATTGAGCCGATCTGGTGGTGCCAACATTCCAGCCAAATGCAAGATATTATTGTCTTTTTTATCCTTGGAAGCAACTATCAAATCCTTAAAAGTACCTATCTCATGTATGAGTTTGAAGATGTCCCTATGACGATTCATAACAGCAAAATGAAATATGCTATAATTATTTTCATCAACTTCCAGTATCAGATCAGGATATTCACGTATCAGTATAGTTAGAAACTCAATGTTTCCTAGTTCTGCAGCAACAAATATCAGTTGTCGGGCAGTTTTAATAATATTTGAAATTGCAGTCTCATCTGACAATATGACTTGTTCCCAAAGGCGTTGGATTAGTTCAAGTGCTTTTGGAGGCAACTTGGTGTTGCTACCTGAAACTACAAATTTGATTAGCCCAACATCAGCATACAGAAATCTTTAGGCCGGTTAACAATGACAGAAGTCATTGCAATTCATTCTAAATAAGTAAAAGAACATAGGAGATTTACTACCTAAACAATTCGCAAGGAAAACATTTCCTAGGCAATACTTAACTATATATGTAATGATCAAGTTAAACTAGGAATTTGATTAACACTCCGAGTCACACAATAAAAATGTCCAACAATGTAACCTACAGTAACCACAACATTACCACTTCATTATGCTGTAAAAGAAATCACATTATTGCATAAATGCCATACAGCCAAAATTTTGATTTGTGAAAAGTCCGGAACAAATTCTATATTGCAATAATCAAGATAAATTAGCAGTTTGAAAATATATCATAAAAATCCTTTAGCATCAGAACACACTTGCAAATGATTCTTTGGCAAAAGGTGCTGGTAAGTATAAGAATATATTGTGAAATTATATCAAATTCAACTTGCTAAGAAAATATTTGCAAAAATGGTTTCTGAAACAAAAGGAAAAATTAAAATTGAAAGGTTAAAGTGCAAATTTTCATATCTGTTCGCACTCCTAATCACAATTGTCATGTAAACATATATTTTTAACTATAAAACCAAAAACGGTAACTTATATGTCAAAGTTTAAAGGAGACTAACACAAATTGACACATTGTTTCCAAAATCCTTGCTGAATTTGAGAGGCAATAGGCATTCGAGCCAAGGCAAGCAATGCTGTCTCCTCATTTCCATCACAAGCAACAGCTAACTCTGGGTGTTTCTCTAGCAAATCCAGTGCAACATCTGAGAACACAACAACCATCATTAGAGATGATATAGTATCAATTCTAAATAGTGGAAGTATGCAGTTGCTATACATAATACTATATTAATTATGTTTCATAAAAGGAAAATTTTCAGATTTGTATTCACCAAGCCACTTGTGTTATGAAAGGGTTCTTTCATTAGTTTTATCAAATCATATGTCTCTTGATGGGAATTCACAGTGTTCCTTAAAAGAATAATGGGACATTTGTCAAAAAATATACGAGGGAGGATATATTAATCTGACCACCATACATGGAATTTCAATCCTATACCAAAGGTTTCAATCTTACATTGTAAAATTCAATTTAAAAGATATCAAGTGTACTACAATTAGCCAAAATATAAAGAATACCTTTTACATACCATACAAACCGTTGCTTATTAGAGTGATAAGCAATTCAATGCGGTCGTTGTCATATAATGACTTGTCATCAGTGGCTTCATAAAGGAACTGTACCATCTCTTTATGGCCAAACAAAGCGGCCATGTAAAGTGGTAACATCTCATTTCTACCTCGGATCATTGCTAAGTTTCTACTCCTTTCCAGGACATCAGCTAAGTTTCTACTCTCCTCTATCATGTTGGGAAGTTCCACCTTCTGGGACTCAACAGAGAGACAATAAGCTGTTTTTCCAGCTCCTTTCTTTGTAGTTAAATCCTCTTTTTTCATCTTATTCATCATCACTTGAGCAAGTTCCACATTTCCAGACACAGCAGCAAGACAAAAAGCTGTATTGCCTGCATAATTTGTAGTAGCTAAATCCTCTTTATTTATATTATTCACCAGCTTTTTCAAAAAATCAGTTTGCTCTGCTGCAGCTGCAATATGGAGAGCAGTGTCCCCTTCCTTTGATATCCTCGCTCTTATATCATTTTTATGTTTCTTGTAAATACCCACAGCCATGCTCCAATCACCACTTAGTGCAGCTTGATACAATTTTAAGTGTCTAATTCTTGTTTGCTTGTCTGTCAAGTGGAAGCATTTATAACAAGTTTTATCAATAAAACTATTGATTCTTTAAAATATGCATATAAAAATACACATATAGGCAACAATATCAATCTATATTAAATAGTAGCTAATATCATGCCTTTGGAAAACAGTTTCTTGCCAAGTTGTCAAAGTGATTGGTAATGAAGCTAAAAGATTTTCCCCAGGGTAAACAATCCATCTGAAGAGAAACAATAGCATAGGTATAACACATTGTAAAATCTAAGCATACCAGCCAATTGACCATAAGGTGAAGCAATGACAATTTCAACTTCTTCATTTGAACCATTTCCGGATGCAAAGGTATCCCTCATGATTTCAATAGTCGGCATTTGTTGTAAACCTACAATGAACTTTATATTGTTAGATAAGTTGAATTGGATAGATTTCTCTTTTATTACAAAATAATACTTCCATCAAATTTTTAAATAGTAATTGATTTATCAACATTTTAGTTAACATTACCATATAAAATGAATGATGCAGATAATATCATAAGAGAAACAAGAGTGTTGCATTAGTTATCACATCCATAGTATAAAAGAATAGTAAAGCAAGAAGAAGACATTAGATGCATTTCATCAAATAATGCATAATCTTGGAATTTCAGGATGTCATTACTATTTTGATGTTTTAGTATAACCTTACAGTTATATTACTGTAGTTCTACCACAACTACAGAGTACATAACAATGCAAACTGTGGTGCTTTACATGTTTGAGGTATTGACAATGACCTCCCCTATCGTTTGGGGAAAGTGTCTAATAGATCCAAAAGCTTTTTAATGTAGAAAGACCTCCCTTCAAGGTCATTAATTAACGAAAAATTGTCATCTTAATAGCCCTCAAATTTTTCTTTACATTGTTAATAATTAATAAAAGGCCTTGAAAGGAGGTCTCCTTACAATTTAACAACTTTATGGTCCAGCTAAAGATTCCTAAAACCTCAGGGAGGTCATTGCAAATTACCTTAGTCTAAACTTTACCTTCTCCCCACTACACGATATTTCGATCTAGATGATAAAAAGTTTCTGACCTTCATAAACAGACTTTTTTATGAACTGCACAGGCAAAATTTAAGTGTAAATTGCTGAGTTATACAAAAAGTTGGACAAATATTAGCATAAATTTAAGGATTACAAGGAAAATTCTACAGAAAATGAGGAAAAAAAATTGAAACTTTTTTGCCCTCTTGGTAAGACTGATAAGTATCCAAAGCTATTGAAAATGGCAGTCCTAAAACAACCAAAAATTGAAACTTGACAAAATAAAACAAAAATATACATTAAAAAGAAGAACTGATTTCAAAAAGCTTACCTTTTTTACGGCTTAAGATGCAATCCCCAGCTCGAAATGGGAAAATGAAGAAAGAAAAGCTTCAAGTGAAGAGCAAAGAGGAGAATAATCAGGCTGAAAGCTGAGAAAGAGGGAAGTAAAGGTAGTGGCAGAGAGAAGAACAATCACCAACTCAAACAGAAGTCTCAGCAGCTCTACTCTGTAGCAGCTCTCTCTCTCACCCAAGACCAAGAACTACACGGTAGCCATTCACACAGAGAAAAGGAACACCCTTTACTGATAAACCCTCTGTTTTCAGTATATTACATCTGTACCACTGAAACTTGCCCCAAAAATCTATATTCTGGACCGGATTATTAGGATAGCGTTTGGTTCATTTTTTGCACAATTGTATCCCGAAAATAGAATCCTGACACATTTTTTAATTCTTCACTGCATCTTCACAGCTTTGTCAGTATCCATTTTTGACTTTTCTTCACATTTCTTCACTGCTTCAGCATTTTCTTCACTGCATCACACTGCATCTTCATAGCCGTGAGCCATTTTCTTCACTGCATCTCTCCACCGTGAACCCACCTCAGCTCCCCAACCACCGTCAACCCACCTCAGGTCCCCAATATAATAATATATTATTTTAACAAAATGCAACAAAATATTATATTAATAAATCATTTATAAAAAAATATATTAATCAAATATTTAACACAAATATCAAGGTCAAAATACTCAACCAAACACATGTTCTGTAAATCCTATTCTCGTAATCATAACCCTATCCAACTATCCAATACTATCTCCAAAATCCTATCCAGAATAATAAACCGAACTCACCCTATATTTTTTTACAATAAAATATTCATGTAACTTTTGAGTCCGATGCCATACTTGTCTTCTCCCACTGCACAAATATGGAAACATTATGATGACTCATTAATCTTTTGACTCTCCAAATCGCACTACGCATGATCACAACAACATCTCTGCAGATCTACATATGAGCTTTCATCCTCTTCGCCCATGACCAACGCCGTCAACTTCTCCACCGCTCTTCGCACACCTTCTTCGACCCCCTGCTCTCGGCATATCGACGGCGTTCAAGCGCCAAAATCTCGACCCACTCGCCGATGTCGTTCACCGAGTCCGACACCGACTTCGAGCTTCAGTCCCCGTCACGGTGAGGAAACACTGTTCTGCTTTTGGATTAAAACTTGAATTTTGCTATTCCTTAGTTTTAGAGAAAATTTAGCTGGCCGATCCCCCAAGTATGTATTTAAGAAAATGGCCTTGAAACTGTTCATCAAATATTTTATAATTTAGAGAAGATGACGTGGCATAGTTAGGATTAATTAAACACGTAAAATAGGTTAAAATGAAAAGATTAAAATATATGTGGGCTGAATCAGAAATAATGAAAGTTTTCAAAATTTGAAATTTCGCAAAACAAGCCCCATTAACTATTCACCTCGCTTAATCAAAATTCATCAGTTGAAAACGCGATTTATTGAACGAAAGGGAGACGCGATTTTTTCCGATCCAACACCAATTAATTTGCACCTTAAATCAATTTCTTGAACCCTAAACCGAATACAGTCGCGATTTTCGATCGATTTGTTGAATCCTAAAATCGATTTCCTTAACCGTAAACGAAAATCTGCCTATTTCCGTGATATACCCAGATTTTTGATCGAAACGCAAACTTTGACACCAAATTCAATCCAAAACCATGAGTGACACGACAATAAGGAGGAAGCCCAAGCGCCACGAATCCTAGATTCCGGTGGCGCAAGCGATTCAATCAATGCTCCCGGTGGATCATCGACCATTGAAGGTGGTCCACACGTAGAGAGTAGCCACAGCAGTGGCACAAGAACGAGAGGGAAGAACCGGCAAAGGGGTGGGTCAAGACGAGGAGTCGGGCGAATTCAGGCCGGAAGGAGGATTCCGGGAGAATGCGAGGCCGGGGAGGTGGATTATGGCGATAATTCAGGGCAGGAGGAGTCGCCGGAGGATCCAGGCGACGAGGAGAAGGCCGGCGAAGATAGGGTACGTAGTTTGGGAATGTTGCCTGTAATTTCGCTTAAGCGATCATTTAAGCGATTATTCTGTTTTACTAGTGATCGCAGCAATGATCGCTTAAGCGATAAAAATGATCGCTTAAGCGATCTGAGATCTGGGCGATGATTACGCCGGACCAAAGATCAAGAGATCATGAGTGTTTACTCTTGGTCACTTAAGCGATCTTAGGTCTGGCCAGAATCACAGATTAAGAGATTCTCAGTTAACTTTTGGTCGCTTAAGCGATTTAAAATCGCTTAAGCGATCTTGCATGAGACAGTAAAGATCTCTTAAGCGATCCGAGATCGCTTAAGCGACTATAGTGGTTTTGGTTTATTTTTGTTGATGACATTTTATTTATATCGATTGTGCAGATTATGCGGACCGTAAGCTGTAGAGAGTACGAGTTGGAGCCTATAAGTGAGAAGGTACCCTACTTCCCTGCAAGGGTGACGGTGAGGTCGAGCTGGGAGGTTTTTGACAGAATAAGGGTCATTTTAGCTAAAATGAGGCACAGTGAAAGAGATTTTGGTGACACTTATTTCGATCAGTTTTTAAGAATCGGAAAAAAGTGGAAAAAGTCATTTTGGGGGCAGGGAGTGCATTACATGTTGATGCACTCAGTAAAATGCAAGAAAAAAAATGAAATGTGGTTCGTGGTGGAGGGAAAGCCACTATGGTTTGGTATGATGGAGTATGCGTTGGTGACGGGCTTAGGATGCGGGAAAGTGCTAACTAAGGCGGAGGCAGACGCAGTAAGGAAGATTGCGGGAGCCATAAACTTTTGTAAAAAGGTTTTGAAAGGGGCAAAGTCTATTACAGGGAAAAGTTTTAGAGAAGAGGCTATCTGATTCGGTTTAGTGATGCGAGAAGATAAAAGTGTGCTTGATATTGTTTTTACATTCTATCTTATTGGCTGGTGACTCAACAAAAGCTATTGAGAAAGATTGGTTGCTGTTTGTAAGCGACTTGGAGTTCTTTAATTCTTATCCGTGGGGACGGATATCATTTGAGCGAACCATCAAGAGCCTGAAAAAACCAAACATGGCGTTAAAGCATGCCGAATGGGGCGGGAAGGCTAAACCAAGCACGTATAATTTGTTTGGCTTCCCATGGGCAATGTAGGTAAATATTAATAGCTCTATGTTATATTTTTTATAATATGTGTGTTTGAATAATGACATGGACTGTTTTTTTACAATGTAGGCTTGGATGTACGAGGCCATCCCTGTCTTCGCTAAGGCGGGGGGGAGGAGCAACAATGTGAATGTGCAACAGCAATTTCCTAGGATGTTGCGGTGGCATGTCGAGAGCTGTAACCATTGGGATTATGGCCAATTAGAGATTGAGATTCAAGCAACTGGGGTAAGATTGAAGGACTAAGCTTTTGAATATGCAGTTGCTTTTTTATTTTGCTTCAATCTGATTGATTTTTATTTCTTATTGCAGGGAGTCGTCCGTCCCTTTTTGACCCCTATTGGGGATGAAGCGGAATAGGACTATGTCACATCTTTCAGAGCAATGGAGGATGAAAGGGATGAACAGATAGACCGCCTGATGCGGGACCTAAAAGGGGTCATGCATGTGATGGCAGTTGCAGGGCCATTGCTTGACAATGTCGTTGATGCTGAGGATAATGAAGCTCGGGGGGCCGAGGATGAGGAGGAGAAGAGGGAGGAAGAGGTTTGTATGCCTCAGCAAACCAGTACAACAAGTACCGCTTTGCCGAGACATCGGCGTAGGGAGAATGAGGTTGTTGACCTCATAAACGGCCTGTTTGAGAGTTTTACAACAGCCGTTTATGCAAAGCTTGAGAAGATGGAAGAAACAATGAAAAGGGTGGAGAAGAAAGTGGATAAGGTGGGAGGGAAAGTAGGTACAATGGAGGGCGAAGTTGGTGCAATGGAGGAGGAAGTTGGTGGAGAATTAAAGGCGGTTGAAGTGCAAACTGGCTTGAAAAGAGAGCCGAAAGAGCAAGTTTGTGAAATCGCCTTACATGGTAGTGACACAGGTAAAGAAGAAGAAAATGAAGAAACAAATGGAGGAACAACCAGAAAGGGAGGAGGTTGAGGAGTTTGGTGGTGAAAGTGGGGCGGTGATAATGGAGGAGGGGAGTTGGGAGGCGAAGGAAGCGGGGATGTAAAAATGGAGGAAGGGGGAGGAAGTGGGGAAGGGAAATTAGACTCAAATGTCGATTTGTATAGGCCAATAGAGGAAAGGAAAAAACTCTTTTATGCCTATTACAATGGATCGGGAATTGATGGCCATATAAAGTGTAAGACAGGGGATTATCCCCTGGGAATGGTTTCAAGTTGTTGACGATGGGGGACGTGGCTTGAGGACTCGGTGAGTTATTTTCACTTAATTTTCCTTATTTTTGCCTGTGTTTTCCATACTTATCTTGTTGTTTTTATTTGATGTAGCACATCGATGAGATATTGGCACTGATGAGGCTACGACAGACTAGTGATGGTGATTTGTTGTATCCCGACTGTGCTATCACCGATGTGGCGTTTGGGCAAATGCTTGTTTCGCATATCGGTCTTTAATTAAAAATGTCGTTGCTAGTGGTGTAGCAAAAGGACCGAAGCGAAAACGATTAGCCGCACCACAGTCGGATTGCATCCCTGATGATTTCCGGTTTGATGATAGGATTATGCAGTACGTAAGGGGGGATCGGCCCAAATATGGCCATGGTTGGGCCTTTGTTAAAAGAGTGTACTGCATCATCCTCGTCAAACAGATGCTCTGGATAGCAGTCGTTGCGCATCTAGAGGAGGGGTGTCTGAAGATCCTTGACTGCAACCCAACCATTTGTCGAGACAAGCAGTTGGAGGTCGAGTTGGAGCCACTATCCGAGTTGTTCCCACGCGATTGCGTGCAGGAGGGATGTTTGGGCGATTGGGTGATCAGGTACTAAGGCCAAAGGAAAGTGGTGAATTCGCTCTACCTGCCCAATAAATGAGTCAAGGTAAATTTTGTTTAAAACTAACTTACATAATACAATTGTTCTATAAGTTTATTATAATGCTAATGTCTTCTTCCTATTGTAGCGCTGAATGTGGGGCATATGCCCTGAAATTTATTCAGTTCGACATGACCAACAGACCGATGGACAGCTTGCGTGACGAAACAATGAGAGACTATCGGGAGCGCTGGGTCATATCGCTTCCATGGGCGATGGATCCGTTTTGAGTGACCGAAACCCAATCAAAGGGTATGAAAGTTGGACGCTGAATTGTGTAGTTTATGTGATGTTGATGTTCATACTTGGGTTTTTTGAGTTGAGTTTATGTGATACCTGTTAGAATTATCAATAAGGGTGCATATACATGTTCATTTTCAATGGTGTTTTGATGTGTACTTTGTGTCAGAACTGCTTATTTAATTTGTTCTCATTGGCTTGGCTATTTTCTAATTCATGCCTTTCTCATATTATGGTGTTTTACACTGCAGGTCACTAAGATGGAATGGTCAATCTCCACAAAAGTCAACCGAGGCACCATATTAGCCGCCCTTGTAGATATCATCTTGATATTTTGGATGTATAGGAAATTGTATATAATTTACTATGTATGGTGTGATCATTGTAAAGAATTGGATATGATATTTTGGATATATTTTTGTTTGTCCATATAAGATAATTCATCAGCAGTTTCAATTTACTATGTACGGTGTGTCCATATAAGATATTTTTGTTTGTCCACATATCTCTCTAAAACGACCAAGACTTTTGGTTATAATAAATCCAAGACTTTTAGTAATAATAAAACGACCATAGACTTTTTTGTTTGTGTAGTCTGGGCAGATATTCTGCCTCGGAAAAGATCGCTTAAGCGATCATGTGTCTTTTAGTAATAATCGCTTAAACGATATAAATGGGTCACTTAAGCGATCATAGTCTGGGCAGATGGCTTTCTGCCTCGGAAAAGATCGCTTAAGCGATCGTAAATCGCTTAAGCGACCATGTGTCTTTTCGGAAGAATCGCTTAAAGCGTCTGAGCGGAGGTCGCTTAAGCGATCATGCACAGAGATGTCATTACTGCTTGGAAAAGATCGCTTAAGCGATCATAAATCGCTTAAGCGACCATGTGTCTTTTAGGAAGAATCGCTTAAGCGATACGAAGGGTCGTTTAAGCGATCATAGTCTGGGCAGATGTCATTCGGCCTCGGAAAAGATCGCTTAAGCGATTCGTTCAGAGCACCTGTTCCGTTATTACATTTATATAAAACATATAGTTCCTTTACACGTCAGTATGAAACCTATAGGGTTTACGATTCGTTCGCAAGCTGTTCCGTTATTATATTTATATAAAACATATAGTTCCTTTACACGTCGTATGAAACCTATAGGGTTTACGATTCGTTCGAGCAAGCTGTTCCCGCTTATTACATTTATATAAAACATATAGTTCATTTACACGTCAGTATGAAACCTATAGGGTTTACGATTCGTTCAGAGCAACTGTTCCGTTATTACATTCATATAAAACATATAGTTCCTTTACACGTCAGTATGAAACCTATAGGGTTTACGATTCGTGTAGACAAGCATTGCTGTTATTACATTTATATAAAACATATAGTTCATTTACACGTCGTATGAAACCTATAGGGTTTACGATTGCGTTCGAGCAAGCTGTTCCGTTATTACATTCATATAAAACATATAGTTCCTTTACACCGGTATGAAACCTATAGGGTTTACGATTCGTTTAGAGCAACTATTCTGTTATTACATTTATATAAAACATATAGTTCCTTTACATGTCAGTATGAAACCTATAGGGTTTACGATTCGTTCAGAGCAACTGTTCCGTTATTACATTTATATAAAACATATAGTTCTTTTACACGTCAGTATGAAACCTATAGGGTTTACGATTCGTTCAGAGCAACTGTTCCGTTATTACATTTATATAAAACATATAGTTCATTTACACGTCAGTATGAAACCTATAGGGTTTACGATTCGTTCAGAGCAACTGTTCCGTTATTACATTCATATAAAACATATAGTTCCTTTACACGTCAGTATGAACCTATAGGGTTTACGATTCGTTTAGAGCAACTGTTCTGTTATTACATTTATATAAAACATATAGTTCCTTTACACGTCAGTATGAAACCTATAGGGTTTACGATTCGTTCAGAGCAACTGTTCCGTTATTACATTTATATAAAACATATAGGGTTTACGATTCGTTCAGTATATTTTTATATTTGTTTGCTTAATTATTTAGGAAATATTAGTATATTTTTAATTAATTTTCGACCCATTAAGTGAATTAATTTCATTAATACCAAGAAAAAGTTCAAAAATTAACAAAAACACCCCCACCCACCCAACCCTTCCCGATTAGCTCTGCCAAGCCGACAAAGCGAGCGACCGGAAATGGCCGGTAATGGCCAGTTGTGACCTTTTCCGGCCATATCCACCGTCAATGTGGCCGGAAAAGGCCACATCTTCCCGTCATGGACTTTCAATGAAATGTCCGACTTTGACAACGACGGCCATATATTTGGCTGTCACAGACGGCAAGCTCTGGAATTTTCCGTTTGTCTACGGCCAGTTCTGGAGGATCGTGGGGCCTTTTCCGGCCACATCCGTGGGTGATCGATCCGCCGGAAAGGAAAGGCCATATAGACCTATCGGCCGATCCGGACAACCGTGCATCGAACGCCCTTTCTTTCCCTCCAGATTCCGGCTCTGGTGGCAAGAATCTGTCACCGTGGGTAGGTGGGGGTGTATCTGTTAAATTTTAAAACCATTTGCAGAAGAATCGGTTAAGCGATACAATGGATCGCTTAAGCGATCATGTGATTGGCGTAAATCGCCGTCCATGATCGCTTAAGCGATCCGTGATATCGCTTAAGCGAATATTGCCTTTTTCCCATAGTCGATTAAGCGATCTTGGATCGCTTAAGCGATATGCACCGGCGTAATCAATCGCCCAGTGCACGATCGCTTGCGATCTCGGACGCTTAAGCGATCCTTCTACGAAAACACTTTGTCGCTTAAGCGATACACTTAGTCGCTTAACCGATCGTGGGCAATATATACATTTGCATCTTTTCTCCTGAATTTTGACAAACTAAAATTACCAACACGTATTAATTCCATACTTTTTTCCTCAATTTGACAGCCTAATTCCAAACTAAAATCACCAACAAATATTTAGACCATGTAATAAGAATACACAATATAAAGGATAATTTATTAAAGGTAACAATAAAATTTAAAACATCAATAATTTCATCCTTCTTCGAATCGAACCTAATTATTCTGGCAACTGCTTCTCTTGTGACCAGGTTGCTTGCAAATTGAGCACTTATTCATCTTCCGGGGAACCTCAAAGGCTGATGGAATATGCTTAACCCTTTTTCTCCCCTTTGGTGTCTTCTTCAATGGCGGCTGGAGGATAATGTCAGCCACCTCTGGCGGCACTACCCACCTGCTTCTTCGGAGGCACCGAATATATCGTTTCTGAATATGCTAGCATGTAGTGATCTGTCATATAGAAAGGGGAGCAAAGTTCCATGTAAATTCTTGAACCAAAATCCGGCTTCCGTTGGTGTTTCAGTGCTGCTAGTGCATGAGGACAAGGTAAATGTTGAATGTCAAGCACTTTACAGCTGCAAGTTTTTGTAACAAGGTTAACTAGGGCATCCGGACCATAGCCGCGCACAGTAAACTCTTGAGCATTAAGAGGATAGGCAAACAGTGCATTTGACAGTTCCATATGTTCTCGCAATATTTTTTCAGCTGACGGAACAAGGGTTGTAGTAAAATTATCTGACTCCATACGACGCTCATGGAACCACCGCAACAGTGTCCTTTGGATTGTATCAAAAAGTGTAACTATTGGAAACTCTCTTTCTATTAACAACTTCGAATTTATGGACTCAGCTATGTTCGTGGTCATGACATCAAACCTTCTTCCAGGAAAGTAAGCTCTACTCCATCTCTCGAAACCAACATCATGCTCAAGATACTTAGCAACTCTAACATCCTTGATTCGGATTTGTTGGAAGTGCTCCTCGAACTCATCAACCCGATAAGCTTTTGCTGCCATGTAGTATGTCTGAAGGAGGCCAGCACACTTAAACTTTTGTTTTATGTTCTCACCAAGGTGCCTCATACAGAATCCGTGATGTGCTTGACGGTAAATAGTGGCAATCCCCTTCTTTATAGAGTTGTGCCTATCGGATATTATGCACAAGTCATCACCTCGAGCACTATCGTACGAATCGCTGAAAAAACCAAGTCCACGACTCGTCATTCTCAGAGTCAACCATACACCATGCAACAGGATATGTGTGATTCTTGCTGTCCTGTGCAGTGGCCACCAACAATGTACCTCCATACTTTCCCGTCAGAAAGCAACCATCAACAGCCAACACCTTTCTCATGTTTACAAAACCCCTTATAGCAACACCATAAGCAACAAAAAAATATTTAAACATCATATTCCCCTGTCCCACTTCAAAGCCGTCTTGCTACCTTGGTTTGTCAACTCAAGCATATAATCAGTACGCTTCTAATATCGCGTACAGGTTGCTCGCGTGCCCCTCACAAAATCTTGTGAATGTTGTCTACCTTTCCAAGATTTCCAAGAACTAACAAAGACATCCCAACTCTGCGCACAAGTCTCGAATGTCTTTAGGAGATTGACCTTTCCCTTCGACGAACCAACTTTTGACAAATTGTCCAATAACATCAGCGGACGCTTGTCGATGCTCACCTGAAATATGTCCCAAACCACATGTGTGCTCACGGGTATATGTGCTAAGAATAAACTTTTCCGACTCCGCCAACCTTCTACAATAAACCCACCACTTACACTTTCGGTCACGACATGCAACCGTCACAGCCAATGAATTTGACTTTTTGGTGATGAACTCAAAATTACCTTTCACAGCAACAAGTTTTAGCTTCCTCACCATTTCCTCTTTGTTGTCAAATAAATACCCTATGCGTAAGTCCGATCCATCCGTAAAGACATGAGCTGATCCACTACTACCTCCAATTGCCCCTTTTGAACCTGCATAAACGACCATAGTGTTCTCTTCCTCACAATCTACGCCTTCTGCATAATCTGTATTTAAAGGAATCTCTACATCTGTGGGAACATCTACGGGGTCCTCCTCCTCAACATTTTCATTCTGCCCCCTATCACCAACCTCTTCTATAGTGTCCTCCTCACCATCCAATTCACCGTCTACTCTTGATTTTTCAGCTAACAAATCAATGGCCTCATAGTTCAAATTACAACCAGGCAAATCTCCGCCTACATCCTCGTTATCCTCTTCCTTGGAACCAACTTCCAACGGTTTTTCTACATAAGAAACCCTTAAAATCGGCCTCGAACCACTATCAGCCATATCAATCATAAATAAGTTCACACTTTCATCCGACTTTAATACAGCAGGAGGTACCTTATAATTTTCAGGAGCTCTGCTTAAAACATACTTCACAACTATATCACTACGCGAGCAACTCAAATTACCTCTTCTAATTATTTCATCAATCAACTCATCAAAACTAACCTCTGTGCTCACAGCAATTGGTATAACTTATTTGCTCTTCCCAATCCACTTCCACCTACTTTCTTCCTCCACCCACTCACCAAAATATTCAACACCCAAAACAACTTTTCCCATGTATAATAATAGCCAACTACCTGTAATGCAAGAAAAACAATATTCTTAAATGCTGTACTAAGGGTTCAAATATTTTAAAAAGAATCTGCACATTCGCATATTTGGTCTGATGTATCGCTTGAACGATCATGGTTATTTATACTGGATCGCTTAAGCGATACACTTGATCGCTTAAGCGATCCAATATAAATAACCATGATCGCTTAAGTGATCTTATGCCATTTACTGATCGCTTAAGCGATCTGCTCCCATACAACAGACTTTAACCAGATCGCTTAAGCGATCTTATGCCACATACCTGATCGCTTAAGCGATCTATCTGTTGCATTACCAGACCTACCAGACGCTTGCTTGACATACACCAGACGCTTAAGCGATCCATCGTGCCCAGAACACATTTTCAGTCATCTCCACCTACAATCGATCCATCATACCCAGAAAATAAATACCCAGAACAAATTTTCAACAAATTTCACTCCTTTCAACCTACATTACATCAAACACAACCCAACAACCTAAACAACTAAATCAAAATCATAACCCAAACCCCATCCATTATTAAATCTTTGTAAATCTAAATATAAAATGTAAAAAGGAGATACACATACTTAGACGAAATGTCAGGAGGAGGAGGAGAAGGGGGATCTTTGCCGGAGAAGATGTTAATGGTGGAGGAAGAAGAAAGTGTTAATGGCGGAGGAACAAGAAGATGTACAGGAAGGAGGAAGAAGAAGAAGAAGATGCAGAGGAAGAAGAAGATGTTGACGAAGCCAAGAAGAAGAGAAGAAGATGCAGGTATAGATGCGTTAATGGCGGGAGGAAGAAGAAGGTTTTTGGGTTTATTTGCAACAATTTCGGGTTTGTGGAAATACAGATAATTTTGAAAAGATTACATTAATCCTAATTAAGCACTAATTACCCTTAATCAATAATATGGCTATTTAGTTAACATTTCAAAACTTGATAGCCTTTTAATTAAATGTAAACTTCAAATGTCTTTTTAATAAACTCCCCCTTAGTTTTAGATGTTCTCAAGTAGTTGGGGGTTCTCTATGGAGTTTGAAGTCTTTTTGCTATAGAGGATTTTCTCATTGTCCTGTTACTTAGTTTATACTTTAAAGCAATAATGTTGGCTAATATTTTGAGTATAGGCCCAGGACTGGATCCACCCCCGACGATGTTGTTGATTAATGATAAGATAAGTGTTGTCACATAAATTGAATTATAAGTTAATTAATATTAAAACATAGCATGAAATAATTAATAAATTGTAGAGCAATCAATCACGTGGAGTTTTTGTTACAAAGGAGGATTCCGATCCTCCGTGATTCGTAGAAATTATTGAGATTTGAGTAGCAATAAAAAGATGATGTGAAACACAGTGTGATTCAATTTAAAAAGTACGAAGTGTGATGGTTGACTTGTCAAAATTCCATGTGCTTTACCATATATTGTCACATGGCATTCAACAATTAATAGTTAATAAAATATTTAATATTTGATGTATAGCACGTAGTATGAACTATTGACTTGTTTGCAAATGACAATTAAATAAGTAATCGCATGGAGTTTATGTCTTGTTTAAATAAGTAATTCACATTTTAAATTTATTGATATAAGTAATGCATGTGACATATATACTAATCTTTGATTAATAACATATGAGCTGTTTTATAATACCACACAAGATGAGTCGCTAATTATTAGGACTTATCTTATACAAAATGAATCATATAATTAATTAATATATTGAACATCACCAATTGCATAATCACAAAATTGTATGGTTGACATTATACATTTATAAATACAAATTTGAATTTATGAATGGTGA